>WHVD01000058.1:0-538458 GCA_015178975.1 Hysterangium stoloniferum | reverse complement strand
GACTGACCATGGTCGTCATGGCCCCTGTGGATGGCTTGACTTCAGTGCTGCCAGTGCTAACCTTGGTTGGGAGAGGACCCGGAGCGGGCCTTTCTCCTTGTACGCCAACCGCGCCTTTCACGTCTGCACTACCTGATGTGCTGCTACTGACGTTCGTCGTCAAGGCCCCTGTGGACGGCTTGACTTCAGTGCCGCCAGTGCTAACCTTGGTTGGGAGAGGAGGACCTGGAGTGGATTCTTTTCCTTGTACGTCAACCACGCCTTTCGCTTCTGCATTACCTGACGTGCTGGGACTGACTTTGGTCGTCAAGGCCCCTGTAGACGGCTTGACTTCAGTGCCGCCAGTGCTAACCTTGGTTGGGAGAGGAGGACCTGCAGTGGATTTTTTTCCTTGTACGTCAACCGCGCCTTTCACTTCTGCATTACCTACTGTGCTGGGACTGACGTTGGTCGTCAAGGCCCCTGTGGACGGCTTGACTTCAGTGCCGCCGGTGCTAACCTTGGTTGGGAGAGGAGGACCTGGAGTGGGTTTTTCTCCTTGTATGTCAACCGCGCCTTTCAGGTCTGCACTACCTGATGTGCTGCTAGTGACGTTCGTCGTCAAGACCCCTGTGGACAGCTTGACTTCAGTGCCGCCAGTGCTAACCTTGGTTGGGAAAGGAGGACCTGCAGTGGATTTCTTTCCTTGGACGTCAACCGCACCTTTCACTTCTGCATTACCTGACGTGCTGGGACTGACGTTGGCCGTCAAGGCCCCTGTGGACGGCTTGACTTCAGTGCCACTGGTGCTAACCTTGGTTGGGAGAGGAGGACCTGCAGTGGGTTTTTCTCCTTGTACGTCAACAGCGCCTTTCACGTCTGCACTACCTGATGTGCTACTACTGATGTTCGTCGTCAAGGTCCCTGTGGACGGCTTGACTTCAGTGTCGCCGGTGCTAACCTTGGTTAGGAGAGGAGGACCTGCAGTGGATTTTTCTCCTTGTACGTCAACAGCGCCTTTCACGTCTGCACTACCTGATGTGCTGCTACTGACATTCGTCGTCAAGGCCCCTGTGGCCGGCTTGGCTTCGGTGCCACCGGTGCTAACCTTGGTTGGCAGAGGAGGACCTGGAGTAGATTTTTCTCCTTGTATGTCAACAGCGCTTTTCACTTCTGCAGTCCCTGATGTGCTGGTACTGTCGTTGATCGTCGAGACTGTGGGCGGCTTTTCATGGCTTACGCCGCCAGATCCCTCAGACTCGAGCTTTGATCCAGTGCCGTCGGTACTGGCCATGGTTACTGGCGGACCAGTAATGTATTTCTCTCCTTGTAAGGCAACCGAAACTTCCATTTCTCTACTAGCTGACGTGATGGTACTGACATTGCTCGTCAAGGCACCTGTAAATGGCTTTGCCTCTCCTAATCCTTCAACTGGGCCTTTCACTTCTACACCGCTAGATGTACCAGATTCGAATTGGGCTTCAGTATCCTTGGTGAGCAGAGGAGGACCTGAAGTGGACTTCTCTTTTTGTACGTCAATCGAAACTTTCACTTCTGCGCTACCTGGCATGCTGGTGATGACATTGGGTGTTGAGGCTGTGGACGGCTTTGCCTGGCCTAATCCTTCAACTGGGCCTTTTACTTCTACGCCGCCAGATGCTCCAGACTCAAGCTTAAATCGAATACCGTCGGTACTAGCCATTGTAGTTGGAGGACCTGTAATGGATTTCACCCCTTGTACAGCGACCGCGACTCCCACTTCTCCTCTACCTGACGAGCTGGTACTGACGTTAGTTGTCAAGCCCCCTGTGGACAGCTTTTCCTCTCCTAATCCTTCAACTGGGCTTTTCCCTTTTACGCCACCAGATGTGCCAGATAGGAGCTTGACTTCAGTGTTGGCGGTGCTAACCTTGTTGGGCGGAGGAGGACCTGGAGCGAATTTTTCTTCTTGTACATCAACTCCGACTTTCACTTCTGTACTCTTTGATGTGCTGGTACTGACATTGATCGTCAAGGCCCCTGTGGACGGCTTGACTTCAGTGCTGGCGGTGCTAACCTTGGCTGGGAGAGGAGGACCTGGAGTGGATTTTTCTCCTTGTACGTCAACCGCGCCTTTCACTTCTACACTACCTGACGTGTTGCTACTGACGTTCGTCGTCAAGGCCCCTGTGGACGGCTTGACTTCAGTGCCGACGGTGCTAACCTTGGCTGGGAGTGGAGGACCCGCAGTGGATTTTTCTCCTTGTAGGTCAACCGCACCTTTCACTTCTGCATTACCTGACGTGTTTCTACTGACGTTGGTCGTCAAGGCCCCTGTGGACGGCTTCACTTCAGTGCCGCCGGTGCTGACCTTGGTTGGGAGAGGAGGACCTGGAGTGGATTTTTCTCCTTGTACGTCAACAGCGCCTTTCACTTCTGCACTCCCTAATGTGCTGGTACTGACGTTGAGGTTGGTCGTCAAGGCCCCTGTGGACGGCTTGACTTCAGTGTCGCCGGTGCTAACCTTGGTTTGGAGAGGCGGACCTGCAGTGGATTTTTCTCCTTGTACGTCAACCGCGCCTTTCACTTCTGCATTGCCTGACGTGCTGGGACTGACGTTGGTCGTCAAGGCCCCTGTGGACAGCTTGAGTTCAGTGCCACCGGTGCTAACCTTGGTTGGGAGAGGAGGACCTGCAGTGGATTTTTCTCCTTGTACGTCAACCGCGCCTTTCACTTCTGTATTACCTGACGTGCTGGGACTGACCATGGTCGTCAAGGCCCCTGTGGATGGCTTGACTTCAGTGCTGCCAGTGCTAACCTTGGTTGGGAGAGGACCCGGAGCGGGCCTTTCTCCTTGTACGCCAACCGCGCCTTTCACGTCTGCACTACCTGATGTGCTGCTACTGACGTTGGTCGTCAAGGTCCCTGTGGACGGCTTGACTTCAGTGCCGCCAGTGCTAACCTTGGTTGGGAGAGGAGCACCTGGAGTGAACTTTTCTTCCTGTATGCCAACTGCGACTTTTGCTTCTGCACTATCTGACGTGCTGTTACTGACGTTTGTTGTCATGGCCACTGTAGACGGCTTGACTTCAGTGCCGCCGGTGCTAACCTTGGTTGGGAGAGGAGGACCTGCAGTGGATTTTTCTCCTTGTACATCAACAGCGCCTTTCACTTCTGCACTACCTGACGTGCTGTTACTGACGTTGGTTGTCGCGGCCACTGTCGACGGCTTGACTTCAGTGCCGCTGGTGCTAACCTTGGCTGGGAGTGGAGGACCTCGAGTCGATTTTTCTCCTTGTACGTCAACCGCGCCTTTCACTTCTGCACTACCTGATGTGCTGCTACTGACGTTCGTCGTCAAGGCCCCTGTGGACGGCTTGAATTCAGTGCCGCCAGTGCTAACCCTGGTGGGCGGCGGAGGAGCACCTGGAGTGAATTTTTCTTCCTGCACGTCAACTGCGACTTTCACTTCTGCAGTACCTGACGTGCTGTTACTGACTTTGGTTGTCGTGGCCACTGTCGACGGCTTGACTTCAGTGCCGCTGGTACTAACCTTGGCTGGGAGTGGAGGACCTCGAGTCGATTTTTCTCCTTGTACGTCAACCGCGCCTTTCACTTCTGCACTACCTGATGTGCTGCTACTGACGTTCGTCGTCAAGGCCCCTGTGGACGGCTTGAATTCAGTGCCGCCAGTGCTAACCCTGGTGGGCGGCGGAGGGGCATTTGGAGTGAATTTTTCTTCCTGCACGTCAACTGCGACTTTCACTTCTGCACTACCTGACGTGCTGTTACTGACTTTGGTTGTCGTGGCCTCTGTCGACGGCTTCACTTCAGTGCCGCCGGTGCTGACCTTGGTTGGGAGAGGAGGAACTGGAGTGGATTTTTCTCCTTGTACGTCAACAGCGCCTTTCACTTCTGCACTCCCTGATGTTCTGGTACTGACGTTGATCGTGGAGGCTGTGGGCGGCTTTTCATGGCTTACGCCGCCAGATCCATCAGACTTGAGCTTTGATCCAGCGCCGTCGGTACTGGCAATGGTAGCTGGTGGACCAGTAATGGATTTTTCTCCTGGTATGTCAACCGAAACTTTCACTTCTCTACTACCTGAGGTGATGGTACTGACGTGGCTCGTCGAGGTACCTGTGGACGGCTTTTCCTCTCCTAGTCCTTTAACTTGGCCTTTCACTTCTACGCCGCCAGATGCATTAGACTCGAGCTTGGATCCAATACCGTCGGCACTAGCCATGGTCCTTGAGGGACCTGTAATGGATTTCCCTCCTTCTACGTCAACCGCGACTTTGCCTTCTCCACTACCTGACCATGACGTGCTTGTAATGACGGTAGCCGTCGAGACCTCTGTAGACGGCCTTTCCTCTCCCAGTCCTTTAACTTCACTTTTCATTTCTATCCCGCCAGATGCGCCAGAATCGAGCTTGACTTCGGTGCTGCCGATGCTAACCTTGTTGAGTGGAGGGCCTGGAGTTGATTTGTCTCCTTTTCGTGCATCAATTGCCCCTTTCACCTCTGCATCGCCAGATGCCCCAGTACTGCCTTTATAACCTGCTATTAAATCTATCTGGGTCGTAATATCGCCTTTCCCACCAACCTCTCCTTTGGGATGATATGCATGAGGTACGAAACACAAATATGAGATCCCAGCGCTCCAAATCACACTGTTTGCCCAGGTGTCAATGTGCCAAGTAAATCCTTTCCTCCCGACATTGTCCATTGTGCATTTAATGCGTAAGTTCCGGTCGGAAGACATGTCAAGGGAATATAGACCAAAAAAGACATTTGGGACCTTGGTGAACGTCATTCCCTGAAATTCGACAGCCTTGCTGGTCTGTGCTTTGGGCTGCGTCCAGGCGTGTGCATCCATCGTGTTAACACTGCCGCTGTAAACATCCCCGATACTCGGGGAATACGCGATCCACGAAGCTGTCGCTGAATAAATGATGGTATCGGCCCATGACTTGATGTGAATTGTAAACCCATTGCAGTTGATATGGCTCACTTCAGTCGTGATTCGCCATCCGTGATCCTTAGAAAAATGGAATTCACGCAGGACAGAGATGACTTTAGGAACTTCAACGAATGGACGTGCGAAGGTGATCCGACAGGATGTAAGGACCTGTGGCTTATTCCTCGGATGGACCTGAGTCGTTGAGAATTCCCCGATCTGAAAATCTGGATCGCGAGGATCTACTCCAAACCAGTTCGTGGTCGCCGTGTAAAGCGTGCTGCCTTCTTCAGAATTTGCGTGAAATGAAGCAGATGTGTCCGTCACATCCGTTGCGTAGACGGTTACGCGAGGGTCGGGGACATTCTGAATGTCAAGGACTGACAGTCCTAAGGCCAAGGATGGAGGGCACTCGAAGGGTGTAGAAAACTGGATCACCTGTGAGGTTTGAGGCCGGGGCTGGTTCCATGGTCTCACTGCTCGGGTGTCAAAAGCTCCGTTACAGGCCATATTGAGAGGGTATTCAGTCGTGCCAAATGGAAGTTTTGTATTTCTGGATAGGTTTTGTAGCACCTCGACATCACAGACTGCCTTGGTATGAACTAGCGTCATATTGAGCCAGCCCTAGTAGTATTAGTATCGCCAGCTACTACTATCCGCCTGACGGCTGGCATGACCGGCGATGTCAGCTTTAGCGTGTGCGTGCACATCGGTATAGCCTTAACAGTTTCGGAGTCTCAGGCGTCTTTGGCTTAGGCTCGGGCCAGCCTAAGATCTATCTATACCAGGAACCATCTCCCTTCAGGCAATAGAAGTTGGATCCTCACGCCCAAGGCCAGGTTAATGAACAAATTCGGCCTCTAGAGCCAAGAAACAATCGCACGACAACACGCATAATTTTCAATTTGGTCGCGATAAGGACGAATGAAATGATTCAGAATAAACTTGGATGATAGTTCTGTTTGTAACGGCTGTCTTACGTCAATTTTTAATAGAGCATGTGTAAAATGAAATGGCTGAAGGCTGAATGGCGTAGTAGTGTATCCCAGCTCCGCAGTGGCCAAACTCCATTAATTAGAATATCCCTGGATCCTAATGCATAATTTGAGACGTCTCTATCTCTCTCTATGGCTATTTATTCCGAATACATGACAACTATCTATAATACTACATATAAAACCAATACGTTCCGAAACAAAAGCCACTCATAACATCGCGGATACTTCAACGGGAGCGCGAAACTTGGATCTAACAATATCCTCCAATTTTTTCGCATCCAAAGAGAACTTATCTAAACCCTCGGGTACCTTATCCAAGGCAATTCGTTCCGCCGCTAAATCCTTCATGTAGGCTGCTTCAGCCTCCGAGTCGGCTATATCGTGGCGGCGAGAAATGTAGACAGGCTCTGGAACAGTGGTTGCCTGTACGCCTTTACGTTCGAGCGCGAAATTGCCAGGCACTTCGAAAATGGACAATGCTTCTAACATATCTGGCGCTAAAGTGAAGAAATCTGGCCCGTTTGTCCGGCCTCCCCGTGCAAGCTCCACAACCTCATTTGCGTGTCTAAACCCGGCCGCCACGATGTCAGATTTATGCCCGTAGGTAGCATACGCCGCACGGATCCTTTGAACTAGTAATATACCCGGATGGTGTGATAATGGGAGCGCTGTATAATTTGTATTGATATCTTGGGCCGCCCACCAGTCTTTCACTCGACCGATGAATGGAGATACGGCGGTGGCACCTGCTTGGGCACATGCGAGAGCTTGGACGAGACTGAATATGAGTGTGAGGTTCGTGTGGATTGGGAGTGCTGACGGGTCTGAGGGTGATTCTAGTGTCCGGGCGGCGAGGATGCCGGAGTATGTCGCGGGGATTTTAATGAGTATTCGGGCTCTCGGAATGCCTAATTCTTCGAAGAGGGAAATAATGTTTTTTCCCTAGGGATTAGGGTATCATCGTTTATTAGAAAGTATTCGTTGCCCAGACAGATGCGCACCTTTCGGACTATAGCATTATAGTCGTCAGCCAGACGTGGATCCACGGACACGGACACTCGTCCCGAGATAAATCTTAAAATCTGCACACCGACTTTCACGAGCTGAAATCAAACAATTGAATGAGAAAGGGTGCACGAGGGCAGATGTTATCACTCGCCAAAAGGTCCAGCGCAGCTTCTATCTTTTCCTCCACAGATGCGGGTGCATGACGCTGCATCGTTTGCTCTATGGCGCTGTCGAGAATATGGGCATATTCGGGATTGGTAACAGCAGCGAAGACTAGAGAAGGGTTTGTTGTAGCATCGACAGGCTTAAATTTCCCAATCTCTATTAGAAGTATGCCATTATTAACCAAAATAAGCAACATCGTAGGTGACGAACTGTTAAATTCCCCCGTATCAGAAGATATTGATATTCCTGATTGTCTAATGAACTCCATACTGTCCTCGCTGGGATAAACGTCTCAAATCTATGAGGGCGAAGTCACCGAAACGAGGGAGGGAAGTCCAGCAAGGTTCAACATGATAACACAAACGCTAAGGAAAATTGCGCCATCATGAGCGTAATCTGACTGAAGTGGGCGTTTGATAAATATCTATGGACGTACGGTCTATCAGTACCTATGTATTTCAATAGCTCTCGATCGCTGGAATCGATTTATCCGAGGAAATCACTGGAAAAAAGGGCGGTCTTAAGAGGGAGTTGTAAGAGTAAGAGAGTGAGCAATATAAGACGTCTATTGTGTTTTTCTTCATTTTTTTTTTATTACCTTGATGCAGTAAGGTCCCGAGTAATTACTGAAGCACATTCGTGTGGAACGCCCACGTAACCAGTGCAACGTGAGCAATTGAAGCCACCCACGTGTGCAACACAACACCATGCGGGTAAGTTGATTTTCTCACGATGCGTTGGCCTTTACAGTTCAGTTATGTCAGACCAAATTTTCAATTTCAGAATATGTTATGTTGGAAATATTTTAAAGTTTTAACATGTGTGTGAAATGATATATATTCTAATGAATTCCCCAAATTACTTTCCAAATTGAATTTATAAATTTTGGCAGCATTCTCAATACTGGAGTTTATATAAGACATGTCACTCGGCGCGGTACTTTTGGTGTAGTGCAAAATCCTTCCCAGGGAGATGAGATGTAATGAATGAATTTAGTAAAAATCCAAAAATTTCCTTACAGGGAAAGTCATGGGTTGGGAAGGATTTTGTGGTGCACTAACAGTGGTTCACCGGTTCCTGTGTGTAATATTTTTTGGTCTTGAGAAACACTCCCAAGTCTGGCTCACTATCAACTGAACATACCTATCTGCATTTTCAGATGCCAACAACACTGAAAACTCTGCTGGAGGTGCAAGATAAACCTTTATCAGAAAAATATATATGGGTGTTTCTCAGAAGCAAAAACATTACATGCCTCATATATATTGCGGTATTGAGAATGCCGCCAAATTTTATATAATTAATTGGAATATATAATATTTACCGTACATTTTCAAAATTCTGAATATTATTGGAGAAAAATATTTTAAATATTCCAGAACATATTCTGAGATTGAAAATGGCTTTAGGCCCCGTGGGTGAGCTCACCGAAGTTCATCCACATCCTTATATAGCCTTGAGCGACTATAATCGAGAGATGGTGCCAGCTCTTGGTGGTCCAGGTCCTTACTCCAGAAGCCCTTGATATGTGGATACTTGTGATACGGAAAGGTAAGAGTAGACTTTGCGACGTCATCTTTCAAGAATATTGTATTATCGCTCTCTATGATAGTCTCTACCATTGTTTTGGTCAGCGTGTTTTCGCCGCTTTTGTTTAATTCCCGTTTTAAATCAGAAGGCTTTCATAAATAGGGAGAAAAATAAAGTGAGCCCATCAAGACTAAGCAAGTGGGGTAAACTTGAAGTAGCACTGGGTTGCGATCTTTCCCACTGGCCAAAAGCTTTGTTGATAGCATTAATGCGGTGTGTTTATCTTTATTATGGATCATCTATGCTCACAGAATTTACTTGCAATGTATACCAGGCTATAGGATTGCAATCAAAACCCATTAATGGACGGCGTTACGTTTTGGCACCACTCATCGAGTATCTCCCGATATAGACCGTTCGTCTTCTTCCATTTCACCTCGGGTCATCTCTTCCATTTCGTAAAATTAGCACCATGCAGGATAAACGTACATCGATCGGTGTGCCTACAACTCTGCCTGCGACTTCACCAGGCATTCGAAGAGGACTTTATCACAACAACTTAGCGACTTTTCTCCATCTGCACAATGGAGACCTCTATCCCACAAAATCTCTTACACGGGCCCTCAAACCTCCCTCTTCGCACTTTTTCTAGGGAAAGGGCCGGCGATGCGGTCAAATTTCTGTGCGACACGCGGCCCCCGCATATCGGAATCGCTATTAAGCAATCCAACGCAGGCAAAGTCTGCGCTATTGCACTCGCAACCTGTACGCCTGGTCATGCTGATCAGGTCGTCGTCATTTCTGTCGGCTCGGGATCACGTTCCACGCTGCCCAGTTCGGAGAAAAGATTCCGAGACTTGCTCAACGGGGAATCAGGAACCATATTGGCCGGATTCGATATGCCTCAAACTCTCTTGTTTACCTTTCGCGACTTGGGTCTGAATGTTGCAGGGGTTGATTTAGTCTCGTCTTTTCCTAAGGATGAGAAAACGCCTGCTGGTCTTGTAAAGAAGGCGTTCCAACAGTTGAAAAGCAGAGGCCCATTAAACCTTATGCGTACCAACGGCAACCCTGAGAGTGATTTCAACGGTGTGGGATTGCGCGCTTGGGTGTCAGCGAGGTGGATAACTATTTTTTGTGGCCGTGACTGTCCTTACGATTTTTTCCCAGGGTTGCTCAGCGCCATGAGAAAGGCATTATAAATACCATCAGAGTTCGAACCGTCACATTACAAAGGAAGGTGTGGGTCACCATTATATTTCGCTGTGTTGGACCTGATCAGCGTCTAGGAACGCATATGTCTAGCAGAAATGTTGCTACAGTTCGATCGCTTTGAGCGAATCAAGCCGACTGTGGCGGAAGGCGAGATCACTGATTCAAACGAAGATAGGAATGGTAAGCTTAAAGTCCAAAATGCCCGATACAAGACACGCCTTCGGTGCCAAAGTGGACAGGTACGTGGCTCAAGTGCTTTGCTTCCAGTTCGTCGCGAAATCGTTTATTGAAGCATGTCAACGGCGCAGACAGTCATCATAACCAATTCAAAAGGTTCCAAATTCGGCGGCAAAGTGACAAGAGCCGAAGGAAAGACAGCGAGTATTACAGTTGGAGAGAAGCGGCCCATTGGAGGAATAGAAAAAATCAAGGTAATAGGAAAGGAAGCCCCCACGAATGCGGAAAATGCTCGAAATAATTTCGTTCTTGATGTGCTCACGGGAGAAAGTCATCTTTCATCAACGCCGTTCATCCGTATACTTTGGTTTGATGCAATTCCCGCACCATCTACTCCTCGAACTGATATCCCAAGCGGAAAATTAAACGAATCTCAGCACAAGGTCCTTTGTGCCATGACTGGAGACGCACAATTGGTTACTGTGCACGGTACTATTCACTATCTTGATACACACCTGTGTTATATAGGCTAATACATCGTCAGGTCCTCCTGGAACTGGGAAAACCAGGGTGATAGCAGCAGCGGCCCAAGTTTGGCTCAGCGATAGCGTTCCTGTTTGGATTGTCGCGCAATCCAATGTCGCAGTCAAGAATATCGCTGAAAAGCTCGTAAAGGAGGGAGTCGAATTCAAACTTATCGTTTCGAAAGAATTCTATTTTGAATGGTATAATTGCCTTCAGTTATCGCTGCTCTTTACTAGTAGGTTGGCTAATGGTGAAACAGGCACGAGCATATCTATGAAAAAATAGAAGCGAATATTATTGGGAGTGATAAGCTTCAACGCATGGACAAGGATCAACTCGATAAAATCTTTGGCTCTTGCAAGGTTGTTCTGGCGACGCTTGGTATGCTATCCAATCCTACAGTCTCACGCGGTGTGATCAACCATATCCCCGTGGAGCGGCTGGTCATTGACGAGGCTTCGCAGATCAATGTATTCGAATATATGGTAAAATATCTTTCTTCCAATACAAAACACTTATGAATGTTATTAGCACATTTTCGACAAATTTAAAAAAACCTTGATAAAGGTATGCTTTTTTGGGGATCCTAAACAGTGTACGCGTCAAATTATATCAACATTGTTCGAGTCGTTTTGTTCATTCAACGTAGTGGCGCCTTTCGGGATCGACGACATACCATCATTGAAGAGTATTTTCGATATCCCACACATTTGCCGTAAGACGTACTTTTTAAATACACAATGTACGACGTCTTGTTCTTTGTTGTTTGTTCTTCTAACTCACTCAACACTAGATCGTATGCCCGTCCCACTTGGCAATTTCATTTCAGAGCACGTCTACAAAAATGAATTACGGTCCAAAAATGACACAGAGTCCACGTCTTGTCTTGCCTTTGTCGAGGCTGGGGGCACGGAGCAGAAGAGCGGCCGAAGTTGGGTGGTACGTTGATCTCTTTGTATCGAATTCGAGTCAACCTCTTGATTTCTGGCACATAAAAGAATATGAGGGAAGTCCAGGCCATTGTACATCTCGTCCAGAACTATTACAAGAAAGAAGAATTCTGCGTTATAACGCCGTATGATGCTCAGAGAGCGGCCATCGCGAAGGCGCTAAAAAATGCACGCTTGCCAGAGATGGTATTCAACGTGGATAGTTTTCAAGGTAACCTTGAAATATCGATCGATGCGATTTAAATTTATATAGCGTTACTAGGCAACGAATCGGAATACGTAATAGTCTCCATCGTACGGTCTAAAAAACCTGGCTTCCTCAACTCTTTGAATCGCACAAATGTCATGCTAACAAGATGTCAAAAGGGAATGATTATTGTCTCTAGTAGATCTTTCCTCCAATGTGCCGGCAAGGACACCCTGGTAGGGGAATTATCGCGAGTGTGGGAACGACACAGTGGGCGTGATGGGACATGGATTGATTGGAGAAAAGTGGCAGATAAAAGTGCCACTCTTCCTGGTAAAAGGGGGCAAGGGTCGTCGGGCAGCATCCCGCAACAAGTCCCTCCATCTTCGAAGCCACCGTCATCGACTGTATCGCGTGGTGCACCATCCCGTTCCGTTCTTGCCAAGAATAAATGAATGCACACAAAAGAGGTAATTAATTCATTCTGGCGGGGATATCCTGAAAGGAACAGTGTGCCACGCGTATTTAGGGGGACCCGAGGCCGAGCCTGAGTCAATTGTTGCTTGAGAGAAATGTTAACGAGGATCATTAATAGACATTCATCACGGGTTAGACAAGAATAAGTGGAGGGACAATTTAGCCAGCTGGTTCGTCCACAAGTTAACAGTGGCGCGGGAAGATTGTCAGAATTAGTGGCTGAAATGTGCCAAACACGAACACTGTCTCTAGATCTTCAAGGCAGTACATTTAGACTCCTTCATTTAGGTTGTTGTTTAAACTGAGGACAGAACGTGCTATTAAGTCTATCAGATGTGTCTACCATATCCGCGGTGCGGTGTCAGTGACTGTTCACATCAAATCAACAATCACACGGAGTTCTTGCCAGAAAACAATGTTCACAGTGACGGTGAAGTGGCACATAAGACAAAAGCCGCCGTCACGTAATTTTGATTAAACACATTACTGTGGGCAATATGATATTCATAAATATAATGACTCCGTGCACCATGTATGGCTATTTGATTACCATTCAATTAGACACCCCAAAAACTGATTACGGGCCAGTGGCCTGGTTGTGGGCGGAGTGTGCGAACTATCACAGACATTAATAAACGATTTCACCCGCCTTTAATATATAATATATACTCAGCATAGCAGGCATTTGAAAAATTTCCTGGTGATAAAACGGTGAAAAAAATATGATAATCCGCCAAATTCTGTCAGCCTTTGATTTTGGACTTTATTATGTGAAAATTATAAATTTGACTGTTTTGATGAAGCTCTGATCAAATTTGTTTTCTCATAATTTAGTCCAAAATGAGATGCTGAAATCTGGCAGATTATTTTCACTATTTGTCACCAGGAATACTCCAGGTTTGTATATTACATAATGGCAAACACAATTTGGTATCTCGTGGTGGATAGTGACGTTGCATTTGTACATGACAAGAAAGCGAACTTGGCTTAAACAGTTTCATACGTGAATCTAAGCCTATGTATTTATTGTCGATTTTGGTAGGAATGCATGCATTACCCTAGAGGCTAGCGCAGCACACCCATTTCATAGACTTACGAGACAATTTTCACATCGACTGGCAGGTCCACTGCCTCATAATAATCGTGACTGATAGGTCTTTCTGGAAGGAGAAATCACAGCAACAAAGAGCTCTAAAAGCGTGACGGTCAAAAGCTATATATTATTATATTATTATATGATTTTCTGAACAAGTCCAGTGTAGGCGCACTGGTTCGATGCTACCCGTGGGCAATGGGTATTCTGGAGGCGCACCTTATGGTGTCATCTGAAAGTATGACGAAGGCACTGTCTGATGGGTCTATGCGTGTCCTCCATACCGAGGGGATAGGTCATCATCATACTTTCTCCATTCTTCCTTCTGGAAATGAATAGTGCGAGGCGAGCTTCTCGAGCGTCCCGCGGTAATTCACTGCGGGTGTTTACCTACTTGATTACGATCCAAATGATTGTTCAGAGAGGTTTCCTCCTTTTCCAGGTCTATTGCAGATCCCCTCGACGTCTCTTATCATCAGTTTACTCCCTTCCCCATCCCTAACTCAATGTCTATCTCCCAAAGCATCTTTTCCCCGCCGTCGACGATCAAAGTGGAACACTTTGATAGGAGACTCGCTGGGAAAGCAGCAATGCGTATCGACGAGATTTCACCTGAAGTTGTAGGAGTCGCAATTGCCATTAAACATCCTTTAGATGCGTCTAGGCATAATCCCAGTATCTGTGCTGTGGCGCTCGCGACTTGTAATCCAGATTATGGAGTCATCTTTCGAGGGAGCTTGGATTCTCCTTCTAAAATGGAGCAATGGGATGAACATCTGAAGCGCCTCCTGGGAGGCAAATCAGCGACAGGACCAGTCATTGCCGGATTTGACATGCCGAAACTTGCGCTATATCTCTCTCGCTGTTTTGGTATGTCCGTGTCGGGATACGATTTAGGCACCTCGCTGTCACGTTCCACGAGAAGTCCGCAACCTCCAGCTATCATCGTTAGGAATTACTGTGGTTGTGTAGCAGATGACGCATCACTGGATGATTTGTGGTGCAGAAGTCAGAATGATCCAGGGGATGCCACTGCACTCGCATTACGTGCATGGGTTTCAGCACGGTGAGCTCATCGCCGTTGTCCTATCGCGAAATTTCTAAAGTCAGGGCTGCGTGATATAGCTTGGTATACGCGAAAAAGAATTCCATCCTCGAATCTCCGAAGATAGATTCAGCAAGGTTACGGAAAGATGTAAGTGCAGACCGGTAGGTAAGGCGTTATAAGATCCCTGATATTCGGCTTTACAGGAGCTTTCCTGTCTATTCAGCATGCAGTTGCAATTCGATGCTCTCGAATCCATCAAGCCCAAAGAGGTGCAGGGAGAATTCACAGATGAATCTGGCATTAGGGGAGATGGTCAACTGCATATAGTGAACGCACGATACAAGACGCGAGTAAGAGCGAGCCGGCAGGTAAGTTTACCTTCCTTTTTCCCCGTATTCGCCTTCAATCTCCCCCGATAGGAAATAACCATAACTGATGACACCGGTCGTCAATTTAGTGGGAGCGCCAATCGAGCGAAGGGGAGGGAGACGACAGTCAAGTTGAGAGGAGCTCCATTGTCCATATCCCTGCAAAGCATAAAGATATCGGGACCTCCGGATCTCACAAACTCTGAAAAAGCTAGTCGCGAATTCCTTCTATTTGCTCTCCAGGGCAAAATTAAACTACGCGAGTCTTCGTTCATAAGCCACATTTTGTTTAAAGAAGGTCTTGAACTGTCGACTACCCAAAGTATGGACAGGATTAAAGATAAAAGACTTAATGATTCTCAAAAGAAAGTGGTATCCGCCATGGTAGGATCTAGGCCCTTGGTAGTTGTCCACGGTAAATTATTTGGAATTCTACTGCTATATTACTAATATTCTCGGACTTTTCCTAGGCCCTCCTGGGACGGGAAAGACTACCACAATATCAGCTGCTGCGGAGGTTTGGCAATTGTGTTGTCCATCCTGGATTGTAGCGCATTCGAACGTGGCTGTAAAAAATATCGCGGAGAAACTTTTTACCCAACAAATAGAATTCATTATCATCGTCTCCGTAGAATTTCACTTTGATTGGTATGAATTTTCAAACATCAGTTGTCCAACTGTTATAAATAGGTATACATTCATAGGCACGAACACATTTACGATAAAATCAAAGACAGGGTTATCAAAACAGACGAACTGCCGAAGAGACCCCAAGAGCTCGAAAGGATTCTCCGGAGTACCAAAATCATTCTGTCAACGCTCAGCATGTTGTCGAATCCTTCTTTGGATCTGAATGGAATATACACCCTAGTTCCTGTAGAAAGGCTCGTGATAGATGAAGCATCTCAAATCGATATATATCAGTACATGGTAAATCTATTAGTCATCCTTGTGGCCCTAAACATACCAATATTGACCAACGCCTATTAAGCATATCTTTCATAAGTTCCGTAAAACTTTAGAAAAGATTTGTTTCTTCGGGGACCCTAGGCAATGTGTGCTGTATCCTATTATTGTGATTTGCTTACCTTGACATACCATTAGTGCCACCATACGGACAGGACGACATCCGCTCATTGAAGAGTATTTTTGACGTAGCAGTCGACACATTTTTTTTAGACACACAATGTATGTCCTTGACTGTAAGTTTTCACGCTGCGGCTGACCCATGTTTAGATCGAATGCCTCGTCCGGTTGGCGACTTCATCTCCAGGGAAGTGTATGAAGGACGGTTGAAGTCCACACACAATATAACATCAATGTCATGCCTTGCTTTCGTCGATGTACAAGACGAGGAGAAAAGTAGAGGACGGAGTTGGATAGTGTGTTATCCATGCTCACCGTCTTGGAGACAAATTAATGGCTTCGCTTAGAATCATAAAGAAATTACGACGATAGTGCAGCTCGTGCGCCACTATTATCGTGGCACTGAATTTTGTGTGCTCACCCCCTACGACGCTCAGCGAGCCGCGATTCAGGAGACATTGAAGCGGGAAAATTTACCTTGGGAACACGTATTTAATGTCGATAGCTTTCAGGGTAAGCATGCGATCATTCCACAAGTCTGATGATCGGCCCCACTTGACCGAGCGCCATAGGGAATGAATCCGATTATGTATTAATTTCTGTCGTTAGATGCCAGAAACCTGGCTTTCTAACGATTCAGAGCCGCATGAATGTCATGCTCAGTCGATGTAGGAAGGGTATGGTAGTAGTGACTCGCCGAGGATTTCTTCAAAGCAACGGGAAGTCCACGATGCTGGCCAGATTAGCAAGTCATTGGGAGTCCAATATCAGTTACGCCAAAACATGGGTTAGCTCCACCAAATTGATGAATCGACGCGCCGATCTTCCAGGCAACAACCTATGCTTGCAAGAGACGCAGTCAAAATTCACTCCGACTGCGCAGAAGAAAGAACATTTTGATATTGTATCCCATACCCAACAAAACGCTTGGCGAACTGTGGTCACGGGTCTTCAAGGACAATGGAAGCCACACAATGGAAATGGCGATAAACAGCTACTTGCTGTCTCATCGGGATTGAACAAACAATTCTACGACCTTAGGGTCTCGCTTGTTACAGCAGGTTCAGTGAAAAAGCCAAGTATTGAAGACCGACACGTTCGAGTTTTGCAAACATTCAATGCAAACCCACAGCTTTCCATCCAGCGGGGGCAACAGCCCTGGGACATCACTTACCGTCTCGATGGAACACTTATCCCCCCACGAAAAAAATATCCACGTGATAAAACTCCGGCGTCGTTGTACATCCCAACAACCAAGCAGGTGCATTCCAAACAATCCTCAAGCTCATTCGGTGATTTGAAAGCGCACTTAACGCAAGGGGGTTGGATAGTGAAAGAGCTTAAACCCAAAAAAGGGAGGAAACATACCTAGTCGTATCGGTTGTACTGGCATGTTACCCTAGGGACAATGAATGAGCTTATTGCTTGATTGATTAAGGTGTGGTCGCAATCTGGGCAGACCATTTGATTGTTGAACTCATTGACCGATAAAGTTGGAAATGAGTTTACATGGTAGGTTTCATGATGATTTGGGACTGATCTGATGACTTTGTAGCAAAGTGTCACCATTTACCAAAGCTTTGCGTGATTTCCTTCGGGGATGAGTTTGTGGCTGTGCTTCCTGCCCGCGGCTTTTGCTAATTGTTGGACTAGCAAGTGAAGGCTTGTTCAACGCTAACGGCGAGGCCTAGTGTTATACCTCAATCCCCGGACCCTTTAGCCTCCTTGAACATCAGAGGGGGATATTCTGGGCAGCATTATAGAATGTTAATAAATTTCTCGCTGATATCAACTCAATGATTATTCTACCGTCGTAGAAGTGGATAGTGTAAAAAATAAGCTCGTACGGAGGAAGCCACAATTCTTACTTGTAGCATATAAACAATACAAGACCGGCTTTCGAAGCAGTGATTCTGCCGTTTGAAAGCCAAAAATATTTAAGGTTCTGACAGATCCACGGATTTTTGCGAGTTTCTGATCATTTGATGAAGCAGAAGGGTTAGCCTAATGAAGAGGGAGATAATACATTTGACGTCTGGACCGGCGGTTGACCCATTTGAGACTGCACGTTGATATTTCTCTCTGTGGAATGAGGGAAGTCAGAATCTGGTACAACCTCACAGAACTGACAGACATTTAAAGGCCCATCGGCAATTCCCTCACCATCTTTGGCTTTCACTTCAGAAATAGTTCTTTTCACCAAACTGGACAAGCATCAATTATTGTGTAAAACAATGCAATGTGGCAATTCACCCTTGTTTCTGATGTATGGTGGCCATAGCAGCCTCCATGTAAGCCTCAATTTCTCCCCCATTCTCAAGAAAATCCACACCAATGGTACCTGGGATAGAGTACTTCTCTCCACCATTTCCTGGATGCTCTTGTTGATTTACAATGTTTGTCATCCTCTCACTTGCATATCTCTTCTTAAATTTCTGGGGAGATTGATCCAAATTGGTGGTGGTTGCTACTCTTCTCCAAGTCTCTGTAAGCCTGGTGAGGCTTACCACAATGGACCTTTAATATTTAATATCCACTCCTTAGATAATTAGGATAAATATGTGTAGTAGTTTCTTCATTATTGTTTTACCTACCATCACTATTGTGTACTACTGTCTCTGTTCATTGACAAATATACTTGAGTCTATCAACACTTGGACTGAGACTTAGTGAAGCTGCAACTGATGGACTGACTTTCCCTATTCACTACTAGCTTGTTGCCTTCCTGCTTTGCACTGGATCCATCAACTGTTCACTACACAAGGAACACCACTGCTCAATTTGAGTTTCCAATTATTGGCCCTTACACAGAACCATGTTGTCGCCTTCATAATCAATGGACATCCACTGTCCCAGACTCAGATTTGGATTCATCAGGCCCAGAGCCTTTCGACTCATTCACATTCCCACAGCCCTCCTGTCATTGAATCCTTCATCTTCCACTCATCTCACCATTCCCACCTCCATACATCCATCATCTGACTTCTCCATCAGTGTCAAAAATGTCAAACAAAATAGTTTCCCCTTTTGCTGGACCTCTGACAGCCAACAGGTTGAAAGTCTGGCTCAGATCCTGTGAAGATGGGTTCAAAAATTATGAAGACACACATGACAAGAAACTCAAGCCAAGGACCCACATCCACCTTACTGGTGCCACTCTCACCAAACTTCAGATGGTGGAATGGTAGGCATCGGGGAAGGTGGAGTTTGTTGGAGTCTGTGAGCCATAGAAGCTGCGAGACTCCGGTATTGTCTCAGATTTTCAAGTTGCACGCTGTCGATTATCCTCACCTCTCGCCTCATTTGACGCAATCCCTTGCACATATGAATATGCTCCAGATAACGCTGCGATGACCTGGCTGACGAAGGTGCCGAAGATATGTATGTTCCGGAGCCATCGAGCCTGAGGATGGCAGCCCGACAGGTATCGTGAGCCGGAGGGATAGGAAATCTCTACCAGAGAGAATGCTATGACTAGTAGAGTCTTAGGGAGCTGTAGTGCATTACGGAAGAGTGTTAAGGGGTGAGGAGGACCTGGGCAGGTTCGTGAGAGCAGGACTCACTAAACATGACCTTGTACCATTCGGATAACTCCCCGGTCGTTTGGAACGACATTGGTCGACCTATGTATGGTCGAATAGTAATGCGAGCTTCTAAGGCTCGAGGGGGAGTGTTGGAGTCTGCGAGCCATAGAAGCTGTGAGACTCCGGTATTGTCTCAGATGTTTGATTCTGAGATTGAATTAGGTATTTAGGTATATAAACATCATGTAGTGAGCGTTATACAATAATGTGCTTTGCCCTGATACATTAAGACTCCTAAAATATCTAACAGAGTTTTTAGCATTGCCTCCCTGGGACTCATTCATCAAGAAGTTGAAGGATCATTTCATGCCAGTCAATTGGAAGATGGATGCATTAGAACAGTTTTATTCCTGTTCTCAGGGCAAGTGTGATTTTCACACATTGTAGCATCTGGAATATAGAGAACATTTTGTAGGATTAGGTGCATTCCCCAGCCTACATATATGAAGCTTTATATCCCCAATGCCAATTGCCCATACAGATGAACCACCAACCCCTTTGACAGAGTGAGGTGTAACAGCCTTTAGGGGCCATGAAATCAGTACAGCTATGAGAGACATGAACAGAAGCACCACTATGGGTGCAAGTCAGTGGAAAACGGTGTGCAGTATGATTGAGAGAGTGGATTAATATTGGAAGTAGGAATTGTTGTCATGGTGGATGGGGTGCTATATGTAGACCAATCTATATTTGTGATCAACTCCTCCTCAACAATGAGCCAACCACCATATTTGACAGCATTCTGTGCCAAAGTGGGGAATGAAGAGGTGGAAAAGGGTAATGGTGTCGAAGAGGTAGGAGAGGGGAGTATGGCCAGATTTGCAGTAGGTGTTTCTGAAGAGGAATTGTCCAATGAGTTCATGTTGACAATATAGATACAGTCATCAGCACCCTGTCACTGAATGGAAACTGTGTGTGGAGCAGAAGGAGGGACAGTGGGGGTGGCAGTTGCAGCAGTGGAACCAATTGATTTCAGGCCACAAGTGTTAGGATCCCATTGTTTTGGTCCCCTGTGACCTGTTTTAGGCCCCAAACCCACCGTCAACTCACTGTCAGAACCCCCACCCTAAGTATTACCACTCGCAGCACCCCCACCCAACACTTGTTTCACTATAGTAGTTAACCTTTTTAGTTTTCCATTCCATCCCCATCCTGTTCTCTCTCCCATCACCATCTCCCCTTTACATGTCTCACTTGCCACCTCAGACCCCTTTAATACTGTTTAGTATATTACATTTAGTCTCCCCACCTTGTCATTGACTTCTGATGATCCACTTCACCTTTCGCTTCCTTGATTGGCCCTCTGGTCATTTATCTTGTCATAGTATATAATTTTCTACATGTATGCTACAGTTATTTAGTTCAAAATCGACTTAGATTACCCTCTACTAGTTTTCAGTCTCATTCTCCCTTTCTCCATACTCCCAAAGATGTTCTCAGCCAGCCTTGAACTCTTACTATATGACTCTTAGTATTTCGGCCCCCCAGTTGATTGAGCTAAGTGTTGAACTTCATCTCTATCATACTATTTGCTTTGTTTGAAATACCAGAGCACCCTAACAGTTCGTACAAGGGTGCAACACATAAGTTGAAGCCAAGCTCCTGCGATTATAGAGTCAGATCTCCTGACTATTACAATCTCTATTGTCAGCCCCCCAATTAAGTTCATTTTTAATCATTGGACCCCCAACTTAGAGTCTTCCTTCCCTTTTTAGCTTATATCTTAACAATGAGCCTGCTTGGACTCCTCAATGGTCTTGCCAGCCATACCTCCACCAGGATGAACACAGAATTCTGCATCATGATAATGGCATTTGCAGTTAGAGCATATCATAAAATTGGACTTTGAAGGCTGTTGTGCAGTAAAGCAATCAATTTGGTAGGATGTGTTTTGTTAGAATTTATGAGATTTTGCTTGTTATCCAAATAGACATGAAATTGGGTGGATGTGAAAGGGGTATATTCAGAGGATGCAGATATATCCTGAGTGATAATGAACTGTATATTGCCAAAATCATTTCTGAGGGAGCCCAAGAGGGCAATACATTTCAAAAGATCTTTAAAAATGTCACCTATCTGATAGGCACAATTGATTAAGGAACAGATCTTCTTGGCAGTGACCAGTAAGGGAGTGGATCAGGTGCACCAGGCTGTGAGGGCTTCCTGGAGCAGTTGCACTTGGCAGATAGGCCCTTCACTCTGGTGACTAGTTCAGAGTGCTGCACGATCCCTGGCTTGCCGGGAGCAGTTCGGCACTCAACGTCCAGCTGAGCATATGAAGAATGCCCACACTCTTTTTCTCTTACGATGTCTTGATTGTCTTTCCTTCTCGACAGTTTTTCACTCTCTATCATATCAACACTCATTTACTTCTGTTTCTCATCGTTTTATCACATAGGATGACAACTGGGCCTACACCTCAAGGGGTATTTGCACACTTAGGCATTAACTTAGGTGAGTGGAATGCCTCACACCACACCAACATGAGGACGGAATTACCACCACCCGCAGCAGCAGTGACTGCTGATCCCCCAGCTGTACCACAGGCCGACAGCCCTGGTGACAATGAGCAGAGCCAACTTGCAGGCCCTCAGTTGCCTGCATGTGAAATCGAACATCTGGACACACAGATTGCGCTACTGATGGCCCAGCGGAATGCACTGGCAAGCAATTGTACCCCCATTGAACGAGAGGGCATGGCAACATCGGACGGTCCCCCAGGCATGATGAGATTATTCTCAGACCCGGACACAGTGCAGTGGGCCAATACTACAGTGCTGAATGCTGACAGTTCCAGGGTCAGCAAGAGGACCCCAGTACCAGATATCATCCCAGGGTTCAAGGCCAATGCCTTGGAGATCCGTGAGTGTCTCCTCCCCCCCCCCATGACTGCAGTCATTTCCATCTGTGGTGCTTGCAGCATGCAGCACCTTACCTGTTTTGGGGCGCCTTGCAGTACACAGGCATTTCTGCCCAGTCATTCTGTCCTGGGATGCTGCTGGCTCCCAGAAGGATCACATTGTGATCTGGAGAGTGCAGTCTACATGCCATACTGCGGTCTGAAGGACACAGGGCATGCAAGCAGTGGTCATTTACCCCCCCCCTCCTGCTGATGGCTTTTCGCAATGATCTGGCACTCATGATCCTCTCCCACCTTTTCACCTTTCAGCTATACCACGGAAAGTGGAGGAAGCCTTTAGGAACTTGCACTATGTCCCATACACAGCACTCACAACAGAAGCTCACCGGAAGGCTGAACGGGGCACAGGAGAATTTACCTTCTCACCATCGGGTAGCATTATGGCCAAAGGGCTAGATCGTGAGAATGAGAAGGGGATTAGCATCATTGACTGGCTAGCTGCCGCAGCAGTGGCAGTTGACCACACAAGGGCACATGGTGGGGATGCCCATGCCAATGCACTCATGGCACACCACTCGATCATAACAACCATCGCAAAGTCGCATAGTTGGGAGGTTGCTATGGACTATGACACCCAGCAATGAGAAGCAGCAGCCCACAACCTTGCCCATGATCTAGGCTGCTTGGACTCCAATGCACTGACCATAATCTCGACTCGAGCAGCACTTCAGGCATCAAGGATTAATGGCCCTTCAGTCACCCCACCAAAGCGCCCTCGCTCAGCAGGACCCCCAGCCCATCAGTCGGCATCACGAAAGAAACCACACCCTGAAGGGGATAGGTCTCACTGCTTTCGGTCTGGAGCACAAGGACACTTTCCAGCAGATTGAAGTGCCAGGCTCACCACAGCAGGGAAGAATGCCACCCCCATTGCCCAGAACGCCAGAAACAAACACACCCTGGCAGCCCCTGATGGCAAGCAGTTCTGCTTTGGCTGGGCATTGGGATCACAGTGCAAGTGGGGTGACAGTTGCATCAAATGCATGCCTGTAGCATCTGCCTCGAAAAAGACCATGGAGCAGGAGCCTGCAGGCAGCTCTGACCCTCGTCAGGTCACCACACCACTTGATCCCTTTGCAGCGGCAGGTACATTGTGTAAATACAGTATATTCCAGGATTGGCAGAACATTATATCAGGTTTAATAAACAGGTTTGACATTGGGGTTAAAACCCACCTATCTCACACACTCATTTTTCGAAAATCACAAATCTTCACTATTAGACACGGACTTTATTTACAGATACATATCAAGTGAGCAGGAGGCAGGATGCTATTCCAAAGGCTACATGCCAGATGAGCTGGAGCAACTCATTGGCCCATTCCAGACATCACCCTTGGGCCTGATCCCCAAACCACACTCAGACACTTAACGCCTAATCCAAGACCTTTCCTTCCCATGGAGAGACACAGAACACCCCTCCATAAACAGCGGCATAAACCCAGATGACTTCCCCACAGAGTGGGGTACCTTCTTGGATGCTGCAGCTCTGATCCTATCCTTGCCGGATGGCTGCGTAGCAGCCACATTCGACATTTCAGCCGCATACTGAGTCACACCCATAAGACCAGATCAACAGAACGCATGTTGCATATTCTGGGACAACAAGCTTTACGTAGACCGAGCAGTGGCATTTGGCCTGGCATTGAGTGCTGGAGTATTTGGCAGCATTGCCGACATGCTGATAGCACTGTACAGGAAGGTGGGCTTCAGGTGGCTCCTCAAATGGGTAGATGACTTCCTCGCCATTCGCCCACCCAGGCAATCTTGGACCAAGGAGGACTTTATAGCCCTAACATCACAATTCAGCGTACCATGGAGCTGGAGCAAAACATGGCCATTCTCCACCAAACAGAAATACATCGGTTTTGTGTGGGACTTGGCTGCCAAGACAGTTACAATCCCACCAGAGAAGCTACAGGCCACCCTCGAATTGATCAGCCAATGGGCAGTGGAGGACACACTTTTTCTGGTGAACGAGGCAGAGAAGCTGCATGGAAAGTTAGTGCACATATCATCCATCTTCCTGTGGATACGACCATTTCTACGCTCCATTTCCACATTCACATCCAGTTTTCAGTCATGAAGGGCATCACTACACCCAAGCCTAGCAGTGCTAGCCGACCTCTCATGGATCCATTTTATTCTACAACATCTTCCAAACGAGCTACCTATCCCCTCATCAGAGGTCATAGACATAGGATGGTGGGGGGATACCAGCACCTCCTTCGGGCTAGGTGTGGTGGTTGGCAACCAGTAGGCGGTATGGAAGTGGGCACCAGGTTTCAAAGTAGGCCCACACCGCCAATTCGATATTGGATGGGCAGAGGCGGTTGTCATGGAGTTGGGCTTGAGAGTAGCCCTACAAAGCAGCTTATTACACCAGCAGCACCCATCACATTCGACCTTTCTGGTGCAGTCAGACAACAGCGGGGTTGTAGCTATCCTGGACAAAGGCAGATCACGCAGCAGAGAGACAAACGGAATCCTCAAAGAGATATACAAACTCTTAGCCATGAACCAAATTCAACTGAAAGCCGAGTACGTACCATCAAGGCACAATGTATCAGATGCTCTCTCACACAGACATATCGCCCAATTCCTCAAGGGCTTTCCAAGGGCACGCACCCATACTGAGATTACTATCCCCAAGCATCTGGAGCATCGGATCCAATCGTTGTAGTACCAGTCACAATTTCAGCTCCAGTCACTCCACCCCCATGGACGCCAGCAGCAAGCCATCTGCACCTCCTCCCATCAACCCTGAGACCAGCATGTAAGTCAGGTGAGAGGCTGTTCAGATGGAGAGGGGTCAACATACCTCCACCAGCCACAGTAGACTGTTGAAATATAGTATATATTTAGTTAGTAATCTTGCATTCTTATGTAAATAGATAGGTAACTACTGTATAGCTGCTTAGTAATACTAACGCTTTTTGTTTGCGTCCACGACATATTGACGCATACCTGCACTTTAATTCTAACATAGACCACCCCATACTGCACCTCCTCACCGGTATTGCCTCAGAGGCATCACTGCAGGATACTAATGGGTACGGTGCTGGCTTACACAAATTTCATATTTTTTGTGACATTTTCTCAGTTCCTGAATCCGATAGACTACCAGCATACTTCCCACTGCTGCACTCCTTCGCACTATGGGCATCAGCAGACCCATCATACCTAGGGGAAAACCTCACCGGTGGGACACATTTTGAAATGATCTCAGTCAGCGGGATAAGGAAGTACCTCTCAGCAATCAGGGCGTGGCACTTAGCACATGGTTGGCCACCTCCACTGTCAGAGGATGAGCATTTGAGGATCAACTGGTCACTGCAGGGCCTAGAGAACTTGCAGGGCAAATCATGAAGGCGTCCTCCACAGCCCCCAGTAAAGCTTGGGATGCTAACTGCCTTGAAAGCGACCCTAGACCTGAACAATACCTTCGATGCTTGCATATGGCCAGCCGCTTCATGTGCCTTCTGGGGACTAATGCGTTTTGGGGAGGTCACAGTTCCTGCTTATGCGCGATATGATGCCAGAAAACACCTATCGCGAAAGGATGTGTGGATCAGCCACGACATTGACGGTAAATGCTATGCACATTTGGACCTACCATCATCAAAGACGGCCAAACCTGGAGTCCCCCAATCAGTTTTCATAACGGACCAACTGTTACGACTGGACAATCCTGCCGGACTCCGGGCACTAACCTGTATGCCCCCACGCGCTACAAGCACCAATCGTCTGTTTATAGGATTTCCTGCCTGGACTCTGTTACATCAAGACTAGTTACATTCGACCTCAATATGACACATATCAGTCACTGGACTTCCCCCGGACTCTGTCTCTGTCTATGTCTGTCTTCGTCCCACGCATCAGTCACCGGACCCCGCTCAGAATCCCGTCACCACTCTAATCGAGCCCTGTTCCCGTTTTAGTCAAATGACCTGTCACAATTTAGGACTCCGCTCCCGCTCCTTTTCCCGTTATGGGTTATGCTTTGTCACAATTTGGACTCCGCTCCGTTCCGTTCCGTTCCGTTCCGTTCCGTTCCGTTCCGTTCCGTTCCGTTCCGTTCCGTTCCGTTCCGTTCCGTTCCGTTCCGTTCCGTTCCGTTCCGTTCCGTTCCGTTCCGTTCCGTTCCGTTCCGTTCCGTTCCGTTCCGTTCCGTTCCGTTCCGTTCCGTTCCGTTCCGTTCCGTTCCGTTCCGTTCCGTTCCGTTCCGTTCCGTTCCGTTCCGTTCCGTTCCGTTCCGTTCCATTCCATTCCGTTCCTAACACCAATTTGGTGTTTACTATTCCCGTTTTATGTTTTGTTAGTTTCGTTTCATTATTACTGGATTTGGTATGTCATTCACTCCATGGTCTATATAAACTGGCAGATGTTGTACATACAATCCAGTCAGAAAATTAGCTTAGATTCCCCCCAGTAATCTAATAACATTTTCCACTCTAAAAACCTTACTTGATTCACATCGCTTTCACTAGTCGGAGCCCACGGGCTCCGGCACATCTATCTCTCTCAACTATCTCGACTCACGACTCACGACCCACGACCTCCGACCTACGACCCACGACCCCCAACTTACGACCTACGACCTACGAACCCCGCTTGGACTCCCCGGGATCCCCGTCCGTTTGAAATTGGACAACACGATCTAGCGAGGGCGCAGCCTATAAGCTGAAGCCAAGTCCTACCGGATATCCCACGGGTTTCTCCAGAAACCCGGCCTGTGTGTGTATCCTAACACCAGCAAGGAGTCTGTCCCATCGAGGCCTTAATCAACTTGTTGCGAATTGTCCCAGCTGGGCCCAATGATCCCCTTTTCTGCTGGCGAGATGGCAATGGCAATATCAGACCTTTGGTAAAGAAAGCGGCACTCGAATGGATCAACTCAATCCTTGGAGCCTGGGGATGGGGAATGACCTTCGGCCACTCATTTCGCATTGGTGGTGCTTCCTTTTTCTTAGCGCAAGGAGTCGATCCTGAGATTGTCCATTTAGCGGGCAGATGGAAATCCCTAGCCTATGAGACATATATCAGGGCCTTTGAACAAATTACCTCTCGTCATATGGCAAACCTTTCTGTACAAACTGGGCCTGCCTAGGGTTGGGTAGGTGGCGCATCCTCACCACGGTGGTAGGCAAGCCTTGGTGGGTGAGTGGTGAGTTTTACCACACATACCCAAAGAGCTAATGCTCTTCCCCTACCCAACCATACAGCTCTTCATGATTAGCAGTTTGGCATAGATGAAGCTGGATAGTTCAGAGTGCCACACAATCCCTGGCTTGCCAGGAGCAGTTTGGCACTCAACGTCCAACTGAGCGTATGAAGAACGCCCACACTCTTTTTCTCTTATGATGTCTTGATCATCTTTCCTTCTCGATGGTTTTTCACTCTCTATCATATCAACACTCGTTTACTTCCGTTTCTCATCGTTTTTACCCACCCACCCACCCCCTT
Source organism: Hysterangium stoloniferum (assembly GCA_015178975.1). NCBI lineage: Eukaryota > Fungi > Basidiomycota > Agaricomycetes > Hysterangiales > Hysterangiaceae > Hysterangium > Hysterangium stoloniferum. Next base: position 510,744 of record WHVD01000058.1, on the reverse strand, counting down.
TCTGTATTTAGTGACAGCCATTATAATACCAATCTGATTAATTGTGAGAGTTGTAATTGCATAGGGAAGGCTTGCCCTCCCGAGTGGTGAGTCTTACCACGCATACCCGAAGAGCTAATGCTCTTCCCCTACCCAACCATACAGCTCTTCATGATTAGCAGTTTGGCATAGACGAAGCTGGAATGTCTGGATAGCTCCCAACAGGCCTTCACACCTTGTTTACAATCAATATATTCCTGTTCAGACAACTCAACAGTGGAAGCAATTAATGCAGCAGCCAAGGAGTCATTCACCAACCAGTTAGCCTTGGCACAAGGCTCAGTATAGTCATGTTTAGGAATTGTGCCATCAACATCTCCAGAAAACCCAGTGAGGGTGATAAAGAGGTCCACAGCATGAAGCCAAGGGCAGTCATTTGACTTAAGCTTGTCAATTTTTGGTCTTGTGTATGTGATATTGGTGCAGATGAGAGTGATGGAAGGTGCAAGAGCATCCATGGATAGTGGGGTAGTCATAGGTAAGAGAGGTGCAATGGTGGAGGACAAAAAATTAGATAATGGCAGTCCTACTTAAAAGTATAGGCCCATAACCTGTTAGAAAGTAAGACCTAATGATAAACTCAGTCTCATATATGTGTATAATGGACTATATATAAGATACCTAATAATAAACTATAGTACATGTCAGCATACTGGAATGCATAATAAAAGTAAAACAGCTCACATCAGTCTCATATACATATATATATAATGGACTGAGGTGGGGATGCTCTGGCTACAGTATATATATACTGAGGATAGTAATTAGTGATAGGAACAAAGGAGATATAGAATAAGGGGACTATGAGACAAAGAGAACAATGAGACATGTGCCACACCTTGGTTCCTTATGTGTCTGTGTGGTCCCTTCATTATTTTGACCCTGCATACTCTTGTTCATCCAAATATAGCAAGAGAGGTTTTATGGTGTTATCCAACAGATGACACTGTCAGGGCAGTATTGGAATAGATGATAGAAAGACACAGAAGTGACCAGGAGTGACCAAACTCAGACTCAGATGCAGACTCAAACTTGAATGACTGGCAGTGGTACAGACCAGTGCACAGACTATGTATTCTAGTATATACATAGTCTAGTCTAGTTGAGGAGTAGAAGCCTAGTTATATCCTCAGTTTATCTCTACACACTCTACTCAAGCTACTTTGTACCAGAGTAGAGAGTCCTCATACTTTGATCACCAGGCTTGTGGTTATTCTAATAGGACCATGACCCTCTCGTTACATCAGAACTCTGGACTGCATTACACAAGCTCTCTGGGGCCAAGTTACAGATATCCACCACCTATCACCTGCAAAGTGATGGTCCCAGTGAATGGACCAACAAGACATTGAACCAGCTCATTTGGCACCATGTTATCAACCAAAGGGGTTGGATGGCCCAACTACCCTGTGTCTATTTTGCCATCATGAAAACAGTAAACTCATCCACAAGATTCTCTCCCTTCCAGCTTAAAATGAGGCACTCCCCCATATCATCCCTCCCCTGACACCATTACCTATCAGAGTGACCCCTGCTGACGTTTCTATACATGAGATCTTGTATCACCTGGAGCTTGATGTCCAAGAAGCCCAGGACAACCTCACCACAGCTAGTACACCATGGATGCAAACAAAAAGTATTAATATTACTAAGCTACTATACAGGACTATGTAGTGTTATTGCGAAATATACTAGGACCCACAAGTGTCATCATGTTGAGATTATTACTGAACGGCCAAAATTTCAATACACTCCTTTAATCAAAATGTTGATGACACTCATTGAAGTTCAGCAACTCTGAATCCAAACCAAAATGCCTCTACTGTGAATAGAAAGCCTCCCAGCCCAAGCTCCCTCACTACAACTTCCATTCCCAATCAATCCCAAGGCCCTTTATGAGAAGTATGATGGTGGATGTGACGTCTAAACAGCGATCTGGGACAAATATGACCTGGCTCAGTATTCTGCACCATGCCAGCAGTGAAAGTTGGTTGTTTATGAGTGACAGTATGTGAAAAGTGAAATCTGTGTGACAAGTGATGACATGTAAACTGTTAATTTGGCAATACAAGAAGAAAAAAAGGGGTCATGAACTGAGTGATGCCTTACATCCATAAGAGCTTACACAAACCATCTCCAACATCCAGAACCGGAGCCATTCCCAGCAATTGAAAAGTGTGACCTAAAAAAAGTATTTGGTGCAAAATCGAGATCCAGATGGGGGTTAAGAAAGGCAATGTTGATGTGGAATAATGAACAATGAAAATGGAAAATGTGGCTTAAAAAAAAGCCTAGTGCCAGACAATAAAGTCAGCACACTCTCGGTGTTCAAAACATACCAAACAGATACTGTGGAGCCCTTCCCACAAGAATCTATGAACTGCAGAGTTTAATCCACCACCCCAGAGCCCTTCTTGTGCAAGTACTGTGACTTCTAAGCCCTGTAATATGGCCACCTACTCCTGCAAGTTCACTGTATTGCCTTGGAGCCCTTCCTGTGCAGATACCATGGCTTCTATGCCCTTCTATATGGCCACCTAAAAAAGATATGATGAGTAACTACTCGAAGGAATGAAAATGCATGATGATGAATCCAAACAATAAGTCTGCAGGGCCCATAACCTGTTGATGCAAAGGGGGGGGGGGGGTGTTAAGACCTAGAAACTGACTAATGTCGGTGGACCGATGGGGACCGATCAGAAGGACTTGGCTTCAGCTTATGTGCTGTGCCCTCGCAGTTGTCCATCAGGTGTCCTTAAATTTCGGGTGGGCGAAGACTAGTCCCAATGAATACCTCTCAGTGAAAACTACCGATCGGAATCGAGGGATGAGTTGAGTGTCGGGCCAAGGGGTCGGGGACTGAAGGGGGGTGAGCGCACGCGAAGGTGGAAGATGGAATTCTTAGTATGAGACTTCTGATTGCCTAGTAACTACAACTACAGTGGGTTCATATACAAGTAACAGGCATCTTAGGAAATACTAACTAGGAGAAGAGTGGAACACGATATTGACAAATAAACTTGACTAGGAATGGGAAGTTTATGATTAGTTCGGAGGCCGATGATAACCGAGAGTGGAATTGCGGTAAAAGGAAATAGTTTGAGGGTTACAAATATATTTAGGCATATGTGAAACATAGGATGGAGCGGATCATCATAATGAAAGGGACGTATCAGAGTTTAACCAGATAGTTCGAGTCTATTTTGACGTGGGCATAAATGGGGTTTGATCACCACGAAAGCATACGTCAGCTTCGGGAGGCCGATGGTTTCTGATGTGGTAACAGTAACTTGAATCGTCAATAGGTGGTGATAACCTCGGGGACCGATAGGGTTGCGACACGGTCGTAACAGGGGGGGTATATGTTGGTACACTGGGGATGTGAGCAAAAAGTGTTAATATTACTAAGCTACTATACAGGACTATGTAGTGTTATCGCGAAATATATTAGGACCCACAAGTGTCATCATGTTGAGATTATTACTGAATGGCCAAAATTTCAACAGTGATGAATGAACAGATGTTGGCATGGGGCTTTACCAGACTCACTTATGAGTCTTGCATTTATTATAGACGCACGACTACAGGTATTGTCATTGTTGCAGCTGTGCATGTTGACAATTTCCTTTCTATCACTAGTATGATCACAGAAAGTGAGGCCTTCAAACAGTAAATGCATAGTGTATGGACTATTTCTGATCTTGGATCTGTTCATTTTGTCATCAGCATTGCTGTCAAATGGGACTGACCTAATCATTCTGTATCCCTGTCCCAGACTGACTAATCAACAAAATCATCTGCCAATTTGGGCAAAACAATGCATCCACTATCTCTACCCCCATCCCCACACCTCAGTCCATTATACATATATATGAGACTGAGTTTATTATTAGGTCTTACTTTCTAACATCATCATGGAAGATGGCTCTGTGGAGAGCCTCATGGGCAATGTGCACTGATGCAGTTGTGGTGTTTTCAATACCTAGTGGGCTGGGTGGGTTTTGGAAAGATCACAACGAGTGGCTCCCCCATGAGGCCCTAGAAGACACCAAAGCCTTGGATGTCTGGGAAAATGAGAAAGGATTAGATGTTTGACTTCCCAGAAGTTTTAGAGAGGGGTGTAATCCTGGACATCTTGCCACACACACACATCTTCCCCACTGATTGGGGCACCATTGTCTCTCTGCCACAGACCACATCGTCCCCAATTGGGGCATCATTGTCTCTCTAATCATTCTCCCATTGTCTCCCCACCTTGACTGGATCTCTTATTTTATCTCTCCGCCCCAATCAAGATCTCTACATTCCTTTGTTCCTGTACCCCTTTGTTATTACTATTTCATTGTTTCACCATAGATATATAAGCAACACTCAAATCTGCCCTTTCTGAGAGAAAGTAGCTACTCTATTCTGATCGCACACATCTACCTCACACTATACACTACATACCCTACCTTCCACAACGGACAACCTTGTCCTGTCTGCTACCGATTGGGTGAGATTGATACGACAACCTTTCAATATTTCTATCATACATATCTATATCCTCTGACCAGCTTCTGACTGGCCATTCGCTAGTTCTCGCACAAGAGTTTCTGTTACCTTCTATACATCTTATAACGTGCAAAAGCTTTAATTAAAGTGATACTCGAGAAATGACTACTTTCGAGCCAACTGTCACGGTACTTAATGAGGCGCAGCTTAAGATATATCACATGGCTGGCATCACCAGTAACAAATCATATAACAAGTTATATAAAAAGACAGTAATCCATGCACCACGATTGCGCCTACTACTGATTTAGTAGCCAGACCACCTTGTGGTTCTGGGTGAAGTGCGTAAATTCTCGGTCCGTCTCTTGCCAGAGGGGATGTTTGTTCGCGTATGTTTTAACCGGCTCCAGTAGTTGCTGCACTCGAGCTCCGTATTCCATCTACTTTCCTGCCCCAAATATTCGAGAACTTAACTATGCATGTGTAGATACCTGTTTAGACAATCTTTGGTCAGACACCTGTCCGGTGGACAAGTGGGCAAGGCGAACAGCAATATGCCTTGCCTGCTCGTTGAATTTATAATTAAATCACTGTGGTTGGCGTTCTGGGCATGCCTACAAGGATTTTCGAGTCACGCCCACGCGTCCACATGAAGAGTATAGCAACTCGATTATAAATTCACCGCAGAGGCGGGACAAGAGATGATCTGAACAAGGATGTATGTGGGCACTACAGAATTGTCAAATATCTGGGAGAGGAGAAAGGTCACAATATAGAGGACCAGTTGCGAACAAATGCAGAAGCGGGTTGCAACGTATGTCAATGAGCATGCCTTCGCAGCCAGACCGTAGATATTTCACCTCCCGGAGCCACAAGCTGGTCTGGCTGCTGAATGAGTAGTATGGCGTAATAGTAGTGTATGGATTACTTTCTTTTTATATGACTTGTTACCATTGATGCTAGGCATGTGATATATCTACAACAAGCCACGCCTCATCAAATATCGTGACGATTGGCTTAATATGGCTCTTAGTAGTTATTTCTGGAGTATCACTTTATTTAAATTTTTCGCATGTCATAACGCTTGCACTGTAATCAGCAAGTGGCCGGTCTTCGGGGGATATAGATATAGATATATAACCCAACGGTTAGGTAAATGTGAACACGATGAGTGAAGTGGGGATGAAACAATGATGCTGTACTCGTACAATGCGAGAGTAAATTCATAGTGAAGAACCTCAAATGGGTCAACCGTCAGTCCAAATGTCAAGTAATTTATCGTCTTATTCATTATGCTAATCTTTCTGCTCCATCGAACGTTCCTAACCTGTAAAAATAGGCCAGTGGACAAGTCAGAACCTCACGGATATTTCGGGCTAACGAACGAGACTAGTCGTCCCTCCAAAAGCGAAATATACTTGGGACTCACAAGTATTATCACAGTGAGATTACACTTTTCAGTTTATTGTACAGACGTTGTATGTATTACAACAGATGGATCCAATGACTACGAGATAAGGACGCTTCTGTCTCACGGAAATGGGCTCAAAGGAAATGAGACGAAATTTAGACATAAGGTAGATCAGGGGTGTAACAATGACGACCGAGACGATCCCGGGTCCAAGTTTAGAATACGAGGAAGGGCGCGCCTCAGCGCGGATGATCACGTGAGCAGCGGGTTGTACACGTAAGCAGCCTGGAACGTTGCCACAACTCGCCCTAATCCTAGCCACCCTAACCTAATCTAGACGAAGCGTGATACCAGTTTACTATCTCGAGGGGCATTGTCAAGTAACGCGTTCCACTCCAGTCTATCTACTCCTGGCCTTACGAAAATAGTTTATCACTTTCTGCACTGTGTTGTTCACATGTGACTTTTGACTCTTCGACGACAATGGAAACAAATTCAAGCGCATTGCCTCGACAGCGAAGTTTGAAGACGATGGACGATGTTACCAGCTTAACCTCGTTCAACCCGTTCTCAGAGGAAGACGAACACGATCAATCATCCTATGCCTTGGTCACTTCCTTGTTTTCCAAAGTCAAGAACACCCTAACAGCACCTCTCATTTCATCTGCGACGAACACTATTACTTCCCCTACAGTCAACTCCGCCACAGCAAAAGAATCCCTTTTCCCTGTCAATCCCTCGTCGCGTCCCCAACCAGAGCGGCCAGGTTCATTATCTATATTACCCAGCATTTTAGCCCCGCCGGTCGTATCCATAACGCGCGTCGTGTCAGAAGCATCTTCTTATTACAATGAGCACGACCGCCCGCCCTCTCGTGGAGGACTGTTTTCTTCACCCATAGAACCTCACGATCCAACTTTTGGAACTGCCATCCCCGGCTTTCCCATCGCAGATGACGCGAGAAGTATACGAACGAATGGGAGTGCGAATCTCAAACGGACTGCATCGGTCTCAAAGGTCATCAGACGAATACGTGGAGAAGGTGTGTGTAGATGGAGTCATTTGCAAAGTGTCAATTAAGCGTATTTTGTCAAGGACTGTCACGTGATTATTGGATGGATGACGCAAATGCAAAGGAGTGCTATGACTGCAAAAGCGTGTTCACAACGTGGCGCCGAAAACATCATTGTCGAATATGTGGCCAAATTTTCTGTTCACGCTGCGCGTCGAATATCATAAAGGGCTCCCGTTTCGGTCAAGATGGAATGATCCGCGTCTGTAATTTGTGCCTGGAAAAGCTGGAGAAAGGCGGAGCAGACGACGACGACGACGATCGTCGTTCCGTCCTATCTTCCACGACATCATTCGCAGCTCTCCCCCACAGTCCATTCGCAGCCTCACAGATATTTTACCGCACAGACGAACCTTACAGTCTATTCTCAATCGCCGAAACGCGTCGTCAGGTGTCCGACGACGGCTCGACATCTCCGCGCTCGCGTCCTCTGACACCGGGGAATGAATGGGAGACGCCTGCCCCTTTTCGACGCAACCCTGCTGCCGACGACGAGCACGAAAGGGCAGACAAAGACGTACATTCGGACAGCGCGCTGGATACGCTTCCGGCTCCTCTTGAACCCCAGAATTTGATACAGTTTCCAACGGCGGCGACGACGACAACCGATGGCGGGGTGGGCAAGTCGACCATCCAGTTTCCGGGGTCTACTTCGTGCGATTCTCAGTTCAGTGCCGAGACACCCCGGCCGACGAGTTTGAGGACCTCTCGCGTGAATTCGTTTGCGGAGACGGAGATCGCTGTGCCGTTCTTGCGGAGTAGGGTGCACAGCCGACTTGAATGGTCTGGGGGTCCTGAAGCTGGATGGCGGACGAGACGTGAGAGTACAGCGTGGGTCTTATACCTTGTCTCTTCTCGATCGTAGTTGCTAACAATTGATCACTCAATTAGCTATGCACAGGAGTTGAACGCCATTTCAATGTTCCACCTCCGCGTCATGCTCCGGCAGATGTTAACCAAGGAAGGCGTACCCAACTTAAAAGAATGGGAAGAAACACTACTCAAACTCGCATTGCCCATCGCCCGAGACCTCACATTCACCGCAATGACAACATCGATGGACGTCCGACAACATGTAAAGATCAAGAAAATTCCTGGCGGCGCACCGCGGGATTCCGAGTACGTCGACGGCGCGGTGATCACCAAGAACGTTGCGCACAAACAAATGGCGCGTGGGATCCGCCATCCCCGCGTCATGCTTGTCACCTTCCCATTTGAATTCCACCGCGTGGAGGGACAATACATGCACCTCGACCCGCTCGTCAACCAGGAGAAGCAATACCTCACCAATCTTGTCGCCCGTGTCGCGGCGTTACGACCGCATGTTGTTCTTGTCGAAAAGTCCGTCAGCCGCATCGCACTCGAGGCACTCGTAGAGCATAACATAGCCGTCGCGCGTACCGTCAAGTCTTCCGCTATCCAATTCGTCGCACGGATGACACAAGCCGACGTATTCTCCTCCATGGACAAGCTCGCTGTGGAACCGCGCCTCGGGCACTGTCTCCACTACCGCCTCCAGACCTTCGACCACGCCCTCATCCCTGGCCGTCGAAAGACGTACATGCGCTTCGAAGGCTGCAGCCGCGAAATGGGGTGCACGATCATCCTCAGAGGGGGCAGCATCGAGACGCTCAGGCGGATCAAGAACGTGACGCGCTTTTTGGCCTTTGTTGTGCGGCACTTGAAGATGGAGACGCATCTGTGGAAGGACTCGGTTATCACGCTACCGCCTGTCACAGCGTATGCGGTGCCTGTCCCGCCGCCCGCCGCCGCGCCTGTGCGGCCGAGGACGTTCTCCGCGCCGACGTTGTCGTTTCTCGCTGGTGTGGGGAGCGTGGGGACGGTATTGTTCTCTCCTCCGCAGCAGAGATGGGTGGCACCTGCCATTGAGGAGGTGGGTGCCTCTGGGTCTGCTGTGGATGAGTCGCAGGAGTCGGCGGTGGAGGATGAGGAGGATGACGAGCTGCCGCTTGAAGATGTGGAGCAGGTGAAGCTGTCCCGCCGTATCCAACAATCGGTGGAGTCATATCACAAGACCTTCATCTCCATTTCCGCAACCTTGCGCTTTCCACCGCCATATCCTATCAGGCGGATGAAAGAGCTCGATGATCTTCTCCGCGAGTTGAGATGCGCATGGGAGGACGAGGTTGTTCTCAGAGGAGAGAGATCCCCTTCACTTTCGTCTCCACTCATAACCCAGCCTCAACAGCCTCAACACGACCGCGACGCCACCGTAAAGGCTGCCCAAGTGTCGCCAAGCCTGTCTTCACCTGATGTGTCAAAGACGCCAATGTTAAGCGGCTCAACCATGCCGTTGAAGCCCGAAGAATCTTTCACATCCATCACATCGTACTTTGACCGTCCAGTCTCCTCGTCTACAGAGACTGATTTGGAATCGATGAGGGACTCGATTGCCTCGCTTGTCGTGCCTAGTATCGATGGCTCAGAAGCGGACGCAGAAGCGGATGATGACGGTGCCGCTGCTATGGGTACGAGCTCTGGTGAGCTGGAGAGACCAGTGGTGCTCAGACAGGTTGCGGACATCGCGAAGGAAAGTGCGCTTAGCCTCGCACAGCTCCAGTTTGACGAACATCTACCTGTGTGGGAATGGTACCTCCGCAAGAACAGCGACGATTTTGTGATCGATCACTATCAGACGCTGTATGTGCGCGAGTTTATCACGCCCATCGCGCAGCTGGAAGAGTGCAAGCCGTGCTTTTACGCGCACATCACGTATTTCACGTTCTATGGGGCGAATGATTGCACTTTGGGGCAGTACATTGAGAATGCCGTGACCGATGGGATCATCACATCCCCGTCGCAGGATCCGAAAGCGCCTTGTACGGGGTGCGAGCAGCCGATCCCCGCGCACTGTAAAGTCTTCGTGCATAACGAGAGTAGGCTATTCATCGCGCTCGAACCCTGGAGCGGAAAGATACAAGCGAAAACCGCGGACGCGCCGGTGCATGATCTGGTTACCACGTGGAGCGTGTGTCGGCGGTGTACACAGGCTACGCCGTTCATCCCCGTCAGCGAGGAGACGTTGCGGTATTCATTTGCGAAGTTCCTGGAGCTACATTTTTACCCAGCCGATGTCTTGATCGTCCCTGGTGCGGGATGTTCCCACAATATATATCTCGACCATGCGCGGTATTTTGCATACAAAGGGATGGTGTTGCGTTTCCAAGCGGAGCCTGTTGTCATTCAAGAAGTCGTCTTCCCTCCGAGGCGGATCAGGGTCCGGCCAGAGACGCTTCTCGAGTTGAAGAATTCGTACTACAGCCGCATGCTGGACCGGAGTGCTAGTTGGTTCAACGCGTTAATCCGTGATCTGAGACTTCTCCTCGTGGAGCTGGGAGACTCGGATCTGGAGGCGTCCGCCAAGGCTGCGGCGTTCATCCGAGAGGCAGAGACGCACCGACAACAGATGGCGCGTGATATCCATCGTATTTATGATGAATCGCCCCCAACGGACACCCTCGCGCTTGGTCGCGCTCGACAGCTTTTGCAAGAGCATAAATACGATTGGCAGTCTAAATTGGACACGCTGCCACGTCCCAAACTTTCTCAGGCAACTGAGAAGGAACCGAAGAGAACAGCCACGTTTGGTTCTGTCCGTCATATTTGGCCGGTGCGGAGTGGTTCGTCGTCTACACTTGACAAGACTCCCTCTGCTAGTGTCTCTGAGATAGAGGAGGAGTACCTGCGACGCTTTGGGACTCCCACTTCTTTTGCGCATTCTTCGGCGTCGGAGAATGAGTCAGTGGCCGGGGAGAAGTTACAGGAGAAGTTACAGGAGAAGTTGCAGGAGAAGTTGCAGGAGAAGCTACCACTCAGTGAACCGCCACTGCGTTCTCAATCAGACCAAAAGCTGGCTCCGCCGTCTGTAGAGCCGGCGTCGCAGATTGCTGAAAAGAAGTCACCCGATGCTTCTGATGAGGCTTCTCCTCCTCCTCAGGCTTCGCCGCAAAGCCCTGCCATTACGAACCTGCAGAAGTCAGACCCCGACAGTGATTCTACTATCGGCGCCAGGCGAAGGTTATCCCAAGTAAGCATGTTTGTTTGACCAAAGGTAATCGTCTGACAAATGTACGATAGAGCTCGAATATACCACAACCTTCAAAGCTTCCTCGGAGAGCAGGGACACAGATAAGCGTCGCAGAATTGGTCAAGAAGTATGACCCAGCAATGGAAGCCCCGGAAAGTTCTCCATCAATGACTGGGAAGGCACGCGACACCAACGTCCCACGGATCCGTAAAACAAAGAGCAAGAAAACATCGGGAAAACAGCCTCTATACTCTGATTTTGAACAGAGCTACGCAGCCAACATTGCTCCCAAGTACCTCACCCACTCTGCCCGGCGTCAGCCACCCAATTCCGGGTACACATCCCGAATTCCGGCGCCTGTATCTGTCGCTCCGATTCCTGTTGAGCCCAAGCCCGCGCCAACCTCAAGACAAGCATCGCCGGAGAAACGACAGCGTGTTGCTGGGCCTCCATCTAGGGTGCCCACAAGCAGCCTTCCTGATGGCAATCTGAAAACGAACAAAGGCAAAGGCACTCCGCGAGTAACTTCACGTGACAAGACGCGTCCGACACCAAACTTTTCAAAGGGGACGTTCCGTCGGACTGTAAGCAGTACGGGCTCTAAGGTATCGAGTATGGCGCGTCACTTTGACCGTCTTGCAAAAGATAATTCGGAGAAGGCGAATCGGCGGTATGCGGTCATTCGTGGAAGGCGGGCGAGACCTGTGGCTTCGGCGCGACCTAGCGTGCAGGTATTTGAGAGTATCCAGGATGTCATGGGGAATGACTCGGGGGGCGATGATGAATCCAGTGATGCTGATGATGAGGAGGATGGGGAGGAAGATGAACCTGCGGTCATTTTGGAACCGCCTGTAGCGTCGAATGAAGATGTTAAAGTTGATGTTGCAACTGATGTCACGCCTGCGCCTGTTGAGCCCACAGCGGCTCCTGCGGAGGATCAACCGTTGGCATCAAGCAGCACAAGTCCTAGTCCCAGCAGCCCTACATCGGCAAAATTAATCCCGGCTGTTCGACGGCGGTCGTCCACCCCTCCGATATCCAGCTCCCTCAGCCACAGCCCCCTCCCGTCCGTCCCACCTTCTCCAGGGCTCCCTCCCTCTCTTTTCCAATCACCTGATGGTTGGGGCCATACGAGTCTAGAACGACACTCCTTCATGAAGGCGATATCGGGGCTATGGAGTCAACGATCTCAGCTGAACTTCCCGAAGAGCGTTACTGATTCTTTGGAAGATCTATTGATTGATCATGTTCATATTCATAGGGACTCGCCGATTGCTTTGCGGACTGATGAACCCACGTCCATCATCGCTGTGGCCTTAAGGTGCGATTTTTCTACTCACCTTTTTTGGTTTTTTTTTCGTTGATTATGAGTACCTATGTCAGTTGTAAAGACTATCGGGAACGTCAAAAAGCAGTTAAATTGGCTAGAAGGAAGACGAGGGAGAGTGCTGAGCTATTTATGCCCGATGATAGATCGACCGCCGAATCGACATCTTCCTGGGGAGTGGTTGATCTAGATAACATAGAAGAGGAAGGCGATGCAGTCCAATTTCTCAAACAATACTCCAATTCTGAACATGTCTGGTGTAAGTCCAAGAGAACGTTTTCTAAGCGGAATAGTATTGAATGTTCTACATCTTAGCGTTTGTCTTTCCTTTTGACGATGTGACTATCACCTGTGTCGCCATGTTTCCGGAACAGTTCCATGCAATGAGGCGTATCTTTGAATGCGAGAAAAGTATTATTGAGTCTCTTGCCCGTTGCGTGAAGTGGAACACTGCTGGTGGGAAGTCAGGTTCGGGTTTCCTGAAGACCAGAGGTGTGTAGATCTGATCGTAGTCCGGCCATTCGCTGACGTCCTTCGTAAGATGATCGATTCATCGCAAAGGAATTGTCTAAGGCTGAATTGTCCGCAATGGCAACCTTTGCACCCGCTTACTTCGAGTACATGGCGTCAACTACTTCTGATGGTGTGAGTTTCATTAGCACATACGCCACCAGTATTTATATAATATGACTTTTTTTATAGCGACCAACACTTCTTGCCAAAATTTTCGGTTGCTTTCGTATAAGTTTCGCGAAACCGCAAGATCCGAAAAAAGGCGTCAAGGGCAAGACATCCTCGACTGTGTTCCTTGTCATGGAGAATCTGTTCTATGATGGGAGGTTTACCAAGGCACGGCTCGGATAGTTTCCTTTCAAGTATTACCTCTAATGTATTCTGTATAGATCTATGATCTCAAAGGATCGACGCGAAATCGACACGTACACGTGACAGGTCGTGAAAACGAAGTACTGTTAGACGAGAATCTTGTTAAAAGTGTGTCTTTGCTCCCCAATTCTTTTATTCTTTAATGCTAACGGTGAACTAGTGTCACACCTCAATCCCCTCTATCTTCGTGAACATTCGAAGCGGATACTTCGGGCAGCATTGTGGAGTGATAGCAAATTTCTTGCTGATCTCAACGTAATGGATTATTCTTTGGTCGTAGGGGTGGACAGCGTAAAAAATGAGCTCGTAATGGGTATCGTTGGTACGTGCTGCCTTCGTAGATTACAGTTCTTATTTTTGATTTCATGTTTCGTTTCGTATAGATTATATACGGACTTATACCTGGGACAAGAAACTAGAAAGCTGGGTCAAAGATACGTCTTTCCTTGGTGGTGGTTCGGGTAAAGGGGAACCCACGATTGTAACACCCAAACAATACAAGGCCCGCTTTCGAACCGCGATGGAGCGATATTTCCCGTTGGTAAGCCTCAAATACCTGTGAGGTTCTGACTGTTTTACTGATATATTCTTTGAAGGTTCCTGATCGTTGGATGAAGCAGAAGGACCAGCCTAATGAAGAAGGCGATAATTTGCTCGACGTCTGGAATGACGGTTGACCTATTTGATACCGCGTGTCGATCTTTCACCCGACCCGTTTTTTCGATTTTAGATTCATTTTCGCATTGTATAAGTACAGCATTATTGTTTCATACACACTTCCATCGTCGCATCCTTGCATATTTCCCCTGGTCATTCGGTGGATTTTCGATCATATATATCCATTTCCCACCAAGTACTCAATGCGGCCTGCCGGTCATTCCTTTATTGTGCAACGGTTTTTCCTGTGCTTCTAATGATTCTATCACTCAGAGTGCACTCGGCCCAAATGACCGGAAATATTCACACTACTTACAGACCGATCCCGACCAAATGTATCGAATGTGCTTCCAGCCTGGAAGCAATCATTTTTCAAACTGTTCCCCACCAAATCAAAAGTGACCTCTGGAAGTCCATTTTGTTGGGGCAAAGTAGAGGGGCGCTCTTCCTGGTACACCCGAAACTTGCCTTTTCTGGTCCCAACCATAATGCCAAGCGGTTCTTCGAGGAGGATGAGACCTTCACATGGTCCTACAGGAGCAGAAGAAGTTGGGCAATCAAGCCGAGTTGGAAGCCCTCAGTCTCGACAGTTGTGGAGAAGAATTACCCAGCGACAAAGGCACCAAATAATACGAAGCAATGCATACCCCGCTTTACAAGGGCCGGTTCTTGGATATATGTTTTCATCTCTTTTTATTATACAGTTGGGCATTATAACTTCCTATTCGTTAGCAAATTATCAGACTGTAGGTTGCAATATATCGAAGTAATTTCTTACAAGATCATAACTATTAATTGACTATTGAAAACTCAATCAAGTGAATACTCTAAAGAATATTTGGGCCTTTTATTATCCGAACCGATAAGCATCTGCATAATCTGGCATTCTTCGAGGCTAACATTTAACTAAATATGATTAACGTTAAATGTTAGGCACCGAATTATCATTAGCCTTTAATTCTGTAAACTACTTGATTTATAAAATTAGCCTTCATCTATAGTCAACATCCTCCACTTCTTCTCCCTGAATTTATAAAATATTGTGAAAAGATGTAATCCTTTAAATTTATTTCAAAATCTTGTTCTAATTGTAATTATTTAAGTGATGTCTATTTTTCAAAATAGTCAATTAGAAGAACATTTTGATAAGAAATTTTGTATATGAAGAAGCCCCAAACGATGAAGGATTAGATTCATCCTCGATTTAATAAAGTGAAAGTTAATATAACTACGAAATAATAAAAAGAGTTGAAGAAAGCAGTCTGGGTTTGGTTGGGATAGTGCCAAACAACTTGTCAGTGCCAGTTCGGAACGGTTCTGCTGTATGATACAAGATGAATGTGAGGCTCCCTAGGGAAGAGTCGGAAAAGGATTTATGGTCGAAAAGATTCCCCTCTTATCACTGTGGAATGTATACGTATGTATCTGCTTGGAACAATAAGATTGTGGTAACAAAAGGTGTCTGAAGACAAGGAAGATGTGGCAGGAAAGGGAGAACAATGGTCAAGGATAATTGAGTGGCGGCACAAGGAATGCTTGAATAGTCGAACAAAGAGAGTAGTTGGGAATGGTGGCATATGTGGTAAGGTGGCGGCTTACACCCTTCATGAACATGCCCTTTCCACTAACTCGGATGAATGGTCCGACATGAGGTCAGGCCGCTGTTCTGAGTTCTTGGTCTACCACAAGAATGAGGGTAAAGCTTCTGATGTAGAAGATGAACACGTCAGATACGAGAAATAAAGGCAAAGGAAAGCGAATTTAGCCTGTGGAACCTGATGTCATTTCGTAGGGTTTCTGGAATGGGTTCCCCGCGATTTAATTGAGAGGACAAGATCGTAACCGAACGATGAAGTGCGTGCGCTCAAAAGCAAAATAAGCCAAGTAAGAGTCGAGGTATTAAAAATGAGCACATAAGGAAGTGCGTGCATGTTGAAATGAACTTATTCCCCGATTACCGCAGGCGGAACACGACGAGAAGGACATGGTAAGTATTGGCATTCACGAACAAGAGAATCAACAAGGCAAGGCTTCTTAAAATTGAGGCCAAGTAGGGAGAAGCACGAACCATCCCGAAATCACTAAAAGTTATCAAGAGTCTTGAGGGCTTGTTGCGTTTATAACAATTTTGCCTTGTGGACTGAAATGAACCGCATAGTTGATTGAATAAATTTACCGTTCTTCAACGGTTTAAAGTTTTGAATAACAGCTCGTTTAAACTCGTCTACATCCCCCATCAAAACCAGAGCGTCGCGATACAGTCTCCAGATAAGGCGAGCCAATCGTTGTCAAGGCGTCACCTCTGAGTAGCTTGGGAGGGTATCGTACTCAATTGTGTTTGTTAATCTGCGGTTAACCAGGTGCATTGGTCCCTTTACACCCTCTTCCACGAGGTATCTCAGATGCTTGCGAATCGGTCAAGACGCATGGATATTCCCAAGCCATGCAGTATCAGATAGACCTGTGAGCATGACGAAGAAACGCATATTTTTGGCTCTGTCAAGTTCAGGTGTATAGCTTTTATGTAAAGGATCCAGACAGAGGAATTGCACTGTGGTTTAACCGTGGTGATTATTAGGAATAGTGTTTTACCAGCCCCGTCTTTTAGGTAGGGGTTGGCACCATGTACGGATACGGCCATATACGGTGTTTGAGACCACCAGACGGTATGGTGACGACTCTAGTCCATCTGTATATGACATACGGCATGATAATAAATTTATCTGTGTTTAGCCATAATATGAGGGGCATTTCAAGTACAAATAACAAAGAGTAATAGAAAAACCGTATTCTCACAAAAAGACCTATTTACGATGTAGCGATATTTGAGTTTAATCTGCTGCTCCCATAAGAGTGCGTATTGTCGCAGGTTGGAGACTTGCTTTGTGCAGGGAAATGGTGTTTCTACCTTTCCCCCCCGGGAGGTAAAGTTGATCGGATTCTCCACTGGCGCCCATGATGTGAGTTCGGACACAGGCACTTTGTCCGTGTTCTTTTGGGAACGGAACTCCGTTCACTGTCACATTTGATGTTTCCTCGCACAAGCGCTCTCTTTTCTCCTTGTCTCTGTTCCTTCACATTATCTCACAACAGGCTTGCAGTATTCGCAGCTGCAATTTTTCTCTCCCACCCACCATCTCCTTACATAGATACATTGATGTATTTACCAGTCTCTTGTAGCGGCCTGTGTTGGAATTTGAGCATCATGGACAACCAACTCCGGGACTAGGTGATCGAGTGGCACAGCTACTTTTAGCAACGCAAAGGACCACAGTCCCCTTGTGCTACCTCCCATTGTTGTTTACCTTTCCCATTGTGTCCTTTGTTTCGTATTCCTTTGTTCATACTATTCATTGTTGTCTTTATTATATATATAGTAGCTCAAGCACCTTTACACCTTAGTCCGTTACACACTAATACAAGACTGAAATATGCTACTAGGTCTTGATTTCTAATAGGTTATAGGCCCCGGTGACGCCTTATAATATGGGTGACGAAACACCGTCTAATCGTGTTTTCAAGTCTCAAGACCCAATCATACTCGTACCCTAATTGAATCAACTTTCTGCACAGGCTGCATATTCACCTTCAGAATGCTCTTCGCCCCAACATTCTTTTTTTTTAGGGCTCATTGTTCTTACACGTGGTGTCGATCACCACCTCGGGTCTTTGTACAGCATCGAAGACCCATGCTCGCCCCTCGAGGGACCATCCCTCGCCACTACAATACCCTCGCGCACGGTGGCTGAGGAGCGTTTCTTGGTATAGATGGTCAAACGAGCTGCCTTTGATGCGGTGGTGTTGGAAACGTCCTTCATGTCTAGATAAGCAAGTATTGATCACAAGATGCATTCACAGAGGCCGAAGCCCCTACTAGTTGCAGATTTTGGAGGAATAATCCAATTTGGATTGTAGGACACCCCACTGCAGAGGCTTGGCTCCGCCTCGCGTCCTGCGAGTCTGTAATGGAGGACACAAGACCCAGAGCGTCACTCGATTCCTAATGGAAATTACACTTTTCTACCGGGAATTTGCAAAGTATACCCCTTCCGCAATTGCAAAAAGCGCGCTCCTCTTGGCGCGCTTTACGGGCGGAAAGCAGTGTAAGAAACAGATGAAGCGTTGCAGATCGTGGAACTCCTCGATAATAATCTCGCAGCACATTCGCATGAGCTTACTCTGAGACCCTTGCAAAAAAATATTTTTTCGCCTTCTATTCATTCCCAAGCTTCGACCCATATCCTCCAATTTTATCTCGAGGGCCGTCGCTTTGTTCGCCAACCACTTCCTATTGTTCCCCCTATTACACCTTTCCACGGTCACGATGTACAACCGTTCACCGCTCTCGTACATTAGCACACCGATGCGCAATGTAGCAAAGGCCCGCAGATCGCCAGTTCCTGGCTTGCTTGGCTCCGCCTTTTCGTCGTACACCAGCTGCTCCAGAGCTCAAACGAGTACGCGAATCCCAGTTTCTCTCACAGGTCAGAGATACGCGTCTCCTCGAGGAGGAGTATCGATACGATATCTTGGGGTACATGCACGACATGGAGCAATGCACAATGTCCTTTGCCACCTCCATGGATCAGCAGCCCGAGATTCGGTGGCATATGCGGGCCTGCCTCGTCGATTTTCTCGTCGAGGTTCACCTTATTTTCGGTCTTCGCCCCTAGACCCTTTACCTTACCCTGAACATATTTGACCCCTGTGTTTCTCGCCGTGTCGTGTATATCAAACAACACTATCAGCTCGTTGAGCAACTTTGAGCAAGGAAGGAGCGGAGAGACAAAAGAAATATAGGAAATTAGCAGGGAGTAAAGACTATTGCCGAATCCTCAAGCGACAATTAGCCATGACCTATCATTTTTGTGGGAACTGTTCAGGGAAGCAGTTTCGCCTTACGCCTCCTGAAATTGTCCGATTTCATGGTTTCTTCGATCTATGGTAATGAAGACTCCCACGCATGAGGAGGAGCTCATTAGCTGTTGTCTATGCTGAGGAGGAGTGTTGGAATTTGAGAATCATGGACAACCAACTCCAGGACCATGTGATCAAGTGGCACAGCTACTTTTAGCAATGCAAAGGACCACAGTCCCCTTGTACTACCTTCCATTGTTGTTTACCTTTCCCATTGTGTCCTTTGTTTCATATTCCTTTGTTCATACTATTCAGTATATAGAGTCTCATCTTATATGTATAAACTCCAATAATACCTATTGGATCCTTATAAGATTTAAAATTGGTTAAGGATCCAAAAGATAGGTGGAGGGTGATCAGGTGTACATAGGATCTTTTAAGCATCAACCATATCATGAAATATAAACTCCTTCAATTTTGTATAGTCCAGTGGGATTCTGTATCCCTTATATTTCCTGTGACTTTTCAGAGGATGATCCAATTAAAAATCCACAAAACTCCCAGATGTGGTTGCAGGATTTAACATCACATAGAACATGTGTGTAATCAATCAATTTAAAATCCCATTCACATCCCTGAATTTGATGGAATTACAAAATGATATAGAATCTGTTAGATGGTCCACAATTGAGTTAAACTCTCCTTTGTTCCAACTGCTTGGCAAATATAAACTCCCTTTGTTCTCCACATGATCAAAATCACACTGGCTCCTCGCAATTGCAAAAGGTCTTGAGGTCCCAGGAAAGGAGCATATGGTTTGTCTGCTCAAATGTGCAATATACAGACTAAAACAGGCTGGCTGAGAATGGTATGAACACCGATGTAGTGTTATGTTCAGGATCAGATTCATGATGTGCCAAGTTAAACATGCTGTATTTTATAGGTACATGGATGAGGACATGCTAATTGTCACTGTCACTGTCAATGATATGATACTAGCGAGAAATTCGAAATTGCTATAATGACATTCAAGGACCAATTGCATGCATGTTGAATTCAAGATAAAAGACTTAGCAGAGCAGAAATGGCTCTTAGGGATCCAAAGTCAAAAGGAATCACACCAAAGAACAATATCATTTTCCCAATGTTCATACATTGACAAAATCATAGCACATTTTGCCCTACAAGATGCAAAACCACTAATGACACCATTAGACCCACACCTCCATCTCTCCATCTCCCAATCACCTAGTACATCCCAGCAGTTTGAAGATATGCAGAATGTCCCCTATTGAGAGGTCATAGGCTCATTAATGTATACAGTGCTTGTTACTCATCCAGACACAATGTTCACCATATCCCTAGTTGCACAGTTTATGCAAAATCCTGGACACCCACATTGGGAAGCTGTAAAAAGAGTATTTAGGTACCTGAAAGGAACTAGAGATCAGTGGCTAATACTCGGAAACAGATGAAGCAATTCATCAAATGCATTGGAGGGTTTCACCAATGTGGATTGGGGATCACAGGAGCACCAGCACTTGATTTCAGGCTTTGTCTTCATGATAGATGGAGGTGCCATCTCCTGGAGCTCAAAGAAGAAGCCCATTGCTGCACTGTCAATGACAGAAGCAGAATACATAGCTGCCACTCATGCTACAAAGGAGGCACTTTGGATATGCATATTCCTGGCTGAAAAACCTGCCCCCTCATATGTCCTATTATGATTCATTGTGATAATCAATTTGCAATCACTATTGTCAAGAACAATGAATTTCATGCACATATGAAACATATTGATATCCAATACCAGTTTATCCATGATGTGATGAACAAGTGATTGGTATCAATCCATTATATCCCCACAGATGATAATCCCACAGATATGTTCACAAAATCACTCACCAGGCAACAGGTCAAAGCATTCTCACATCTTGTTGGGCTACATTCCAATTAAGGGAGGGTGTTGAAATAAAAGTATTAAACTAGCATGATATGTAATCAAGAACATAGTAACTGGCTAAAGCACCTATAAGGAACATGGACATACGAGGCATTTTAGCTTAGCATGCACTAGCATAATCTCTCAGTGGAGTTACCACTCACTGAGAGGTATGTACAATTAGCTGGGTTTTATATGTAGTGATTGATACTAACTATCTTAACTAGTATTTTAATAGAACTATGTCTCTAATTTTAACAACTATGATGTTGCTCACCAGATTGTAGTGACAAAAAGACAGGAGTGCCAGCTTGTTTTGAGGGTATTGTCATGTGACCTCATTTTTTTTTAAAAATACATTTATATACCGCGTCGCACAACTAAGATACATAGCTTTTGGGAACAGGGACCCTAATGGTAGGTAGAGAAATGTATGTAGATGCTGAGGCGAGTGGGTGTGGGTATGAGGGTGGGGGAGGGGGAAGGAAGGGAGGAAGAGACAAAAACCAGGAGGTTACGACTTGCCAAAGGCATTGGAAGCATCGATGAACTTCGCTAGAGCGGTGAGCCCTTTGTGGGTTCTGAGATGGCGGAGGGGGACAGGTCCTGAGCGGTGTCGAGTAGGAGCCGGCAGTGTTCCTCGTAGAGAGGGCACTCCGATAATATGTGGAGGCGGGGACTGAACGGCTTATGTGCCACAGGGGCAGGACGAGGGGAGGTTGGGATGAAATTGGTGGTAGTAAGCGCCATAGCCCGTGATGGCCTGGATGATGCGGGTGTGGCGGGACCCTCCGTATTCCTTGTGAAACTTCGAAAGGTGCAGGGAGGGCTGTTTGTGGCGTGAAATGGTGGCAGCGTTGGTGTGGGGGAGGCAGAGCCACTCCTTGCGCCAAAGGTTCAGAGAGCGTACCTTCGCGGGCTCAAGGGCCCACGAAACGGTGGAGTGGAAGACGGGGGGATGGAAGTTGACAGCCTCTTTTGTGAGGGCGCATGGAAATAAAGGCAAATCAAGCACTCAAATTATTTTTCTGGAATATATATGTTCTCAATTCTTCATTGCTTTTAGTATTATAGCTTGGTAGGAGAACAATCAAGCTGTCATGATTGCTGATTGCAGGAACCGTGTCATACCACATAACTTTGGTCTTACAATTAGAAACTCTATCTCTCTGTTGACATTACAGTTCATGGAGGATTACTGAACTGTTCAAATTGGGTGTCTGATAGTCAAATTGGATCATTTACAGCCAGTTGCATGTCCACGCACTAACATGTATGTCTATTGAAACTTTCCTCTTAATCGCAGCGGGACATATTGGAATTGTTACGTTGATCTGGGCCATTATTGCAATTTGTATTGTTAGACAGGAAGTGGCTGGGAAAAACGCCTTTCTGGCATAGTTTATTCAAAGAAGATTAACGTTTTTAACTCAATACTGTAGTCAACAATTTTTTTTTTTTTAACGTCAGGAGACAGTAGAACGCTTTAAGTTGTAGTCGTGGCGCTGACCGGGAGCCATTCGGGTCAGTTGGGGGAATTATTACCGATAGAAGCCTCTGAAAGGTGGATACCTAGGTATGGCAAGTGTTGAAAGCGAGGATGCCTTGGATTTGAAGTTTTTGCCGCGGGAAAGTTTGAAGTAGGTGGCGGTCAATGCTGAATTGATGAATTAATGAAAACAAGTGACCAAAACTGTAGTCTAGGAGGAATAGCTAAAGAGGAAAACACGCTAATCAATCGACACCTTTCTCCAGGTCGGGCACGGGCGTCGCCATTCCTTCACTGCCATTCGTGGATACAGGCATTTCAGGCGTCTCCGCTTTCTGGGTATGGGTCTCGGCAGCAGCCTTCCTCAACTCAGCGCCTCCTTCCCACCCAAACCAAGTGTGCCGCGAACAATGGGGTCCACGGATGAATAGGAGGACTAATTGCCACCCACACCATGCGAGGTTGAGTCCGGTCGCGGCGCGTGAGCCATGTGCGAGGAATACCTGGGTTCCGACTGCGGTACCCATGACTTGGCCCTAGAGAAAAAAAGTAAAGGTGACATTAAGGCCGCGGGGAGTGGACATTAGCGTACCAGGAATATCTGCGGGAGTAGTAAATAATTGACTGTGAAGGAACGTTGGCAGATTACTCACGGAGAGAATGAGCACCGCATTCAGCCGTGCCCTAGCTTCGAGGGAAATACTACGAAAGCGTTGTTTAAACGGCAATGTAGGAAAAGGGTGTGAGTGTGCATACCTATATACAGCTGTGGTCAACGAGACCTGCTGCGATTGCCTGCCAACATCAAGAACTGCCGTGAAACGAAGCATATTAATCAAGGCTGACACGATCAGAATGAGTTTACCACTTCCACTTACGAAAAGTCGCTACTATAACTGCCCCAATGCTAATTGTACTTCCGCCAAACTGTACTCCCTGGGAAACTAGGATCATTATGGTAGCGATAACAGTCGCCATCCAGGGTATCAATGCATCGATTAAGCGTCCAATGAAGGGCGCTGTTCCTACACCGACCATTCCTAAGTGAATGGAGAACGTCCTTAGCTTTCAGTAGGAGTACTTGTTTGACAGACTTACCCACTAAACCGAACAGACCGATATCCAAGCTGAAGAGGTAAAATTATATTGAGGCATCACCCTAAAGAGTAAGAGAGGATGGATCACCCACGTGTTATAATGATATGGTGCGCCGCTTAATAAGAACGTCATCGTGACCCAAAAGCTGCTAAAGACAGCCGCGGACGCAACGCTGACAAGACAGGCTTGAATGAGCAAAGGCTCGGTGACAGCGAGCTTCGCCATTGTAAATAAGATCGAAAGATAGCCTAGGTTCTTATTTTTAGGGGGTGTATCGGGGCAGAAGATGTATAAGGCGATGAGGAGTAGGAATTGTCCTGTTTTGACCACACAAGAGCATAAATGAGTTGGAGATGATTTTTTTTCATATCTCAACGCTATTCGTACCTCCGACACCCATCCAATAGACATTTTTGTAGCTTGAGAACTGCGCAATAATTCCGGCAAGAACACGCGCAAGAAGAACCCCCATGAGAAGTCCAGCGAGAACGATAGAGATTGATGAAGCACGT
This sequence comes from Hysterangium stoloniferum, assembly GCA_015178975.1. Taxonomy (NCBI): domain Eukaryota; kingdom Fungi; phylum Basidiomycota; class Agaricomycetes; order Hysterangiales; family Hysterangiaceae; genus Hysterangium; species Hysterangium stoloniferum. The sequence continues at coordinate 486,913 of WHVD01000058.1, read as the reverse complement.
CTCGCAGGTGGAGCAAGGTCGGCAGTCAATGGGATTAAAATCTGGTATTTTTTAAATAAAATTGCCCTTAATATATCCGGGGTAATTCATACCTGTGGGGTAACAGAAAGTGTCCCCACGATGAATGATAAAGCCTCAAACGCCGGGAGAGAGTTGGTAATTGCCAATCCAATCGAGAGAGCAGACGTGAGGGTCATAAAAAGGAGGAGTAATTGACGGCGCCGTACGATGTCCCCCAGTGGGGAGAGAAGAACTAAACCAATTGCATATCTAAGAGAAGTAGAGGTGAGACTAGACAGATTTTGATAATGGATTATAAAAGCTCACCCTGCTTGAATGAGAGCAGGAATGCGTGATACCTCTGAATCTGAAACCCGGAATGCTAGTGCAAGTTGAACTACTCAGAGGATTAGTAGACTGATGACGCAGATCTAGGGGCATTGCCAGAGGCTCACCGAGAAGTGGTTGACAGTAATATAAGTTCATTCCTGGAAATTTGGGTAGTGGTCAGACAATAATGACCATTATGGGTCAGGAAAAAAAGATGGAAAAATCGTGATGGGTTGAAGCTCAGAAGAACGTTTCTAATCTGTGAAGGCTATAGGAGGGAAGAATGAAGGTCTTACCCGCTGAAAGACATAACATCAGCGTTGCATACTTGTGTCAACCTCTAAAGTCGATTAACTTACTGAAAGTACTTGCAAGCCCAAACACTATAATACGAACATAACCAAAATGGACCGGATTGTCTGGATTGTATCGACATGAGCTTGGTATCGGTAAAAATCCAAAATCTTTTGTGGGAGTTGGCTCTGGTGGAGGAGGGTGAGAAGTAATAGTATCTGAGTCGACATCGGAGGGGTGCGTCATTTTAGAGTGGGTGAAAAATACTTGTGCCCTAGGTCAAGGAAAATAGGGTTATTAAGAAGGAAAGAGGGAAGGAGAAAGAGTCAGAGGTACCGCCTTACTGTTACTGCCACACTGGAGATGCATTAGTAAAATGGGCACTCTCGCTAGGCAATACCGATTCCGTTACCACTATCAGAAGGATCACTTGATGTTAAGGTATGTTCCCGAGCCACGGGTTGATTCACATTCATTCCTACAGAGTGGGTGTATTGAACAATGATTCATTTCTCCATTAATAAAACATTTTCAGGATGCCCGGTGGTAACAATCGACTGAGTCCTGCAACCTACCGCCGAATAGGCGCTTAATGTCGCTTCGAAGGTGAGCGCCAAACAGGTAGACATACAAGGTATTTTTACTGCGTCTATTTTGGATAAGTACATGGGCACTTACTAAATGTGAGAATCGCTTCTTTGCTGCTGAGCGCGGGACTACTGAACAACGACGTATTTTATCTCCATTAATATAAATCATACATGTTCCGCAACTTTTGGGTATTCAGAACAAGGTTTTTTTTGAACAACGTAGTATTTTATCTCCATTAATACAAACCATACACGTCGACTACTCAAAAAACATGGTTTTCATTGAACAGCGGCGTATTTTATCTCCATTAGTAAATGTTACATGTTCGGGAACTTTCGGGTACTCGAAGCATGATTTTTAGAGTACGACGATGAAATTACGTTTGCCGATCGAGCGCCGTAAATGTGAAGGAGAAGGAGTGATCCTAGCTTGCCGGGAGTAGTTCGGCACTCTATGTCCAACCGAGCGTAAGGAGAAGTCTCACGCCTTCGTTCTCTGTCGATCCACAGTCCTTAAAATTTCGCTCACTGACATCTCTTCATTCTTTTAAGCTTATTTAATTATTTTACCCACCCACCCTCCCCCCTCAGCTTGAGGACAGTGGTACTTTAGCAGTCATCAGTCTTAGAGTTGACAAAAATGAACCAAACTAGCGGAACAGCAAAGTGAGTGTTGTAAATGCATAAGGAAACCCGCCCTCCCGAGCGGCGAGTCTCCCCACGCATACGCAGAGAGCTGACGCTCTCCTTCTACCCAACCATACAGCTCCTCACACAGAGTTCCGCATTAGACGAAGCTGGAAGACTGAGTGGATAAATGTGACGCTATTTTCCAATCGCTGAAGTTCAGGGACGAGGAAATGTCAGACATTCTAGCCTTTCAACGATCAGTTTTACATTTTCAAAGCACTTGTTACATGACAACTATGGAACTACAGTAATCCTTATTTACAATGTACTGAAAGTAACAACCTGAATCATCTCATCATCTTAAAGATGCATCCCTTCCATGAGATCTCCTCTTCCACCTTTTCTAAGCTCCCTACACAATTTCACAAATAACTTCTCACTTCTCCTCCAACAAATCATTTCTCTTTTACTTTAATTGTAGATCTACTTTAAATATTTAAATAGCAGTATTCCCACTTTGACAACATGTTGGCTACTTATTTATGAGATGTGAAAGTAGTTGGAGACTCAATGAGGCGGTTACGGTTGATGTGGCTTCGGTGTGGCGTGGGGAATGTCGATGAGGTCAGATCTGAGAATGCTGGGTGATAACAATCAACATCCAATGTGGCTTCGGTGTGGCGTGGGGAATGTCGATGAGGTCAGATCTGAGAATGCCGGGTGATATCAATCAACAGTCCAATTTGATATTTCCACGTTTCGAACAATGATTGCGTTAGCGGAGGTTTAATTTTAGCGATACAGTCAAATCGGGTGTACAAACAAGTTTGAGGTAGTCATGTAAATATAACACTGCGTGTTTCTTTGGATAGCCACTTACTAATGCGAGAATACCTTCTGGCGTGAATCTCGAACAAAAATTCAGCGCATTGGAATTTCGTTTTCAGTAGGCATGGCGGAAGTCACTAACATTCCGCAGGAACTGACCACTGTATTGGGTCTTGGAGAGAGAAATGACGTCATATTATTACGTCCTAATACACCACCTAGTATCCAGAGAGTGCCATCGTGCGATCGGGCCGCCATGCCTGCGTCTCCGACTACTGATTTTTCAAAAATGTAATGACCAGAGAAGGCTGGACTGAATGACCATCTCTTTTATATAGTAATTTCAAACCCCGAGACCCCAACTTAATTGATAATGCACATTTTCGGGATTACCAGTCGACCGCTCAAATCTTTCCTGAGCCGGGGCTCCGAACAATTAGTGCCTTGGTGACTGCCATACCTTTGGATAAAGATTTAATAAATGCGAGAATCGCTTCATCTTTGCCGGTGAAAGGAGGGTCATTGACAACAATATATTTACTGTTATTCTAAATCACACATATCCAGTTGCCGAGTGATAGCAATCGACTGAGTCAGACCCAACTCCCACATGTGGCGATGCCTCCCCTGCCCAACGGTATGAGGCATGAAGTCCCAGCAGCGCATCGCATATTGGGCAAGTTAGAGGTAGACACATAAATATATCAAATCTATTTCACTGCGTGGATATACACTGACCAAATGGAAGAGTCGCTTTTTTTTTGCTGGTGATAGAGAGAGACCATTGACAAAGTATTTTAATGCCTTACCATAAACCACACACTTTCGGGATTGACGAGACCGAGCCCTGAAACCTATGTTGCCTGAGCCCTGGCTTGATTTGGTAGTTTTTTGGAATAAAGGGCCCCTTAGCGACGAACAAGTTTGAGGTAGTCACAAATTTCCCCATGTGGCTTTGGTTATACAGTGACTGAAATCTGCGAATCGCTTTCTCATTACTGGTGATAGCGGTGCCATTGAAATATATATATATTATTTCTATTACTATATGTCCGACATCTTTCGCGGTGCCTAGGTAGCAATCGACTGAGTCGTGCCCAAATGCCGCACGTTGCGATGACCCGTATGACAAAAGATATGATGTTTGAAGTCCCAGCGATGCGTGGAATATTGGTATCCGGGATTGTATAAATACCCCTGCTTGTCGAAACCTCTCACCAACAATTTCTGCTATCCAAAGCAACTCGTACCTTCAATATTGTCCTTCGTCGTACTTTATATCTAGACATTTCCCCTCCCAATTTACTTATACAATGGAGTTCATGTCAGGTCCTGAACCCGCACTAATTGCTGTAGTTCACACAAATCTGGGAACGCTCCCTGCCGGCGTGGCTGCCATCTACCCCATGACAAGGTCCCAGGAAGGCCTTTGGTTGGATTATTCCTTCGCACCCCACCGCACCCACAACAACCTTACGCTCAAGCTTACTGTCACTCATGGCGAGGTGACTTATGACGGCAGCTTGAGTGCCATACACGATGGTATACTTACATCTCCTGCTGCTCACACAATATTACTAACCACTTACTTCAGCTATTGGGGTCTTGACGCAGAGACACTCCATCCTTCGCTCAACTTTCCATGAGCCCAATGGCGTCCATAAGCGGCCCTTTGTCGCTGAACACGACCCCACAACGGCAACGCCTACTCTTCACATAGTAAGGTCAGCATCCGCCAAGAAAGCATCCGAGGATCTCTTGAGGATGCTGCGTCGTGGTGTAGATCTCTCCTCAGAATTTGCCATGCGTTGGTACGCTGTGGTTGCCCCGACGAAAACAGAGCTATATATCGTCTCCCACCATATTGCGCTCGATGGATCGTCGATGAGCCAACTCTCTGTAGAATTTTTTGATATTCTCTCCAAGTTGAAAAATGGCTCGAGCACCGTTGAAGCGCCTCCCACGGTGCCATTTAGTCAGGCTCATGCGTACGAGGTCAGTAACGTGCTCCTCTTGCATTCACATGATACAAAAAAATGACTGTAAATAGGCAGCTTTTGCTTCGTCGAAAGAGTATGAACAAGCTCGTCGTTTTTGGCTCGGGCAACTGGCACATACCAAGCCCATACAATGGAAATCAGAGAGTCTCGGACGGTCAGCCACAAAGAGTTATCGCGCTATCCAGACCTGGAAGGAGTTCTCCAAGGCCGTGAGTGCCATTCCATTTGCCATTCAATATATGGCTGAATTGAACGCATCTGTAGGAGCTCGCCGCATGGGGTAACCGCTTTAAAACGTCCTGGTTCCGGGTTGCATTGGGCGCTATCGGCATTCTGGTCCGAAGTAACTCCGCACCGGATCATGGCTCCGATCAAAATCTCTGGGTTGCATTTGGTGGCCGTCCTGCTGGTTTCGAGAATGTTGTCGGACACTTTGTAAACGCCTTGCCTATTAGAGTGCCTTACGCGGAAGTTCTCGAGAAGAGTACCCAGGAAAAGCCTCCTCAATTCGATTCACTTGTGCGCCTGGTGTCGCAGCAAGTCTCGGCTGCGAAGAAACATGAACGTATGTCAATATTGGACATCAGTAAAGCATCCAATACAATGGGTGCGATCGTCAACAAAGCGCAAGTCGCTGTTACTCTGTCACCCAAACTTTCTCGTTCGGATGCTTGCCTCTATCCCGTGGAAGGGCCCTATGAACTCTTGTTTTGTTTCCTAGAGGCTGAGACTTCTGTGTCACTCGGTGTAAGCCAAACTCAGAGCTAGTATCTCCTAGGTTCTCACTATGCAAATTATAGGTTATTTATGACCCTACATTATTTTCGGAAAAGCAGATGGAATATTTTAAAACACAATTCTTCGAAATTCAACAATCAAGCTGTATGGTAGAAAATCTGGGGATATCTTCGATTCCTGGCGCACCACTGCCTCATCTTTACCCAGGAATCGATTTTAACGATGTCCCTGCGATCAGCGCATCACGTTTTCATCTGTGGTTTGAAGAGCAAGCAGCCCGGAACCCTGCTCTTATTGCTCTTTACTCGGGAGAGAAGGAAAACTCTATGTCATATAAAGACCTGAACGAGGCTGCCAACCGCATCGCACATTGTGAGTGGTTTATCCATCTTAATTGACCTTTTTCATGTACTCATCTTAAATTTAATAAAGATCTCAAAAGGCTCGGAATTGGCCGGGGCGATATGATTGTCTTGCACATTGCTCGCAATTTCACCACAATGATCTGGATTCTCGCGGTGCTGAAATCTGGTGCCGCATATGGGATCCTCGACCAAGGACACCCTCTTGAACGCAACCGGGCTGCGATGTCGGTGGCCGAACCATCCGTATTCGTCGATGATGGCGGAAACGCAAATTCCACAGGTCTCTTGGACGGGTTCCAGGGTGTGCGAATCTCCACCGTGGAAATGGATTTGTCAGGTAGTTCATCGCACAACCCGGTGCATGAATCAGCAGATGACGACCTAGCCTACATCGTCTTTACATCTGGTAGTACAGGTGAGCAAATCCTGTGCCCAAAAATATCAAAACACTTTCTCAAATTCTCTTTTAGGTAAACCCAAAGGCGTTGAGATCGAACACCGAAATTTGGCCCATTTCGTCGCTGACTCGTTTGCGTCGAAATACGTCAATATTGGACCTGGTTCACGCGTTCTTCAATTCGCCACCTTTTCATTTGACGCAGCTGTTTTTGAGTGGTCATTATGCCTCAGCATTGGTGCTACCTTGTGCTTTTCGGAGCATCCAAAGGCCCTCGTGGGCGATTATCTGGCCGACGTTATCGACGCCAACGAAGTCACCTTCATGCACGTCACTCCTAGCGTTTTGGCGACGCTTCCAGTGTCCCGCTCATTATCTTCATTGAGGCAGATCTCAGTAGGAGGGGAGATGGTACCAGCTCCTTTGATCAACGCATGGCGCTCTAGAGTACAGGTGCAGAATGGCTATGGCCCTACAGAAACGTGTGTACCTGTTGTAATTTCACTCTATGCACCAAAAGTGATAATTTCTTTTAGAACCGTTGTTGTGTCTCATCAGGCACAACCAAGGGATAAGGACGCTGAACAGCCCGCTTCCAGCGTGATCGGGGTTCCTCACCGACACACCAAATTTTATGTTTCAAACGACGCATACGATCGCATTCTTCCCATTGGAGAGATCGGTGAAGTATGCATCGGGGGCCCGCAGGTTGGCAGGGGGTGAGTGTTCCCTGGATGTTACATATTTTCAGATTCATTACAACTTTGGTTGACTGTAGCTATCGGGGACTGAAGGAATTGACTGCTTCCCGGTTTGCCGTCCATCCTGAGATCGGGGAGCGATTATACAGAACGGGAGACCGGGGCGTAATGTTGCCTAACGGCGCTATCTCCTTAGTGGGACGTATTGACCGTGAAGTAAAAGTTCGAGGTGAACAATACACATATCATTAAATTGAATTTTAGTAACACAGTTATTTTACAGGATATCGGTAATACTTTTCGTATTATTCTCCGATCCTGATACTAACGTTTCCCCCCCCCTATAAAGTATCGAGCTTGAAGCCGTTGAGCGAACGATTTCCAATCTCATTCCTGATATCACTGGTGTATCTGTTCAGGTCACCCCATCCGGAACAGCACTCTGCGCTTTCATTTGTCCAGAAAGCATCAATGGCGACCTTGTAAGATCGCGGCTAGCCAAGGAGTTGCCCAACTATATGGTGCCGACTTTTGTATACACATTGCCGAAACTTCCGCTCAACACCAATGATAAAGTGGATCACAAGACCATCAAGGCGCAAATGGAAAATCTTATTGCACAATATTCGAAAGGACCCGGCAATAATAAGAGCCACAGCCATGTTCAAAAGGCGGCCGCCCCTCCGATTGCTCCACCACAACACACCACTCTCAACATTGAGAATGACGTTATCAAAATTTGGCAAAACATCCTGGGGTTGTCCTCGCTACCAGGATTAGATAAAAACTTCTTTGACCTGGGTGGAAACAGGTGCGTTCAGAGAATATGTGCCATGCGTACGGTTGGTTTCTGACTATACCATAGTCTTCTGGTCACAAAGCTCGGTGATGAACTGCGAAAAGCCTTCAACGTCAATATCAGAGTAGTGGACCTGTACTCTTCAGCCACGGTCAAAAGCCAAGTAAATATTATCAGTGCGGGTCGGGGCTCTTCGCATGCTCCGAGTCAACGCCAAGGTGAATCATCCGGTGAGTCTCTTGAAGTTGGCGGTGGACACTCTGGCACGAACGGAACTACTGTCGCAAAGCGACTCGCCGAAATCTGGCAGGAAATCCTTTGCGTAGGAAATGTTAGTTATCAAGCCAATTTCTTTGATGTTGGAGGTCACAGGCGAGTCCCTTTCCAGAAACACTGTGACCTATGATGATAATGCCCATATTATAGCTTGGCGATTACGCGTCTTCTTAATGGAATCAAGTTGGAATGGCCGACTGCTGACGTCAGGCTTGTTGATCTTTTCCACAACGCGACTATCGACAGCCAAGTAGCTTTAATTCTTCCCAGCCTAACAGTCCAGTCGGCCCGAGAATCACCTCAAACCTTTTCAAACGTCCCAGAACAAAGGGAAACACCCGAAATTACGAATTCCGAAATAGCTATTATAGGTCTTGCTGGACGCTTCCCTGGTGCTGATAATGCGGATGACCTATACCGCTTATTCATGGACCAACGAGAGGGATTCACCACCTTTTCTCCTCCTGAGAAGTTGCCCTTCAAGGACGCGATTTTTGTGCCTCAGAGAGGCGCCATATCTCAAGTCCAATACTTCGACCATTCGTTCTGGGGACTGAAAGAAGATGAAGCCAGGTTTGACTAGTCATATCTCGTTCAAATCAACTCAATATGAATTTTATTGTATCTGTTAGGGATATGGATCCTCAGACACGGCTGTTCATGGAAACAACTCTGGAAGCTTTAGAGGATGCAGGCCACGCACCTTCACCTAATAACCACAACGACGTTGGTCTTTGTGTTGGTTCCGCTCATGATACGTGGCAACATGGTGAGCTATACGACATCTGAATTTTTCTCGCATTTAATCGCGGTGTTCTAGCGACCGAACCCGTGTCTGGCGACGATTTTCAGAAGACCCACCGTGCCATCTTGTCACCCTCCATCTCTGCAAGAACGGCGTATCATCTGAACCTCCACGGCCCGAATGTAACATTAAATACGGCATGCAGCTCAGGTGTTGTCGCATTGTCCCTAGCGATAGATCATTTGCGGTCCCGCCAGTGTGACATTTCTGTCGCAGGCGGTGTTTCCATCGCTTTTCCACAGTGAGTTCCGCCTATCACAAATGTACATTTTAAGTATTCACACCTTCAGCAGAGATGGATATATTACCAAACAAGGCCAAATATTCTCTCCTTCTGGACATTGTAGGCCGTTCGACTCTCGTGCTGACGGGACACTTCCCGCGGACGGTGTTTGTGCTTTGGTCCTTAGGCGATTAAGCGATGCTGTCAGAGATGGGGATAGAATCTACTCAGTTATTTCGGGCGTAGCCATTGGGTCTGATGGTCGGACTGACAAAGCTGGCTATTCGGTGCCAAGTCCCCGTGGTCAATCTGAAGTTATCAAACGAGCGTGGCAAAACGCCGGCATCGACGCCACCAGACTGACGTACGCAGAGTAGGTGGTTTTGTTCTCAACGCTAAAAAATTAATTTTGACCTCTGTGAAGGCTACATGGCAGCGGTACAGCGATTGGCGATGCTCTCGAACTTGAGGGACTGACTCTAGGATTGTCAAAGATGGGTGCGACAGGCGTCCCCTGTGCGATAGGATCTAACAAAGGGAATCTTGGAAACTGCGAAGTAGGCATAGTTGTACTATAGCGTATCGTGCTTGCTCAAATCTTCACTTTATAGGCGGCTTCGGGCTTGGTATCCTTGATTAAATTATGCAAATCGATTCAGCACGACCTTGTTCCACCCATCCAGTCTTTCGGGAGTATCAATCCTATGATCAATCCCACTTTGTCCTTCAAGATCGCCGCCCACCCTACACCTTTATCAGACAGCTCAATATTATCTGTGTCTAGCTTAGGCCTAGGCGGGGTTAATGCGCACGTTGTGCTTAGATATCCACCCGCAGCTTCTCGTAGACATTTAGATGGCGTTCGACCAGCCCGTCACAGGAATCTAAAGAATCTAGATGCCCCTGGTCGACGCCCGCACGCTAGTAAAGAACTCCTGTTCGACAGGGGTAAAATTATTGCCCTCTGCGCTTCACAGCTGCTTAGCATCGACATCGAGGTTGACACGGACCTCCGGGCTGCTGGTCTTGATAGCAATACACAAATTCGTCTCACCCGTATGATTTCCGACATTCTCGGTTCTTCAAGTTTAAAGTAAGAACCTTGTTTTAAAACATCTTCAATGATTATAATTTTCTTTGCAGTGTCACAGCGTTCCTTCAGCCGGAGTGCAGCCCACGATCATTATCCCAATATATAAACGAGGGAATTACCAGAACAACTACTCTCCCGTTGTATGCATCCATCCTTCAACGAGGAAATAGCACGGTGTACCTCCTTGTAGCTCCCGGCGGAGGAAGTTGCGTATCCTACGCTGATCTCATCCATGCCTTGCCTCGCTCCGTCACGATAATTGGCTTCGAGCATCCGAACTTTATCAATCCAACAACGACAAAGTATACTATTGAAAACCTTAGTGACCTCTACCTCGACGCCTTCAAAAAATATTCTGGCCATATTGAAGAATGCGTTCTTGTTGGGGCGTCCTTTGGAGGTGTTGTCGCCACAGATCTCGCCAAAAAGCTTCTTCAGCATGGTTTCAATGTGTCTTCGATCACTCTTCTTGACACACCCATGCCTGGGTCGCTTCCAGATGGGGCATTCAGCGTGAGGGGATTCTTACACGACGTATACGGTATTACTCTTCAATCCAACAAAAACATATATCCTTCCCCCGAATCAACACCGAGGGTTCCTTCTGGAGCACACACGCCTGTGAAAATTTCAAACAAGGCGGATCCACTCTCATTTGTCTTCAACCCAGATAAATTTCATAATTTCATCACCGAGGCAGTAAAAAGCTCTCCTTCCTTGGAGCGCGTACAAAAATCCGATTGGAGGGTTCTTTCCGCCGTTTACGCAGAAAACATTTTCGCTCTTGGAGAGTACACTTTAGAGGGAATGTGTTTAGACCTTCCTGCGTTGCATGTTTATGCTCATGCCAAAGAGGACGATCTTAGGGAGAATCATGCGATTTGGAAGGGTATATATCCACGCCTGTCGATTGAGCATATCAATGCGCCGCACGCCTTCATGTACACTGGAATAAATGCAGAGAAGGTAGTCGGATTCATGAAAGGGTTTTCTCACGGTCGCTAGTTATACTCTTTTTTCGGCAATTGTTATTTTGTAGAAATCAGAATACACTTCAATTTATTTAGATAAAGGCTACGCTGCGGAATGCTTCAACTGCTATTTTCCTTCGTCTTCTCTCTATTTTCGCTGACTATGGCACACTCGACACGGGGAGCTAACACGGCACTATTATCACCTACAATATGAAATGTTAACACCGAAAGCAATTACATGGAGATAAGCTTGATCCACCATAGGCAGAATGACACGGATAATAGATCAAGGAAACATTTGACGAGTTATTTTCTATTTTCTTTGTTTGTTACGCGTCGACGCTAGCGTTCGTTGCTCTCCAGGAACGTCGCCATCGGAAGCCACTATGTGCCCTGTGTGTGATTGTGTAATAACGACCCCACAATGCCCTGTATTATAGGATCTTGACATCAGCACTCTTATTCAGCTGAAACATCATGGAAATTGGAGCGACTGTATAATTCGAAATTAATTACACAACTCTATGTATGTAGGATGGAGAGCAGGCGCTTATTCTCTCAGGTGAAGCTTTATCACTCATTGAAAGGCATGCGTATTAACATAGTTTTCAAGTCACAGCTTACTTAATATTACTTAAGTTACTACTAGGTAGATACTTATATACTTAGTGAAGGTTTCAATATTGAGCCGACGTCACCCTGGGTGCCCTCCTAAGCGCTACCGCGGCACGTCGTGGGTTGTGGGGCGTAACGTATGACCTAAAATGGTTTTTAGCCAGCATCTTCATTTTTCCATTACATCATGCCTGACGAGTGTGACTGTGACTTCTGTTTCTGTGGTGTTCTTTGTGTTCCCCTACGACCTCCTCTTTCTAAATCAAACGCGCACATACTTACTCCACCGGTCAGATCATCTAGATCATTCAGGACGCTGATGCATAAAGCACGTTGGATATTGTGAATGTGTTTTGGGTGATAATTTGAGGAATTCGTGGCGCAAAAGATCCGTAGCACAGCATGAAATGTGCGACTAGTTTATAAGAGACACGCCATGCCAGTCCAAATATCCTCCGGTATCTCTCCCTGAACTCATATACTTCAACCAATATACCGCTATGCGAGAGGTTCGTGGCTAAAATCTCCGTCGGCCGGGATCGAAATTAGCTTTCGAATGGTTGCTCAATACGTCCAGTCTTAAATTTATTCAATAGCTCAACACTACCAGCACGGTCTAATGAAATGGTGTAAATTTGTTTACTTTTATCCTTGCAAGCTAAAACCTTGCAGATTACACCTTCTAATCACCAAACCTACAATATCGCCGAAACTACTACTTGATTCTTTAGGCGACAACATGTACCCATGATTTCGTATGTGGCCATTAGACCGCTCTCGTGTGTCCGATGCGCTCCTCTGGTTACTCCCAATCCTGGATTTTGGCTGTTACAATAACAATTATAGTGCAATGCAATCGATGGCTACGCTACTTAGGTATATATAAAGACGGAGCACTAACTATATCATATAACTATGAAAGCTGAGACACTTAAGGACATTATACCCATTTGAGTCCCCGGAATAAGTCCCCCCAAGATGATACATCGGGAACCCCTTCGGCAGGGTGATAACCATATACATCTTTGAACTCGGAGCGTCGTTCCAAAAATATCCAAGTCTCTCTTTCCCGTTTGGCGGGTTCATGCTCAACAACTGTCACCAGAACGTATGTTAACGTTTTAACCTTCACCAGTTGACGAAGATACTGGGCATGCGATGTAGGTTCAAGATCTCTCGTAAATCCTGCCAAGTGGGTGAGGCGTTGCATGGTGGGAATAACATCTATGTAAGGTTTCATTGCTTCGTATTTGTCCTAAATCATTAGCCAAAATATAAAAGTGAGTTAACCGATGTGAGTGAAACAATTAGAGACTGGGCTAACAAGCTGACTAGCTGGAATCCGGAGAGAGAGTTTCTCGATATTAGGTGCTGCTTTGATCAGTTTTTTAAATATCTCGACAGAGCATTTGGTTACACAAGTCCGAAGCAAGCATGGATTCGGAAGAGAGCATAGATTTGTAAGGTAGTCAGAGTCATGTTCTGTAATCCTTTTTGCCTTCAGAAATGTGAGGCGAGCGATTATATCAATGGGGATCGTGTGTATGGCTTCTGAGGAAGAGAGCGCCTTCAGGCAAGGCAAAGATCCCGATGGGATCCTGATCACATCTGAGGGGACACGGTCGGTTACCAGTTTCTCGGGCGCCTTGTGAAGTAATAGTGCCTCCAAATTCTTATGTCGATTAAAGAATTGTTCAACTACACCTTCGTCGGCGTTAATGGGCCTAATAAAAACACCATTCTCGGTGAGATTGAGGGTGAGGTGCGACAACCGCGGCCACTGTCCATTAACGAACAGGTAGGCAAGCTCTAATTCCGGTTCAACGGTAGGTATGTCCCAGGCATCCGAATACTGGTAGGAGAGGAGCAGCTTGGTGAGAGAAGAGCAGTTGCGGGAAAGGCAGTCCAAGACTTTGGTACCCCAAGCAGGGTGCCCAACAGGAACAGGACTCTCAAAGATAGTGATCACAACATGAGTAAGGTTTGTAAAATTTAAAAACTACTCAATGTCAAAATATAGTTAACGAGATGTAATTTTAGAGCTTCAAAGACACTTACAAGAGGCCTGAAGAGATCGAATATGGCGGCAGTAAGAGAGAGGTCGCAGACAATGCTAATGTCTAATTCTTTCAGATTGGGGCAATTGCGTGGGTCGCATAGTCGACCGACAAAGATGTCCAAACAGTGCTTGAGAGAGAAGAAATCGGCTCGGAAACGTTTCAGATACTTCATGCGTTGAATGGCTTTAGCAAGGGCTTTACTCGAGGCAGTAATTATAATTTCCTCGGGTGTCGTCGTTTCTTCGGGTGTGGTAACCTGCCTAGGTGTAGACGATAGGTCAGATGTTGCCTCCTCCTCATCGACAGCTGTTTGCCGATGTGGGTCTGATTCCTCAAATTCAATCGTCTCGGTGGAAGGCTGCGGCCATTCAAACGTCCTGAAGAATGCCGGAGACATCACTCGGTGGTTGAGGTCGAGCCACTCTACACGGGTGAGATACCCTGGCTGCTCTGCACTTTGCGTCCAGAAATGTTCATCCATGAGACTACAAGAAAGTCTTCTGAAATAGAGGTGCGCTGGTATAACGGCCTCTCTATGGGTCTTGCACGTCAACGCCAAAGAATAGAGGTCTCGCGCGTCGTCGAGGAAGAAGTAAATCCGTTCCCAAGTTTCAGGTGGTACATATAGTGAAATATGTCTCAGGGCTTCATTCGGTTTATCCAATGGGGAGCGTGAAGCCATAGATGGTCCATCCATTGAGGCAAGAACTACGTTAAAAGAGAAAATGGTGAGGATTTTAGGATTTGCGAAGTTAGTGCTACGCGTATGCGACACAGGTTATTAAATGACTAAGCCCATTGCTACTAAGACATGGGGACTTTATATTGAACAGTTGAACCTAAAATGGAACCAATGACCTCGCCGCTTGCTTTCTTTTTCGATTATTACCATCCAAACTCGGAAGAACAATGTTTACAATAGAAAGATAAGAAATATAAAGCATGACGGCAGCCCAGTTGTTTCGGCCTGTTATTAAATTCAAGGAAACATGGTATCCGAAGGTCTCAGTGGTTGTGGTCACAATATGTTCAGATAACAATTACATTATGGACCTAAATATTAAGCATTAGATAAACGGTGAAAAACCTTTTGAGACACTGTTGGAAATGACGATGAAACAGCCTTTTCCGAGGGGCGGCTCACCTATTTCTTCAACTTTTCATATTAAAACTTACAGCGCTTTGCATTACGTAAGGCGCGCGCTAGATTTGCGCGGAAATATTGCTGAAAGTTGCGAACCTCGTAGCTTGCTCAATAATTGACCAATTGTCTTGTAACTTAATATACGTATTTTAATACTATATATCTAGTATAATATGATGTTATAACTCCAAAATTTGACCTACAGCATGTTTCCCAAAATTGCAGTCCATTTGAGCTTGCGAACCAATTCATGAGCCAACAGATGTGTCACTCGCAATGAGCTTGTAATATGTTGTTTTACATGTATCTAGGTAGTAAAAAATGACAGCGCCTGGCTTTTGCGGTCAGAGCTAATGTGAGTGAGGTTGCCGAGTAAATGCATACAACTACCCTCATACAGGTTTTCAGCTGGTATTTAGACATCAAAAGCCAGGCGCTGTCATTTTTTACTACCTAGATACATATAAAACAACATATTACAAGCTCATTGCGAGTGACACATCTGTTGGCTCATGAATTGGTTCGCAAGCTCAAATGGACTGCAATTTTGGGAAACATGCTGTAGGTCAAATTTTGGAGTTATAACATCATATTACACTAGATATATAGTATTAAAATACGTATATTAAGTTACAAGACAATTGGTCAATTATCGAGCAAGCTACGAGGTTCGCAACTTTCAGCAATATTTCCGCGCAAATCTAGCGCGCGCCTTACGTAATGAAAAGCGCTGTAAATGGTGGACCATGTTTTTGGAGGTTAATGCATAATTTTAAAGTGTACATTTAAGCTAGCACCAAACCTATCATGTCAGAAGATGATTCACTACTATCATAAAAAGATCTGTGACACATTGCGCCGGGATGTTGGCGTGAAGCGCGTCACGTGTACAGACCTTTTTTTTTTTGTTTTTTTTTTGTTTTTTTTTTGATATATTTGTATCCCGCTTCAAGTAACAAGGACTAACTGCGGCCAGGGGCATGTCCCCACTAAACTATGCTACGGAATTACGAAGTGCCGAGTGAGCTACATGGGTATGAGGGATTTTGGTGGGAGGGAAGCAGTCTGGGTTTTCGGTGTGAGGTGGGAAGTGGGGGTTGTACGCACAAAAAGAAAGAGACACAAGAGGATAATACAAGCATGCAAAGGGGATATAAGTACGTGAAGGAAATACAAATAGCTAGAAGGAGACTTTTCAGTGTCCAGGAGATAGGAGGCGTAGGTCAAGCGGGAGGTCCGTGGCAAGAGGGCCTCTAGGGTGGGTCGTGAGTCTGTGTGGTTTCAAGCGTGCCAGGTTGGGTCGAAATGGGGTTCTAAGGTCTGTTAGGCTGTTTCGCAAAGGCAGCAATTTGGCAAATGAACTTAAAAACTGCCCTGAGCCCCGACTTCGTGCCCAAGAGGAAGGCTAGGTCGAGTCCACACGAGACCTTGCGCAGGAGGGAGCGGTGTACTTCAAAGAGGGAGCAGCTGGTGAGGATGTGTTCGCGCGTCTGGAGAGGTGCGGAGCCACATGGGCAGGCAGTGGAGAGGTTGGGAAGAAAGCGAGAGTAGTGCTCCCCAAGGAAGCCATGCCCGGTGATTGCTTGGGTGAGGCGGGTGTGTTGCGCTCGGGAGCCGGGGAAGTCCTTGTGGATGGGAGAGAGTTTGAGCGATGGCGGGCTAGTGAGGACCAGAGCTGAGGCATTCGAGTGCGGTTTGGCGGCCCAATCCCTGCCCCATTCTCTAACTGAGCGGACTTTGGCCCTTTCCCGGGCCCAAGTGATAGTCGAGTGCAGTACTGGCCTGGCAGAGGTGGCCTGCTTTGCCAGTGTGTCTGCGCGTTCATTGCCTTGAAAGCCTGAGTGGCCTGGGACCCACGATATTTCCAAGGAGGTGCACCGGGAGGAGGTAAGCAGGAATCAACATGTTT
Organism: Hysterangium stoloniferum; assembly: GCA_015178975.1. NCBI lineage: Eukaryota > Fungi > Basidiomycota > Agaricomycetes > Hysterangiales > Hysterangiaceae > Hysterangium > Hysterangium stoloniferum. Next base: position 470,142 of record WHVD01000058.1, on the reverse strand, counting down.
GCGGAATAGGGCTGAACACAGTTGTGCTGGGTGTGGTAATGGATCTAGAATAGACAATATTGCTGCCTGGTTGTCAGCAAAGAATGTTGTACACGTTATGGAAGGGAACTGGTCAATGATTCCTGGCAGGCGGGGGGGGCGACCTCTGTCCCAAGATGAACTGCTGAGAAGCCACATCCTGTCCGTTTATAGCCATTGGATCGTCGTCTTGATCCATCAGTGAATACGGCCAGGTGATACGGGTCAGTAGATATTACTTGGATGCGGCTCTTGAGCTGGTTGATGAACCTTTGGCGTTCTTCGTCAGAAGAGCGTGCAGCTGGGAGGATGGTTTGGAGGCGGTCACCCCAGGGGTTCTCTCTCTCCCAGGGTGGTGGGATGTATGGGGAGATTCTCTCCGACTTGGCACTCGTGAGGGCAGCCAAACGGTGTATGATGGTAGGAGGTGGAGTCTTTCCCCCACTCTTGTTTGATCGGCGCACGAAGCTTGCTGAGGCATTCAAGGAGGGAGATAGGACGATAAGAGCAGGGGTTAGACATGTCTGCCTTCCTGGGCTTAGGGACAACAGTGACAATGGCAGTCTTAAGGCGTGTTGGGTGGTGTTGGTGGGTGACACATCCATTTAGGAGTTGTTATCACATCTGGGTTGACCTCAAAGGCCCACTTGATGAGTCTCCAGTTGATGCCTGACTCACCGGGTGCAGATCTATTGGATGTAGAGGATAAAGAGTTCCGGATCTCACCCTGAGTGAAGGCAGGGAAGTCCCGGATCGGAAGGGGCGGTGGGTCGTCAGGTAAGTCGATCAGAGCTGGTGGGGCTGCGGCGGGAAAGAAGGCTTGGGCAAATGCACGGCCATGCTCCTCGGGGTGGGTGGAGACACCTGTGGCGGAGCGGATAGGGGGAGTCCGAGAGCGGCGGCTCCCCGTGGCCCATTTGGTGAGGCTCCATATTTCTGTGGGGGCCGTGTCACACATGATATCTGTGCACTCCCGTTTGGCAGTGCGGACTACGCCTCGGAACCTACTCCTGGCAATGCTTTTGTTTACTCGAGCAGCCGTCTGGATGTCCAGGAGTGCTGAGTCGCATGTGTCGTTCCACCAAGGAGCACAGTGCTTGAGTTTCGTCTTACTTTTGGGCATGACACCCTCTGTGGCATTGAGTAGGGCTTCGAACGATGTGTCGAAGGCGTGGTCGAGGTCCTGGGTAGAAAGCAGGGGGAGGGAGTTGACCCTGTCAAGGAGGGGGGAGACCCGTTCTTTTCAAGGCCCCATCTTCGAAGGGTCAATGCGGAGATGAGGCTTGTCCAGGGTCGGGAGGGGTGGGGGGAGTCTGATCCACCGGGATGGACCACGAGATGGCGTTATGGTCAGAGTTTAGAGCAAAGTCATCCTGGCATTTCCAGGAGGAGACCAGGTCTGTTTCAGAGGCGGCAAAGTTTGTTAGTGTGAGGTTGAGTACAGAGTCGGTTTGGTTTGCGTGGCCTCTACGGGTAGGGCACTCTGGGTCGTTCAGTATGGAGAATCCCTGGGTGACCGTCCACTCGAAGAAATCCACCGCAGCTCTGGATGGCTCGCGAGTGAGGTTGGGGGACCATGCAGGGTGGCGGAGATTAAAATCCCCAGCAACGACTGTGGGGATGGATGGGTCCAGACTAGTGTCGAATGAGGTATGAATTGTCAGGTCACTGCCCCGGGACCCGGAGTTATAGATATTGATTAGTATAAAAGGTTGAGACCCATACTGTACATGTATCGGGAGCATATCTGGTGAGGCAGGAGAGTCAGCGAGAAAGTGAAAAGACAGGTGAAGGGTACCCCTGCGTATATACGAGGCAACCCGTGGGGTGTGTGTGGAAAGGTTAACTTGAGGGGTGAGGCACTCCCACCCAACGTTCGAGACTGTCCCACGGACTGGTGTGCCCTCCGGGGAGGAGGATGAGCGGGCAGTTCCTATCCTACCGAACCAGGGTTCCTGTACCAAGATGATATCTACATTTTTGAGCGTATTGAGGAGGCCATGCAGGCGCCAGTTGGCCACGTGTACAGACCACGACCCTAAGAAGATACGAAATAATCTGCCTATTTTTCACTAAGGTACATTATATTTCCATATTAAATTTGAAAGCAAGCAATGAGAATTTGGTTTTGCCGTTGATTTATGTAATTTCGATTGGCATCAACAGCCTGGGGATTGTTATAATGTATGGCTGGAGCATGAATACATAATGGTTTTTCTGACCCTTTCGTTAAAATCAATCAGACCTTCTATCTGCGCTTCAGAAATTCTGTGACGCAGGCTTTGCGGTAAGCGGGTTGGATAAATTATTATTGACTCATGTCTGGTTTGACGTGGCCAGATTAAAATAATGTTATTGTTACAGCTGTTCCGAGTATCCAAGGTGGAGTTCAAAGTTGAAACCAAAAAATTCCGCTTTCGACCCACAGACAAATTGTGCTGTATCTCAGGAAAGGGACCCAATTAAGACAGGCCGATTTGGGGTGTGTACTATATAATATAGGTCTATATATTTATGTATATAGTTGGCCTTATGAGATGCTATTTAATATTCAGTGAAATATCAGAGTGCAATGGCTCCCCTTCATTATAAGCTGGTGGGACTAATTGTGTATAAATATACCCTAAGCTGTGAGGTTTAATACCACCCTTTGAACAAGTTGTGCCACTTACTGTATGCACACTTGATAGTGAGTAGTATAACTTGTTCAAAAGGTAGTATTAGGCCTCACAACTCAGGTGATGTTTAGATACAATACATAGTATTAATTCCACCAGCCTATATGCAAATATAGAGAGAATTGAATGAAGGGGAATCATTGCAATGGTATTTCACTGAATATTAAATAGCCTGTCATAAGGCCAAATATATACACACACATATAGATCCATACAATATAATACACATGGCATGTTATTATGTCTTAATTGCCACTCATTCTGGAGATATGTATGGCACACTTTGTCTTTGGCGGAATTTTTTTAAATTATGAACTCCACCTTAGGTACTCGGAACAGCTGTAATATGAGAAAATTAGATCCCAGATTTTAAAGTCAGCTCTCAGACATACTCATAAATTAGCGAAGGCTTTGTGCTGGGGCAGTGACTTGGCGTGGGCAAGCCTCCGAAAGTGTAAGTTGCTGCCCAGATATCACTGTTTCTGAATGAGAGGATAAAAACATAATTCTGTACAGAGTTGATGGTACTCACACCTTAAAAATACAAGCTATTGAGTTTGGAGCCGTTGAAAGGTTTGTTGTCACCTGGAATATGTCAACCGTCTCCGGGATCCCTCTTCTGTTACTGCCCCTTTCAAAAATGATGGCGTGTCCCTTTTAATTTCCTCCAATATGTTCTGTTATTTATACTAAGCTATTTTTTTTGGTGCATTGTGCTGGAAGTCTGTTTGAATTGTTAGCATAACGTTTAAACCTCCCTCAGCCTCAAGGAAGGAGCCTCCCCTTATGCACTAGGAAACCTGTGGCATGTACTCAGACAATCTCTCTATTTATAAATTATTTAACAGCTTGTTAAATCTTTATAAATAGTAAACTAAAAGGCTACAAGAAAGCAAAGGCTTACGATACATTTCCACTGACGTATTGTGCATACATTCAGCTCCCGAACCTTTATTCTCAGGAAGACCTTAACTATTGTAGATGTTACAACTGGAATTCCTGCCGGACTCCGGGCACTAACTTATATGCACCCGCACCCTATACGCACCAATTGTCAGTTTACCAGAATTCCCACTGGACTCTGTACATCAGACCTGTCCATGTTTGACTTCATTACTTCATGTATCAGTCACTGGAATACCCGCTGGACTCCATCCCTGTCTATATCCAGCCCCATCCCACGCATCAGTCACTGGACCCTGCTTGGAAAACCCATCATCCCTCTAACTGAGCCCTGTTCCTGTTATAGTTAAATGACCTGTCATGATTTGGACTCCACTCCCACTGTGTTCCCATTATGGTTTTATGACCTGTCACGATTTGGACTACACTCTGTTCCATCCTGTTCCTAACACCAAGTTTGGTGTTTACTTACCTTGTTTTATGTTTGTTAGTTTAGTTTTCATTGTTACTGGATTTGGTATGTTATTCATTCCACAGTCTATATAGTCTGGCAGATGTTGTATGTACATATTTACCTACTTTTGTCCATGGAACTTTCTGCAATCCACGATTTCCTGGATGAACATTTGTCCATAGGTTTTATCAGACCCTCTAAGTCTCCTTTTGGAGCACCTGTTCTGTTTGTCAAGAAAAAGGATGGATTCCTTAGACTATGTGTTGATTTCAGAGGACTCAATGCTGTCACCAAAAAGGATAAGTATCCACTTCCACTTATATCTGACCTCCTCGATGCTCCATGGAATGCCCAGATTTACACAAAAATAGACCTTAAACACGCCTATCATTTGGTCCAGATCTCCACAGGAGACAAATGGAAAACCACTTTTAGAACCCATTATGGGGCGTTTGAGTGGTTGGTGATGCCCTTTGGACTCACCAATGCTCCATCTGTTTTTCAGCATTTTATCAATGACATTTTCTCCAACATGCTTGATGTATGTGTCATTGTTTACTTGGATGACATTGTTATCTACTCCAAGAATCCTGTGGAACATGACAAACAAGTCCATGAAGTTCTCCAGAGACTCAGACAACACCTGGGCTTCATAATGGGACCTGATGGACTCCACATGGACGAAACTAAAGTACAAGTCATCAAAGATTGGCCAGAACCCCAAAAAGTCAAAGACATACAATCTTTCCTTGGCTTTGCCAATTTTTACCAATGGTTTATCTGCGGATATTCCAACATCACGGTTCCCCTTACCCATTTTACATGTAAGGATACTCCGTGGAATTTTAATGATAAGTGTCAAAAAGCTTTCAATCTTTTAAAAAATTCTTTTTCATCAGCTCCTATTCTGTCACATTGGAAACTGGACTTCCTGCTCATTGTTGAAATGGATGCCTCGGACTATGCACTTGGAGCCATCCTGTCTATCCAGGACTCTGATGGAGAAGTCCACCCCATGGCTTTTCTGTCCTGGACTTTCACCAGAGCAGAGCTCAATTATGACGTTCATGATAAGGAACTCCTGGCAATTTTTTCAGCTTTCAAAACATGGCGACACTATTTGGAAGGCTTGGGAATTCTGATTGACGTTGTAACAGATCACAAAAACCTGGAATACTTTTCTACTACAAAACTTTTGACCCACCAGCAGGCCTGCTGGTCTGAATACCTATCAGCTTTCAATATGATTATCCACTTTCAACCTGGCCATCTTGGTGGCAAACCTGATGCTTTAACTAGATGATGGGATGTCTATCCTAAAGAGGGGAGCAACGACTATGCCACAGAAAATCCACACAACCTGAAACCTATTTTCACAAATCAGCAGCTTACCGCATGAGTCTGCACAACTTTCCTCATCCATCCCATTGTCCGTGGAATTATCATTATGGATATTGAGAAGTTACATCAAGATATTCTATCGGCAATTCCGCTAGACCCGATAACTAAAGCACACTTTGACAATCCCATGGACCCCGGTCAACCCCCGTGGTCTCTCGACCAGCATGGTTTCATTAGACTTGACAATTGCATCTATGTACTGGACTCTGATGGCCTCTGCCTCAGGATCCTTCAGTACAAACATGATCATCCACTCTTGGGACATTTCGGGTTCAACAAGACTCTATCATTAATAAGAAGAGAATACACTTGGCATGGACTCTGAGGATTTGTTAAGCACTATTGTAAATCTTGCACTACTTGTCCACACTCTAAATCACAGCGACACAAGCCATACGGCCTTTTGAAACAACTCCCAGTACCAGAACACCCCTGGAATTCCATCTCTATGGATTTCATTGAACACCTACTGGACTCCAAAGGCTTTTCTGCCATTCTAGTCATTGTTGACAGATTCTCAAAACAAGGTATATTCATTCCTACATATGATACAATTATGTCTGTGCAGTTAGCAGAACTTTTTATTATCTACGTATTTTCCAAGCATGGAGTTCCATCCCACATAACTTCCAATCGAGGATCAGAGTTCGTGTCTCACTTCTTTAGATCCCTTGGGAAATCCTTGGACATGAAATTACATTTCACATCTGGACATCACCTGGAAGGCAACGGACAAACCAAATATGTCAATCAGACACTGGAACAATACCTCTGTGTATATTGCAACTATCAACAGGACAATTGGAAATCCCTGTTACCACTTGTAGAATTTGCTTACAACAATGCACCTTCAGCCACTACTGGCATTTTCCCGTTCTTTGCAAATAAAGGATATAATCCAAATATGACAGTACATCCAGAACAAAATATTGCCTCTGCCCATGCTCAAGAGTTCACCACAGACCTCCATGAGCTCCACAAGGAACTCCAGACTGCAATAAAGTCCGCCCAAGAGCAATATCAACATTCAGTGGACAAACACCAGATTCCGCCACCCAACTTCAAAATTGGCGATCATGTTTTTGTCAAAGCTCAATTCTTCCGGACTACCCATCCATCAAAAAAGCTTGCTGAAAAATATTTAGGTCCATTTGAAATAATTGCACAAGTAGGTTCAGTTTCTTGGACCCTACGGCTTCCGGATAGCATGCGTGTGGTACACCCGGTATTTCATGTTTCTATGTTAGAACCTTGTACTGCTAACACTATCCCAGATTGTGTGCAATCTCCGCCTCCTCTGGTCATTATTGATGGAGAACCTGAGTTTGAAATCTCACAAATTTTAGATTCGAAAATTGATAAGCATTGATGCACTTGTAAACTGCTTTACTTGGTCAAGTGGGCAGGTTACAAGGGCACCGATGAAGAAACTTCATGGATTTTGGCCATGGAACTCAGTAATGCCACGGAAATTGTTACTGACTTTCATACAGCTTACCCGCTCAAAACTGGACCACTATCTTCTCTTTGACCACACTCTGTGGACCCCGTGGTACATTTGGACTCATTCACATTTTTCCCTGTCGCCCTATGTCTCTTTGCTTTTCCAGGTTCTGACTTGTTTTTCAAGTCCTAGTGGATTCCCCATGGACTTTGATTTTTATGTTTTTCACATTTTACTTTTATTTTCAAAAAAAAAAAAATTAAGTTTTATTATATTTTTCTCAGTCTACATTTATGAGACTGTGCTTCTTCCCCACCTCAGCCATCTCCTCAGGAAACTCCGCTACCTCCACGAGAACCCCGTCCTCATCCGACCCAGTATCCTCAGAACTCCCAATCAGCGGCTCTTCATAGACATAGCTACCATACTCTGCCAGGAACTTCCAAAATTCCTCATGGAGCCCACAGAGTTCCCTAGCCACTACCACCTGCACCTTGTTGCTCTTCCTAAGCACTCATTCTGGGCCTCTATGCCCTCAGTGATCTGCCCTAGGACCTCGTCGAAACCCGAAATCCCATCCGACCCGCTTGTTTCCTGTGCCACAGATCCCGTGGGCTGCTCATGAAAGAGTGAGCACCTCACTTTGAGGTGTGCACACTGGAAGCAGCCCGGTCCCTGCCTGGACTTCCGATTGGAATCAGTGTTCTGGTCATTACAACTGGAACACCGTGGGTCATTCCTCATTGGTAGGTGGACTGGAGCCACTTTCCTTGCCTTCTGTTGATGTGGTTAGTTTCCCAGAACATCCATGGACCCGAGACTTACCTTTTGGGGGCTCTCCGGCTCCCCATAGGACTCAGACTTGACCTCTGTCACCTTGTGCTGAAAATACCAAGTCAGTTAAGTCGACATGTTGTAACTATAGGACTTTCTTTGCCCACAGCAACTGCGGCCCTATCTGCAGCCACCTGGGCTTTCTCCACAGCAACCCACACAGCCTCCTCCTTATTCTTCTTCCTCTGCTCCTCAGCCACTTACTCCACAGCCAATGCTGCCTGGTATTCTCTATCCAGCTGCTCTTTGGCCTCCTTGGCCTCCCTCTCCACCTCTTCTCATTGATGTCACTGTTCCTCCCACTGCACCAATATTTGGGCAGTGGTGAGAGGCAGCCAATATTGAGTGCCTGTGGAGGGCCCGGCAGTCGGCATTGGTCTTTGCAGCATTGGTTTGGGATCCATGTCAATGATGGGGGTAATAAAGAAGAAGAAAATTCATTTTTTCAATTTTTTATATAGGCTTGTCACGTCTGAACCCTACCTTCCAGATCACATGACTTTATGACACATATGTGTAACTGACATGACTTTTGACACATGCACATAGTCGACAAAAACCTTATCAAGTTCTAGAGCCTCTTTGGGACTTCAGCATAAAGGGAGGGTACTGTTACGACCAGAATTCCTGCCGGACTCTGGGCACTAACTTATATGCACCCACACCCTATATGCACCAATTGTCAGTTTACCAGAATTCCTGCCAGACTCCGTATGTCAGACCTGTCCACATTTGACTTCATTACTTCATGTATCAGTCACCGGAATTCCTGCTGGACTCTCTATCTCCGACCCTGTCCCATACATCAGTCACTGGACCCCGCTCGGAAAACCCATCATCCCTCTAACTGAGCCCCATTCCCGTTATAGTCAAATGACCTGTCACAATTCGGACTCCACTCCGTTCCGTCCCGTTCCTAACACCAAGTTTGGTGTTTACTTACCTCGTTTTATGTTTGTTAGTTTAGTTTTCATTATTACTGGATTTGGTATGTTATTCATTCCACAGTCTATATAGTCTGGCAGATGTTGTACATACAATCCAGTCAGAAAATCAGCTTAGATTCTCCCCAGTAATCTTAGTATATTTTCCGCTCTAAATTCCTCTTTGAATCACACCACTCTTACTAGTCGGAGCCCATGGGCTCCAATGCATCTATCACTTGACCTCCAACTTATCTATCTCAACTCCCTGACCTCTTGACCCACGAACCCCACCCAGACTCCCTGGGATTCCTGTCTGCCCATTTGAAATTGGGCAAGACGATCTCACGAGGGCACAGCCTATAAGCTGAAGCCAAGTCCTACCAGCTTTCCTGCGGGTTTCTTCAGAAACCCTCCATGTACACACCCTTAACAGTAGAGCTCACTACAAGTTCATCTGAATTTGTCAAGAGACCAAACAAATATTGACTTTAGTTATTTAAGCTTAATAGCACAGCTAATTAATCTATCAGTATTTAAATTACTGGACCTTTATTTGTTTATTTCTTGAATCCCTTGTCGTGTCAACATTTGTTAACTATTTGAGAGAGTAAATAGCTGAATCCATTACACAGTCTGATCTTGACAGGCTCTTTGCTATTGGGGTGCCCTACTTTGCTGAATACATGTGCTGAATACATGCAGTGCTGAGATGCCAATGCTAGAATACCCTCCAGGTGGTTCCCTCTTTTGGTATATGTATGATAGAGGTATCCTCCTTTATTAATTTACTAGCTTGGGGGTATTACATCCTCAGTTGATTTCCTGCTTTTCTAAGGGTTAGTTGAGCATTCAAATGGAATTGTCAGTCTGGAATGTTTGAGTCATCTTCCTCCTCTGAGTCCAATTTATCGCTGATTATGAGGTTGGGGGGTAGCCCTGGATTGAAGGGAAAGATTTCCACTCCTACATCATTCCTTGTATCTTCTATTATGTATTGATTACTAGTACAATTAAGTTGGTTGATAAATACTTCTTCATCAACAATTTCTTCAATTGAATGTGACTTCTTACTTGGGAGACTCTTGGACCTTCACAGGGCTGATGGCGCACTTCTAAATGGTCTCCCCTTTTCATGAAATCCTCATTGGATATAGAAATGTATACCTCTGCATATTCTTCTTTGTCATTTTCTGGTTTACCTTTAGTTGCATCATTGCTTTCAGGGGAAGGAGTATAAGTGGAAAAAAAATTGATTTGCTCTTGGCATTATATACTCACACTCCTACACTTAGTCCATAAACTACCTCATATAACCTTTGTTCCTCCACCGAATAGATGGCTGAAAAGAGCAAGATTAGGATTAGCTGTCTTTACAATTGTGCGGATGCCACGAACACTGTATCGTTGATGAACAATTTTTCGATCCGCTTGTGGTCCACATGCCTGCCGAGGTCGTGAAGGAGAAGAATTGGATCAAGGGGTAGACTTTAAATGCGGCGACAGTCTTCCTTTCCGTCTGTTCGAGGGTGAGACGTGGGGATAATTCTAATGAAAACTGTTCACAACCATCCATACTTGAAGGTACACGACCTACCATCGGCTGCATTTCTTATGCGTGTCCCGGCAGGCGGGGTGTGCGGTGGTTCGCTGTGGTCTGATTGGAGCATCTCTAATAAGAGCGATGAGGACAAAAGGCGCGAGAGTAATAAACTAGAAACCTACCAAGGCTCCGAATCTCTGAAAACGATTCTTTTTGTAAACATTCGCCCAATAAGTTGAAGAGCTCATCGTTCTCAACGATACACTTGCGAACATCGCGACGGTTGTTTAAGGCGGGCAGGAGAGGTGGATTCGCCGTTTCAGCAATTTGAGACAGAAGGGCGATGGCGAATGGTAAATCGAACTCTTTCACGCCCGACTGGATACCCTCGAGGATCCAAGCGATATTAGAATCCTCCAACACCTCACGATCTTGCCTCCGTCCGCTCTTCCTCAAAAGATGTGCCTCTGCTGGTCACATGGACAAGTTTCTTCCTTGATGATTCCTTAGCAGACTGTGAGCATGAAGACCGCTGGGTATCATGAGGGAGCTGTGGTCGATTGGACATGATAGTGGTGGGCATGACAGGGGGGTCACGTGAGGCACAAAGACTGGCTTGACCTCCCGTACACCAATGCTGCCGCCATTGCACTACACAAACCTCCCGCCCTGCACCTCTCGAAGTTCCACAAGGAATACGGAGGGCCCGGCCGCACCCACACCCGCGTTATCCAGGCCATGGATTCTACGGTGCCTACTACCACTGGTTTCTCCCCGACCTCCCATCATCCTGTTAGAGTATGGTGATTACGATTAGTATTACATCATACCTTGTCTTGTGACTGTACATTTCCGGACTGGTTCACGCATGTGATTAGTTATATTTAGTTTAGTGTTCACTTAGTTCCTTGTTGTGGACACACGTTCACAGTATAGACCAGTGCACAGACCATGTATCTTAGTATATAGTTACATCCAGATGAGAGTAGAAACCTCATCTGGAAACCTAGTTATATCACCAGTTTAATTCTACCTGCTCATCTCTTAGTGGCATTTCGCTCCAAGTGTTGAGAGTCTTCGCACTGTGATTCCCCAGGCTTGCAGATTTCAACACATCCTGCCCCTGCGGCACATCACTCATCCAGTCCCGCCTTCACATATTAGCCGAGTGCCCCCTCTACGAGGAACACCGCCACCTCCTGCTCACCACCTCTCAGGACTTGTCTCCCTCCGCCATCCTCAGAACCCACAAAGGACTCACTGCCCTAGCGAAGTTCATCGACGCCTCCAACGCCTTTGGCAAGTCATAGCCCCTCTTTGGTTTCCATCTCTCCCTTCTGCCTTTTTTTCCCCCTCCTTACAATTGACCCTCATACCCACACCTACTGTCACAAAAAGTGTCACAAAAACTCACATCATTAAATTTTAAATTTCATTATGGTTTTCCCCTTGACAAAACTTTAAGAAAATGTCTTCTCACAAGATTTTTTCAGACAGGAAATCACAGTTTTCACTCAATTCCCTGAGGGGCAAAATTGAGTAGAAATATGTAGTTTTTAATTAATTTCTCTAGGCACATTATTACAGTTTTCATAGGATTATGTTGGGTGGAAAAACCCTAACAAAATACAGGGTTTTTTAAGAGTTTTCTCATTCATAAAATCCACAAAAAATAGGCTATTTCTAACAATGTTTCCTCACAATTTCCTGATGCAAATTTTTAGGATTTTCAGATACAATTTTTTGGCCTCAGAAAAACCTACTAATACTCAAAATTTTCAAACAGTTTTTGTGTTCAAAAATGCTTAGAAATTTTGGCCGAATAGCAAGGTTTTCTGAAGGTTTTCCAACTCCAAAAATCTTGGGGTGCCTCTAGTGGAAGTGGGTTTGCAAATAATGAAGTGCAGTAGTTTATCAACTGTGACAAAAATCACTGAATGAGATTCATTTCCAGAGGGAGGTAGCCCAGTTATTAGATCCATTGAGACAACTTTGAAAGGTCTGAGGGGCATGTCTGTGGGTTGAAGTGTACCTTGCCACACTGTGTGGTTGACTTTAGTTTTCTGACATATGTTACAACTACAAGCATATGCTATACAATCCTGTAGCATCTTAGGCAAGAAGAAATGATCTTTCATTAACCTAAAGAATCATTGTCCTCCTGCATGAGCTCCTTTGAAGGGGTTATTGTGTATTAACCTTAGGATAGTAGTGGTCATGTTGTTGGGTATGCAGACTCGACTTTTCCACTCCAAATCTCTGAAATACAATAGCTTCTTTCTACCCACAAAATAATGGGATGGGGTGGTGACTAAGTTTGGAGAGATAGATTCCATAGCATAGTGAATCCTAAATGAAGGGTCCTTCAAGTACCCCTCACAAAATCCTTTTACATAATCCTCATTAATTTCCAAAACTAACTGAGCATTTGAGGTCATGAAGCTCTGTTCATCTATTTTGTCATCTCTGGGGAGATTATATGTGTCCCATTCAGTTTGGGGAACATCCTATCTTGTTCCGAAAGGTTCCACTAGCTCATGTTGGGTGATGAAGATCACTCATTTGGCTGGTTTGTTATCCCATAGTTTCTCATTAGTATTCTTGTCAAGAGAACTCAATGCTATTGGTGGTAGGTCATCCCTGACAGGACTCATGAAGTCAGGTATTTGGGGGAGCCTGGATAGAGGATCTACATTACTGGGGACTTGTCCTGCACAGTGTAAGATTTCTAATCCAGGGTATGCAGCATATACTGCCCCCCTGTGATGACCTGTTCCCAGATACTTCAATATCCATTCTTATCCATTCTTATCCAACACATCCGACTTTACACCCTGATCTGACTTCTGCCTCAACATCCGACCCCAACCTCCAACTATGAAACATTATAGTTCCCACATCTTCTGCATCTTCTCCTTGTTCCACATTTGGTAACTTGTCTGCTGACAAGCATTCACTTGTTTGTTTATTGTATTCCCATTTCAGAATAATCTTTCCCTAGTCTGTCTTATTGTATTCCCATTTTGGAATACTCCCATTTCCATCTTATTGTGGTCTCAGTTTGTAGTACAATAACAAGAAAACTTATATTAGTTTCCACAAATTTGTACTTTACTTCAGATCTGATATCAACTTAGTCTCTTATTCCAACTTCCATCCTTCTATATGCTCGATATTCAGAACTCTTAATATCCATATCTTCCAGTGTACAATGTAAGTCCCATCTTTGAAATTAAGGACTCCTGAGCGTTTTGCATAGAGGTGCAGCACATAAGCTGAAGCCAACATTCTGACCCTATCTGATAGTTTCTGAGTTCCCAGTGACTTTCTGATAGTTCTGGAATAGGATCTGACATGGCACTTAACAGTATATCAGATCTCAACTCTGCGACTCACTCATCATGGGTCCCAAATGCAAAGCTGCCAAAGGACCATCTCAACTTCAATCCCCATTGCAACTTTATACCACCCAACCTGAAACCCAATTCAGCTGATAGCATCAGCTTCCATTGAAGAAGTTACCAAGGTGGCAAAGGATCCTGACACTCCCAACGTTTCCAACAATGAAGTAGAAGAACAGCTGGACAAATCGAAAAAGAAATCTTCCAATGAACCGACTGAAATGATGTTTGTTAACTCCATTGTGAAATTCGCTGACTATCTGAAATCTGCTGAGGAAAGCAAAGAATCATCCTGCACTGGAGTTAAAGAACCTGAACCATTCACCAGCAAATATTTGAAAAAATTGAAGAATTTCCTGCTCCAATGCCATTTCAGTTTCTCTGATCGACCCACTGCATTTAAATCCAACAGTTGAAAAGTCAATTGCATGCTCTCTTATCTCAAGGATACTGCTCAGGATTGGTTTGAACCCAGACTATCCAGAATATCTGATAAGACACCTGTATGGCTCGATGACTGGGACACATTTGTGGAAGAACTGGAACTAATTTCGGACCTTACAACCAATATGGTGAAGGGAAAATGAATTAATGATGCTTAAGATGAAGAACAATCAACAAGTTACTGATTATCTTGTCAAGTTCAATACCCTCACCACACATTGTGGTTGGGACGATTCTGCCATTCCTATATGGGACTTCCATCATGCCTTAAAGATGAGATCTGCAAAGGAGGTTGTCCATAATCATTATAATATCAGATGTTTACTGGTAAAATTTATATTTCTACAAAACTCCATCTTTAAATAGTGATATATCCTATGAGACTACTATATTGTTAACCACCAACCATAAGAAACAATTCTCCATATTACATTCTAAACAATTGAAAGTCAATTAATAGAACTTATTGTATATGGCTTTCCAAGTTATGTAAATACTTGCTAATACTTTTGTTGTTAATTTGTTTTTTAAAAGCCAAATTGTAGTTATTTCCTAGTAAAATATGTGATATATAATTGGAAATTTTTTGTCCTGTGGCTTTCTTAGTTGGGTGAAATCACATATATTCTGGGTATGTTGAATCAAGTAGAAATCTGTTCAGATTGACAGATCCATTCTGAAGTAATATATATGTATTTAGAGGTGCCAATGATATACATATGCATGGAATGGACTATCTAAAGGTGTCTATTTTTTAAAGTATTAGTGTTTCAAACTACTAATTTTTTTTATTGTCTACTCATGTCTGGAAAGATTCTTTAGTTTGTAATGTACGAGAGAGTTTAAAACTTTCAAAAAGTTTTAAAAACCAAATTATGTTTAAATCACATCCCAGATGTTTAAATGACCTTTAGAGTATATTAGAATTGGTATACTTAATAGTTTTCAGATATCCTCCAAAGATGGAAAGCTGAAAACTCTCCAACTCATGCGGATTAAAGCTCAGACATCTGATGCCCGCTATTGGGAATGAAAAGCCGAGGTTTCCTGAGAAAATCTGACAGAACATTCTCAAGGCAACAAAGTGTTGACTAGCAAGTCTTCCAGCAATAACTCAGGCAATAATACTGGCAACACTGACACTAATATCGGCAAATCGAATTCTGATCAGAAGAAATCCAATAAGGAAAAACAGTCAACTTCCAATAAACCTGACATTTCCCACTTGTTGGGTTCTGACAGTAAACTCACCCTGAAGGAGAAACAATGGCACATGGATAATGACCTCTGTCTTTTTTGTGGAAAAGGTGGACACAAGGTTTCTGATTGCACCATTAAGTCTAACAAGGCTTGCGCTGTAAGTTTGTCACTAGGAATATACCTAATAACCTGTGTGCAACAGTCAAGTCTTTATGACAGTCACTAACACAGTCATTCGTGAAACCAGTCTATAACCAATGTTAAGGAGTGTAGAACTTCAACAATAAGAGACACTACAGTATCCCTTACTGGCCATAGGAGTGAGACTGAGAGTAAGACTTAAGAGACTGTCCTTAAGAATGAGCTTTCAAATGAGATACAATGAAATTGCTTGTTCAATAGTGGGCAAAAGAGAGGCCCTTATATACATGAGGAAGCACAGGTCAAAACAAACATCTACAAACAATGACACAATAATGATGTGAGATGGTGTGAGTCATCTCTGAGTCATCACAATAAGAATGTTAGTAAAGCTGTGAATAATAAAAGGGGGAGGCTGTGCTGGACAATAAGAGAATGACAAACAAAAGACAGACATGTGATATGGATAAATGGGGAAACACAATAGAACAATAGGGGGAACTGAGTCAGACAATAGGAGAGATGGAGTAATAGAAGTGATGGCTGATGAAACATCAATGATAATGAGTCAGAAACACCCAAGAATCCCATGATAATGCATCACCATCAAATGCTATGCTTGGTTTCGAAATCTTGACAATACTACCAATTGATAAACCGAGATTGGACATGTTCTGTTCCTAATTTTGCAGTATAAGGAGGGGCAACCAATGTCTACATTAGAACCAGGTGGTGAGTAGGCTCCACAACCACACAAGGAACACAAATTGATGACAACTTCAATGAGGCTCTACTTGACTTCCCTCTGGAACTGGGGTTGTAAATAACTTGGTTCCTCTGTGATCTCCTATTGGAGTGAACATTGCCATGTAATAGATTCTTGATGACAGTGGGGAACAATCTCACTGAAACACTCGATCAAATCGACAGTGGAAGACTTTATGGGAGTCACCATATACATGAATGAAGACAGGGTCATCGGGAGCATATGGGGGTCAAATACCTTGTTGACAGAGGAAATGACAGTGTTCTTTGGAGGAGTATGAGTAGGCTGGTAGGCTTGGGAATGATTTCTGAGGATGAGGAGAAGCGAGATGTTATTGGCTGGAGTTCTATTTGGGAGTGAAGAGTCGGTTTTGAGTAGGAACTGAGGGTTGCTTTGGATGATGATGCAGTGTTAAACATGATGAGGAGTTTTAGTTTGTCTGATGGATGAAACTGATTTGACTGTGTATAAGTCATCTTGAGTGCCAAAGTATATATAAGAATTTGTGCTTGTGATGTGACTTGAAACTATAGCCATATAAGTTGCTTTCCGATTGAACTCTCTACAGCATGGCAACTTCCACCATGACTACAACATCCAAGGAAAAACCCACCATGGAGTCGAAAAAAGAGTAAGCAACCCTCCAGAATCTACACAGACAGAGGGTTGCATTGACTCTCTACATGTTTCCAAGATTATCCATCTCAACGTGTCCGCTCTCTCTAATCCCGACTCACTATGTATTTGTAAAACTCATTTCTGACCTTCTTGGAAATTTAGTGTTCTGAGCTCTGATAGATTCCAGCTCCACACAATGTTTTGTAGATACCACTTTTGCCATGAAACATACTCTGAAACTCTGTTCTGTTCCTGCAATTTCCTTGCATCCATTTGATGGAACTAGCAATACGGCAATTACTCAAGCCTGAAACATGTCTATCCAGTTCCTGTGTGGAACATCCCAGATGGTCACTTTTTTTGTAACACAGTTGGACTCTAGCTGTTTGGTCATTCTTGGATACAACTGGCTCACCTGATATAATCCACTGATTGAGTGGGTATTGGGCAGTATTAATTTCTGGATTCCCAACACTCCTGTTTCTCCTGCAGCATCTACTCTGGCCAGAGCCTCTTTGGCCTCTATGGCATCTCCGGCATCTACCAAAACCTCTGAACCTCCAAAAATCTCTCTCATCAACACTTCAGCATTTGTTAGGGTGAGTAAACTGGATGGATCACAGTGTTTTCAATCAGCTTAAAGGTTGATGAAGCATCTGGACATTTTGCAACTCCAAAATTATCTGAGCTACATAAAAGCTGATCTGGAAGGAGTTCCCAAAAAATACCATGATTTTGTGGACATTTTCAGTAAGCAAAAAGTTGACTGGCTTGCACCACATAGGCCTTACAACTTAAAAAATTGATATTGAGCCCAGTTCAAACCCTCTGTTAGGACATATTTACCCATTATCTCAATTGGAACTTTCATCTATTCGGGAGTTCTTGGATGAACATCTGTCAATAGGTTTTATCCATTCCTCAAAGTCTCCATATGGAGCACCCATCTTTTTTGTCAAGAAAAAGGATGGTTCCCTTTAACTCTGTGTCGATTTCCAAGGTTTAAATTCCATCACACGGAAAGATAAGTATCCACTTCTGCTCATTACTGACTTGCTTGATTCCCCACAGAAAGCTCATATTTACACCAAAATAGACCTTAAACATGCCTATCATTTGGTCTGAATTGCTGAGGGTGATGAATGGAAAACTGCCCCCCAAATTCCCTATGGATCCTTTGAATGGTTGGTTATGCCGTTCGGCCTTACCAACACCCCTTCCACTTTTCAATGTTTTGTTAATGATATATTTTCTGACATGCTTGATGTATGTGTTATAGTCTATTTTTGGATGACATTTTGGTATTTTTCGAGGATCCTGCTCTTCATGACGAGCAGGTCCACAAAGTTTTCCAAAGACTCCAAAAGAATGGTCTTTTTGCCAATGGTAAAAAATGCTATTTTGACATGGATTCTATTGAATATTTAGGTTTCATTATCGGACCCAATGGTCTCTGTATGGATGAAACTAAAGTTCAAGTTGTCTGTGACTGGTCCAAACCACAGAAACATCCAGTCATTTTTAGGTTTCACAAACTTCTACCATCATTTTATTCAGAACTACTTGGATATTACAATACTGCTCACTTGCCTTACCTGTAAATTTTAACCATGGATTTTTGACAACAAATGCTGTTCTGCTTTCCAGACTTTCAAAAATGCTTTCACTTCTGCTCTGATTCTTTCTCATTGGAAACCTGATATTCCAATTATTGTGGAAACTGATGCTTCTGACTATGCAATTGCTGTGATTCTTTCTGTTCAAGATTCCAATGGTGAAATTCATCTGGTCGCATTTCTTTCTTGGACACTTTCAGTCTCTGAACTCAACTACAATGTTCATGATAAGGAACTTTTGGCAGTCTTTGAAGCTTTCAAACATTGGAAACACTACCTCAAAGGTTCTGCAACTCCTGTTGATGTTGTTACCAATTGTTAAGGGTGCATACATGGAGGGTTTCCAGAGAAACCCACAGGAAATCTGGTAGGACTTGGCTTCAGCTTATAGGCTGCGCCCTCACGAGATTGTCTTGTCCAATTTCAAACAGGTGGACAGGAACCCTGGGGAGTCCAGGTGGAGTTCATGGGTCAGGAGGTCATGGGTCGAGAGGTTGGGGAGTCGAGATAGATAAGTCAGAGGTCGAGTGATAGATGTGTCAGAGCCCATGGGCTCTGACTAGTGAGAGCGGTGTAATTCAAAGAGGAGTTTAGAGTGGAAAATATACTAAGATTACTGGGGAGAATCTAAGCTGATTTTCTGACTGGATTGTATGTACAACATCTGCCAGACTATATAGACTGTGGAATGAATAACAAACCAAATCCAGTAATAATGAAAACAAAACTAGCAAACATAAAACGAGATACAATAAGTAAACACCAAACTTGGTGTTAGGATGGAACAAAGCGGAGTCCTAATTGTGACAGGTCATAAAACCATAATGGGAATGGAGTGGGAGTGGAGTCTGAATTGTGACAGGTCATTTGACTATAACGGGAATGGGGCTCAGTTAGAGGGATGACGGGTTTTCCCAGTGGGGTCCAGTGACTGATGTGTGGGACAGAGTCAGACATAGACAGGGATGGAGTCCAGTGGGTATTCCAGTGACTGATACATGAAGTAATGAAGTCAAGTCTGACATACGGAGTCCAGCAGGAATTCCAGTAAACTGACAATTGGTGCATATAGGGTGTGGGTGCATACTGTATAAGTTAGTGCCCAGAGTCTGGTGGGAATTCCGGTCATAATACTGATCACAAAAATCTTGAATATTTTCCCACTACTAAACTTTTGACCTGCCGGCAAGCCTGTGGGTCCAAATTTCTTTCCACTTTCAACATGATTATCCATTTCCGACCTGGACATCTTGGTGGAAAACCAGATGCCATGACCTGATGATGGGACATCTATCCTAAAGAGGGGGAAAGTAACTACACCATTGTTAATCCACATAACTTGAAACCAGTTTTTACAACACAGCAACTTTCCACATCTATCCGAGTGACTTTTCTCTACTATCCAATTATGTGTAGCATTATTATTATGGACATTGAGTGATTACATCAAGATATCCTTTCCACACTCACTTCCGATCTGGCCCTCAAGCCACACCTCAAAGTCCCCAATAACCCCGACCAACCCTGATAGTCACAAGACTCTCAAGGTTTCATCTGTCTCAATGGATGTATCTACATTCCAGATTCTGAACAATCTCCTACTCCATATACTTCAGCACAAACATGATCATCCAATCTTCAGACATTACAGCATTAACAATACTCTTGGTTTAATCCGAAGAGAATATACTTGGCCCAACCTCCGAGATTTCATAATCCAGTTCTGCAAGTCATGCATCACCTGCTTACACTACTAGCATCTCTCCCTTTTTTGCCAATAAAGGCTATAATCCGAATCTCACAGTACATTCCAAATGAGATTTGGCATCTGCCTGTGCTCAAGAATTTATCACTGATCTTGATGAGTTACATCAAGAGCTTCAGAAAGCTATTTCTTCTGCTCAGGAACATTATCAACATTCCATGGACAAAAACAGGATCCCACCTCCTAATTTTAAAATTGGTGATCAGGTTTTTGTAAAAGCTCAATTCTTCTGAACTACCCGACCTTCTAAAACACTTGCTGAGAAATTCTTAGGACCTTTTGACATTATAGCACAAGCCAGCTCACTTTCCTGGACTCTCCGACTTCCCAATAGTATGTGAGCATTTCATCCCATTTTCCACATTTCCATATTAGAGCCTTGTGTTCCTAACAACATCCCAGAATGTATTCAACCTCTGCCTCCTCCAGTCATCTTTGATGGGGAATCTGAATTTGAAGTTTCCAAGATTTTGGACTCTAAGATCGGCAATCACCAATGTACTTGTAAATTGCTTTATTTAGTCAAATGGGCAGGCTATGAAGGTACCGATGAAGAAACTTTATGGATATTGGCCACAGAATGTGGTCACACTATGGAAATTGTTACCCACTTCCACACAGCTTTTCCAAGCAAACCTGGACCTTTATTGTTACTCTGATTCCCTCTGTTTTTCTTCTGTGTCTGTTTTCCAACATTTCCAATCCAACACTCTTTCACAATTTCAAGTTCAAGATATATAAAAAAAATGTATTGCAAGATCAATCAACATAATGTTTCCAACACTCCAAATTCTTTTTCCACTTCAACTCCCGTATCATCCACAATCTCTGCACTTTCCACCATATCCTGCACTTCCCCATCTTCACTTTCCAACTTTTCTCCTGACACCCACCTTTTCTCGACAATATCTGCCAATGGATCATTTGGTTCATCCTTCTCCTTATCGGCATATCTTTTGGAAACTGCAATAATACCAATGCTGACCATTACTTTCTCCAGGAATTCATTCTGCCTTCAGAAATTCCAGGTCAACGACCAGAAACCTTTTTCCTGGATCTCATTATGGTGCTCCAGATCATCCCACATCTTCATCAGTTCCATCCTGATAAAAACCAATGCATCCATGGTATCTTTGAGAAGTCCAATGCCAGAACTATCTGTATTTGCCACCTCAGCCTCCACAGTCTTGGCCTTTCCTGAGTTTTCCATGTCATCGATTTTCTGAACCTTCTCACCTTTTGGATCCCTCTTCACAGCAAGGGTGCATGGAAGTTTGAGTACTGCACAAGGGTAGCAAGTTCCACCCCATTTTACCTTCTGCTTCCAACAAGTCAAGTTCTGAATCGAGCACCCAGAACATGGATTATTGTGGACAGTTTCCATCTGCTCTGGGGCTTTGACCTTTTGTTTCTGTTTCAGAAATTGATCATTACCCAGAACTAGTACTAACCACTTACCTTTGGGCTTGAAGGCCCAGCCTCTCCCTCCTCATCCACCTCAATGGCTTTCTGCTGTTATCTACCATTATCGGATATACACGGAACATTGTCATTTCACTTACCTTCCCTTCCCTTATCTCCCTCATTCATTTTTCTGCTGCCTCGACATCCTGCTGTTTCTTCTCTGTTTCTTCCCTTGCCTTCTGATCCTCCATCACTTTCTGCAACCACACCTTCCTTTTTTCCTTCACCTCTTTTTCTGCCTTCACCCCCTCCAACTTGTGTTTTTCCACCTCTTCCACCTCCTTCAATTCCCACATCAACTCTCTCTCATCCTCCTCTTGTTGCCACTTCAACTCCTCCATCCTTTGCCGTTTTCATTGAAGTTCTCTGACCTTTGACATTTTTGCGAGTATGGCAATTTTGGCATCTGAATCTTCCAGAGTGTTGGCAAATAACAGTTGATGAATCGACATGCAAGTTGTGGTTAAAGAAACAAAATCAAAATTCAAATATTTGGACATTTTTATACTCAAATCAGCAGCCGAAACTCTCCACTTCCAATTTTGCATAATTTCACGACACATAACATACATATAACCAACAGTTCAATACTTAGTACATAATTGCCTCTCTGGGACTTTGGCCTAACAGGGGGGTACTGTGATGACCTGTTCCCAGATACTTCAATATCTGTTCTTATCTGTTATTATCTGACACATCTGACTTTATGCCCCGATCTGACTTCCACCTCAACATCCGACCCTGACCTCTGACTATGAAACATTATAGTTCCCACATCTTCTGCATCTTCTCCTTGTTCTGCATTTGGTAACTTGTCCACTGACAAGCATTCACTTGCTTGTTTATTGTATTCCCATTTCAGAATAATCTTTGCCTAGTCTGTCTTATTGTATTTTCATTTCGGAATAATCTTTTCCTAGTCTGTCTTATTGTATTCCCATTTCAGAATACTCCCATTTCCATCTTATTGTGGTCTCAGTTTGTAGTACAATAATGAGAAAACTTATATTAGTTTCCATGAATTTGTACTTTACTTCAGATCTGATATTGACTTAGTCTCTTATTCCAACTTCCATCTTTCTGTACGCTTGATATTCAGAACTCTTAATAACTCTGAATATCCATATCTTCCAGTCTAAGTACCATCTTTGAAATTAAGGACTCCCAAGTGTTTTGTGTAGAGGCACAGCACATAAGCTGAAGCCGACGTCCTGACCCTATCCGATAGTGTCCAATTTTCTGGTGACTTTCCGATAGTTCCATAATAGGTTCTGTCATGGCACTTAACACCCCCATGTGGCCAGTCTATGATTAGTGTTTTCATATGACCTGGCCCATTGCAAGGCTGCATGATCTGTAATGAGGAGTATGTGTTCACCTTCTATAAATGGTTGGAAAAATGAACCAATCCCTCCTTGGTGGCTAATGCTTCACATTCTGTTGCTGAGTAATTACATTCAGCCTTCTTGAGAGTATGGTATGCAATGTCACATTCAACAGTGACATTAGTGTTGTCAAAGTCTGGGGCCCAAGAGTCCATCCAATTGACTTCCAGTTCCTTGGTTTTGTAGCAAGTGACAAAGATGGGTACTTCTCATGATTGATCAAAGGCAGATCTCACTTGAGCATAAATCTTGGTGTCTTTTAGATCCTGTAGTGCCATTCTCTGAACTTGCTGAAGGTAACATCCTAGTGCAAAATCAGAAGTGTCTGTGTACAGACAATATGGCATTCCACTAATAGGGTGCCCCAAAACTGGGGTGGAACTTAATGCAACCTTAATATCTTGGAAGGCCTTGATGTGTTTGGAATCCCAGGTCCATTGGGTCCCCTTTTTTAAGAGATTGAATAATGGGGAGACTGTCCAAGAGTAGAATGGTATATAAGCTGAAAAATACAAGACCATTCCAAGGAAGCATTGTGATTCTCCTATCTTAGTTGGCTGAGCTAGTTCTAATATAGCAGCCACCTTTTCCTGATGGGTTGAGAAACCAAGTCGCAATACCTTATGTCCGAGTAGCAGAATAGAGTTGTACCTGACATAACATTTCTTAGGGGAGAGTGTTATGCCAGCCATGATGATGGCTTGTAAGACTAGATCCAAATGTTCTAGCTGATCATCCCATGTCTTCGAAAAGATAACAATGTCATCAATGTAAACCAGGCAGAAAATCCATAGATATGGCACAAGTATGGTTTGCATAACTCTCTGAAAAATAGAAGTGATAAGAAAAGCATCACCATGCCTTCTAAGGAATGTTGGATCTGCTGGAGTTTAGAGCATTTTAAGATTGACTGCCCCCATGCAGGCAGAATGTCTCATTATGTTTCAATCAACAAATGTTCCATGCAAAGCCCCATTGAGGAAGTGGAAGATCAGAGATTATATTAAATGGTCTATGGATTAAGCACACAAGGAGAAGTAATTAACATTGATAATGAATCAATTTTTATTTCTGCTTATCCCCCTCAATCAGAGGATGCCATCATCATAAGAATGGAACTGAGTTCTCACATGAATGAATCAGAAGTATACATTTCTATATCAAATCACAACTTCCTTGAGAGGGGAGACTGGCTGAGTGCCCATAGTCAGGACCATAAGGGTCTGACAGGAAAGGATGGCTCACCACAATCTAAATCACCAAGCCTAGAGGTGGATGAGGTAACTTTCCCTTCGATCCAGGATCATTGCCTACATTGATACTATTAGAGGATTCAGACTTGGAAGATGATGACTCTCCCTTGGGAGGTGCTTAATGGGGCTCTACAATAGACAAATTAGGAGAGATGCTAAACAGACATTGAAGAAAGAGAACAAGTGACCCAAAATACAATAGTTTCGATCTAATCTAGTCGACTAATCAAAGAGGATACAACCATCGTCTACTGAAAAACAGACCCTCCAGGTGGATATTCCAGTATAGGGATTTCAGCATTACACGTACAGGTATATGGACGAATGGAGAGCTCCGATTCTTCCAATCTCATCAACATCAGATTAGATACTGGAGCCGACCTCTCCTTGATATCAGAGGACTTCTATAAAAGACTGGAGGATTGCCCTAAACTCAAACAAGGACTCAAATTATGTCTCATTCAACTTACCAGTGATGCTAAAGTCTTGGGATACATTAATATTCCCATTTACCATGAGAATGAAAATAGTACACTACTCAGATTCATGGCTGAAACCTACATTGTCAGGGGAATGACTGTACCAATACTTCTGGGAGAGGATTTCCACATCAATTACAAAATCAGAACATTAAGAGACCAACTGTTGAGATCTAGATTGATTCTCCCCAGGAGAATGGGGTTTATCTCAGCCAGTTCCTTGAAGGAATCACAACCACTAACCTTTTGATCAGTAAAGCACCCCCTGAGGAATGATCTGAAGATCTGGCTGAGTTAACTTCTAAACCAGACAAAGGAGAGTGTACTGAAATAGTCACATGAGCTTCAGAGGACTGTTCCATTGAATCTGAATTGGCAAGATTAATACCTGTTTACATTGGAGATCTCACTGGCAATGAATGGATTTTTGAAGGGATTATTATACCCCTTGTGAATCCTTCTTTAATGACTCGGATCATTAGAAGAGGAGAAACTATCAGATTAATTCACAAGGCCAACAGGTGGGCCCAGTAACCTAAGTCCCCAGCTGAAAAAGAGATTATGCAATCAATGGGGATGAAAATTAGCCATCTCATCAAGAGTCTGTCAACAATCTAGGAAGAACATATCCTTAATCCCCAGTCATTTGAGCATCCCTTGAGCAAAAGACAGCAAATGATTTCAACCCAGCAGGGCTAAAACCTCCAAACTTGCCACTATGGAGAAACTTTGCTCAGAGGATCTTCAGAAACTAGTTAATCTAGGACCTGATATCCCTGCTGACATTTCACCTTGCCTCGGTTCAATACTTACTAAGAATGTCCAAGCCTTTGGAGTGGATGGATGGTTAGGACAGGTGGATGTTAAGATTAGCATTCCATTGCAGAGTGGCATGCAACTGATTTTGATGCCAATGTTCCAAACCTCTCCCCCTAGCAGGAAGGTCATTGATGAACAAATGGACACTTTGTTTCAGCAAGAAGTCATTGAACAATCCAAGAGCCTTTGGGAGCCTTGGAATTCATTGCCTCCAGTTGCTCCATATATTGTGTTTCATCGTCAGGTAGAAGTCCATGGAGAAATGCAGTTTTGATATCAATTTGCTGTGCATCCCAACCAAGAGTGGCAGCAATATGGAGCAAGATTTGCCAAGACTCCATGTATGTGGTAGGTGAGGTTGTCTTATGATAGTCTTTATTGTAAATCTGCTCAAATCCTTTGAAGACTAACTTGACTTTCCAATGAACCACTTCACCATCTTCATTGTGTTTAATTTGGAAGACAGGCCACTTTTTTATTTTGCAGTCCTGAGGGACTTCAGATCTCAGGACTAATTTGTATACCCCATTTCTTTCAGGGAGTCAAGTTCTTCCTGGAAACTGGTCCACCAATGTGAGGCATCACCAGAGTGAAGAGCTTCAGCCCAAATCTGTGGCTCATCATTGCATGTCATTGGGTCAACACCCAGTATATTGGGCATAGTAGCTGGGGCAAAATCCATATTTGGTAAGTCAGAGTCGAACTGCATGGACAATAGGGCATGCTGTAGATCTGTAGTATTAGGCATAGACAAATTTGATGAGGGAGTAATATCATGTAGTGTGGTGATAGCATGCTGACGCTCCCATTTTTGCTCTCTCAAGAATTCAGCACTACTTTTGGACTCCTGGATAGCACATTCAAGTCACAGAGTTGATACAGGTTGTCCTGCTGGAGTATGTGATGAGCATCAGAGTATTTTCATGTCATTTGATGGTAAGTCAGCAGATTCTGCAATGGGTCTTTGGTCTAGTTGTGGTAAAATGGAAAGAGGGTTGGGTTCATCAGAATGGTTGGGAATATATATATTGGGAGAGATAGATTCTGAGGTATCCAGCATAGGATTATTATCAATGGATATGATAGTGTTATTGTGTGGGTGACCATCATGACTCTTGAGGAAGCAGATGTGATAGGAGCTATATATTTGCCATAATTTTGGATCAAAACATTGATAAGTCTTGGATTTACTGTCATATCCAATATGGATATATTCAACGGACTGTTTGTAGATTTTGGGTTTTGTTTTGTTTTGAATCAGGACAAAGGCACAGCAACCTATTTCATGCATGTATGAATAATCTGGTACCTGGTTATACCATAATTCCCATGGTGTTTTGCCCATGAGGGTTTTAGTGGTCATTTTGACATGTAAATGGTTGGCAGTGAGATAGAATTCATCCCATAAGTATGCTGGTAAACCTGCATATATACACATTGTTCTCACTTTGGCCATTAAGGTTTGATGCAGTCATTCCATGCATCCTATGTGTGCAGAAATGTAAGGTGTGGTGATTTGGTGATTTTTTCCCTAGGATGCTAGCCATTCTGCCATCTTATGGGATTTGAGTTTGCCATTATCTGTCCTATAGATGCCGACTTTAAATCCTGTTTCAACTTCCCTTGCACATTCCCAGATTTGAAGTTGTGGAAGGCCTCACTTTTAAGTTTTAGTGGAATTGACCAACAAAAGCTAGTATTATCATCAACAATGTTCATAACATAAGTATGTCTGTATGCGAAGTAATGGGACTAGGTCCAGAAAGATCTATCCACACTTTCTCCAATCTCCTTGTTTCCCTATGCCCGACCCCCTCTTCTCATATCTTTGGGGACAGGTGTTTTAGTCTGTTTGCCAAGGATACAAGAAGCACATTTAGAGGGAGTGAATGAAGAACTGACAGGTGTCACACCTTTGATAAGGCTAGCATTGAACATGTCACGGACAGCCTGATAATTAGCATGTCCAAGCTGATGATGCCAAGTGTCGATGGTGTTCGATGACAGCGTAAGGAAAACGGACAAGGTTTATGTACGATGACTAAGCTACTGTAAAGTACGAAATAGCCGAGCGTAAAACGCATCAATGGCTTGCAATACAATGTAATCTAACATGCCCACTTTGCAAGTCATTGAAGTGTGCAGTAAGACCATACACACGAAAAATGAGAAATAAACCAGTTTTAACACAAAATATTGCGCCCACTCGATGCAAAACCCATCCAAAAATTGACACGAAAAAACCCGCTGCGCCCACTAGACACAGAATCTGCTCAAAATTTTTGAGAAACCCGCTGCGCCCACTAGACGCAATATTCGTCTGGTACATTTGGTGTCGAACCGAACCTCAGAGCATCCTCGCTCTTAGAACACGTTCCCCCAACCTCCCAGATTACAAACAAATGCCGGACCTTGGAGCTCTACCCGCAACTCCTAGTCCACGCGATAATTTCAAGTGCGTAAAATATAAGCACTCCCTGCACTATCAGTGGGGATCTCCTGGTTTTCGGTAGGTAATCCACTTGAAGACGAAACAACCGGCCTCGGCGTGGGACAAAAACGCGCAATGTGACCTTCGCCGTTGCATCTATAGCAATTCTTCGGCTGTCGCATATTTGGTGAGTCAACTTTCATTTTCATGGCAATTTGACTCTCATTTTCTTTCCGCCCTTTTAGATGGCTTTCTTCTTCTACCAGCGCCGTGGAAATTTCTTCGACTGTAAGTGATCCCACACACTGCATAAGAGCAGTTGCTACCGCACCAAATTCCGGAGCCAAACAATAGATGAGGACATCCGGCACATCCTCATCACATAACTCGACTCCAATCGCTCGAAGCTGCGAAGCCAGAGTCAAAATGCCATGGACATATTCCATCACTGGATTTTTGACATCATACTGGTACATATAGAGCTGGCATTTCAACGAAATCCGATTGGCCCGATTATTTGCCTGATAGATTTTTGCAAGTGCTTGCCATGCCTCTGGTCCAGTGGTGCAATCCCGAATATACGATTGTTGGCTTGACGCGATTGTCAATCCAATTGCCGTGTAACCATCCTCCGAATGCTTTGCCCAATCCAAATACTCCTTGCTATTCTCATCCTTAGGTGCCTTTGTTCATTAACAACACTCCATGATCCAGCACGCCGCAAAACCATTGACAGTGAAAACTTCCATTCGTGGTAGTTATCACCCGAGAGTTTTGGGATACTCGCAAGTAAGGTGTTGATATTAGACATAAGATGATGAGATAGTATTAGTGTGACTTTTAAAGCAACGGGGCGGGGCCCATAACCTGTTCGATGACAGCGTAAGGAAAACGGACAAGGTTTATGTATGATGACTAAGCTACTGTAAAGTACGAAATAGCCAAGCGTAAAACGCATCAATGGCTTGCACTACAATGTAATCTAACAGATGGTGGATAAGTGATGGGTGACAAAGACATGTTCAGCTTGGGCTGAGGAAAGAGAAAGGGAGTAAAGATTCTTCTGCAGGAGTAGGCTGCCCTGGGCAATAGTGGTCCCATATTTGGTGTTGAGCCAACATGAGGCATCATTAAAGTGTGTGACAACTTGTGAGTCCCATGTGAGACAGCAAATGGATATTAGCTGTACTGTGGCATCTGGAATGTAAAGTACATTTTTCAGTAATAGGTGTGTACTGTGGCCAATACAAATTTTGATATCCCCAATGCCAATTGCCCAGATGGAGGAGCCACCTAGGCCTTTAACAGAGTGAGGAGTAATTGCAGTCAAAGTTAAAAAAAAATGGTGCAATTAGGAGAAATATGAATAGAGGCACCACTGCCCATCCAAAATCGTGTGGATTCAGTGGAGATAGGCATCCGTTTGGATTGGTAAATCAGGGCAATGTTAACAGTATTGATACTGGCAAAATCAGACAATTTGCTGCATATAGACCGGTCAATTGTGGTTGTAAGATTGTCATCAAGGGCAAGCCATCCATTGTACTCAATGACATCCTGGTTTAATGGGGGGGAAGGAATGGCAGGGGAGGATGGTAAAGAAACTATATTGGCAATAGGTTGATCAATGGAGGAAAATTCTGAGGAATATATGCTAACAATGTAGACGTGACCATCCACACCCTGGAGCTTGACTGGGACCTTTGGTATAGGTGGTTCAGTTGGCATGGAAGTGGTAGAAGGCTTGATCTGTCAGGATTCACGGTCCTGTCAGTGAGCCTGTTTTAATTCATCAATAGTCTTTCCAGCCATTCCTCCTCCTGGCACAATGCAGTACTCTCCCACATGGTAATTCTGTTTGCAATTGGAAAAGACCAATGAGGAATTTGACTTGGATGAAGGGTGTGCAGACAAAGCAACAGAATCAATGGGTTGTTTCTTGTGTCACTGTTGATGAGGTTTTGTTCGCCATCAAGGAATGAGCGAAGTTGGGTAGATGTAAAGGGGGAAGATGGTGTGGAGGCAGAGATGTCGTGAATGATAATAGAGTGGATGTGAGTGAAGTTGGTGCCAAGGGAGCCCAAGAGGGCAATGCATTTCAGAAGGTCTCTGGAGATATCTCCCATGTCGTAGGCACAGTTGATCAGATAACAAATTTTCTCTGCAGTAACAGGGAGAGAAGTGCCATGGGAACAACGAACAGTGAGTGCTTCCTGTAGTAATTGGACCTGACGAATAGGGCCTTCACTTTGGTGATGTTGTTTAAGTGTATCCCAGCATTGCTGAGCACCCATTTTGCAATCAATGTACTCCTGTTCTGAGGTCTCGATTGTGGATATGATTAGTGCAGCAGCAAGGGAGTCATTAGCTTTCCAGTTGGCATGAACCTGTGGTTCAGATGTGTCCGGTTGAAGTATGGTGCCATCCACATAGCCAGAAAATCCCATTAGTGTAATAAAGAGGTCAGTGGCGTGAAGCCAAGGCCAGTAATTGGACTTGAGTTTATCAAGTTTCGGTCCTGTATAAGTAAGGTTTGACCGGATAAGAGAAATAGATGGCAGCATCCATGGAAATAGAGGTAGTCATTTGAGAAAAAAAGTTCACTGAAATAGGCCCATAACCTGTTGGAAAGTGAACCTAGTAGCATATCTCAGTCACATATATACTATAACAGACTATTTATGCACCTGTATCTAACATTAAGTTGTTAGCTACATGTTTTATAACTGAGTATCCATGGATTTCTACTTGCCTCAGTCATGTATATATGGACTGAGGTACTTTGCTGCTATCTACTGGCTTATACTGTATATGTATGTATGTACAATCCAACTTTATTCAAATGACCTGACCATTGAAAAAAGTACCAGAAAATCTATTAGGGCCTTTCAAGATTATTACTCAACCAGGAACTCATTTGTATACATTAAAACTCCCCAATCATCTCAAAGGAATACATCCTGTATTTCACATTTTAATGTTACAACCATTCCGTCCCAATACTTTTCAACTTGAAAACAATTACCACCACTGCTGATTTATGTTGAAGAAAATCCCAAATATGAAATTCAAGAAATTTTGGATTCAAAATTCAATAAAGATAAAGACTCTTTACAATACTTAGTTGCTTGGTTAGGTGTTAGGATCCCAGTCATTCAGCCTCCCACAACCTTATTTTACCCCCCTCACCCTCTGGTGTCCTGCTATCGGTACCCCCAATCATGGTGTCACCACCTACAGCACCCCAACACTTGGTTCACTGTAGCTTTCCCCTTTTGTCATTCCATCCCAATTCTCCCCCATTACCTGTCCTACATGTAAATGATACTTTGCCACCTCATACCTGTTAGTATACCCTAATCACATTGTATTCACTTGTAGTTTGATTCTTATCCCTTTCTATGCTTCTTGTGACCCATCACTACTTCTCACTTCCTTGATTGGACCTCCACTCATCTGTTATATAAAGTTCCTACCATGTATGCTACTATTACATATGCTACTATTCTTCAGTTCTAATATTGACTTAGATTATTCCCATTTAGTTTTCAGCCACTTTACTCCCTCTCTGATACCCTCAAAGATATTGTTGGCAAACCACAACCCTTTACCCCCATGTAAATGGGTGCAACACATAAGTTGAAGCCAAGCTCCAGAGTCAGACCTCCCAACTAGTACAATCTCTATCATTGGCCCCCAGACATAGAGCCCCCTTTCCCCCTTTGCTTAGATCTTAACATTAGGTTACAAAGGAACAAATGAAGAAACTTTTTGGTTAGGCTCTCAATATCTCGAACATGCTTCTGACCTTATAAAGAATTTCATCAAAATTTTTAAGAAGTACATATCCTCAATTACCTCTTCTCTCAATTCCACCATTTTTTCATGCCAAGCATTCTCAAAACTCCTACTATGGACACTGACATCAGTCATTTCACTCAAATCATGATATTTGACTAATTTCTTTGACATTGTCAAGTAATCTTCTTTAAATGCTTTAACCTCATCAATTAAATCCTGAATTGAATTTCGCATCTTCAACATTTCTTTGCATCAATTTAATTTCATTCTCCAAGTGACCTTTTTTCTGACATTTGACAAATACCTGCCAACCTCCAGATTGATTCAACCTTCTTGAATGAACTGACAATGTCAAAATCACCCTTTGACATACAGATCTCCTTGACTGAGTTTTCGAATCCTTTGACTTTTACTCTTGTCATCATCATCCTCAGATTCTCCAATCACCTTTCAACTCTTTTGCTTTGACTTTGATGTGGTTTTCCAGGTGGCCCAGTTACAATCCAATAACAAGCATGATGCATATGAAGGCACTGATTTCAGCTCAATGAAGAGTTTGATTTTTTGCATAAAACACCTGTGTTATACATAACACATGGTGCATCTACATATCAACAAAATCATCAAATCAAAAAAAAATATGACACAGAATAATAACACTTATGAACCTTTGTCTTAATGCCAAAATCCCAAAAAATGCCCTTTCAAATCAACTTGCTATATGGTTCTTCAACATCAATTTGACTCTTCTTTTTTGAAATTTCTTCTAAAAACTCTAATTAAAAACTAGTTTCAAGAATACTAAAAATAGGACTCACTGGTCACATCCACCTAACCCAAAAATTCCACTTCATGCCCAAATTTCATTCTTAAGTCATATGTACATAAATGATGAAAAGCAAACTATAAAAGGGCAATGATAGGAGCAAGGGAAGTCAGTCAGAAAATCTGTATAAATTTGTACATTAGTTTACTGTATTAATAATCTAGTCTTGTTCTTCATAACCTTTCAATGTCTTATCCATGAGCCTTCACCTCTTGTATTTGCCTCATACTTTATTGACAGGATGAATCAATACTTTGTCGAATGATACTCAATATTGTAGAATATTCTTCGGTTATTATTTGAATTTTATTAAGAGAAATTTGATTCATGTCATCACTGTCCTGGGCTCTCTGATGTACAGTAAGCATTCCGTCTCATCTTCCATGTCTCTATGCTGGAACCCTGCACTTCCAACACTATCTTGGAACATGTGCAACCTCCCCCACCTCCAATCATTATAATGGAGAACCCAAGTTTGAAATTTAAGAAATATTGGATTCTCAGATCAACAATCATTGCCATACCTGCAAGCTCTTATACTTAGTAAGATGGGTAGGATATGTATGATGGCACCAACAAAGAAGCATCCTGGATTCTGGCTATGGAACTTGGCAATGGTTCCAAATTAGTCCTCAATTTCCATAAGCTAATGCAAGCAAATCTGGCCCATTATCCACTATCTAATCTTATGTAGTTCACTATACATTTCCCACCCTATATCTCTCTTTTCTCTGAAAAAATTCACAGAGAGCTTCCAACATTCTCCAATATTTCACCTTTTTCTAGAGTTTCTTCTCTAACCCACATTTTGAAGCAATTAAGACAGATTTATTCTTATACTACTGATGGACATCTCCTGTAACATTTCCAACTTTTTGTGTTCTTTTCCTTCTTCCACACTAGTTCCCATGGTCTTCTCCACTTCTCCAGCAACTTGCAGCTCCTCTTCCAAAACTCCCAGAAACCTTTTGCTTGGCAAGTGCCCAGAACCCTTTGAACTGCACTTGGGTGTTAAGTTCCACCATTTCCTGCAACATGTCCATTTGTTTGGCTATCTGAGTCATTGAACATTTAATGATTTAATGAGCTCTACCAATGCTTCATCCTGTTTCAATAACCCATCCATTCCAGTGGAGTTCCTGATGTTTCTAGTTTTTCTGGACCTGATGCCCATTTTCCAGAAAGTGTGCATGGTGAGTGCATATGGATAGCAACACCCACCCCACTTGGCTTTCTGCTTCCAGCAGACAATCTGTCACTCTCCACATCATTTGCATCAAACCTCATTTGCTACTTCCAGCTGCCCCAGTACCTTGGATTTGGATTCTGTTTCCTGTATTTTTTCTTCTATTGTATGGTAAATTGGGAATTATGGAAATTAAAGAGCCTCACTCTAGGGCTCAAAATTCCTGCCTCTTCAGACTCAAAACCTACCTCCATTTCCACCACCTTGTGCTGTCAACCAAGTCAGTGTTATGGAAACCTACAGAAAACATCACTTAACTTTGCTTCCTACTTCTCTGCCAATCTTGCTGCGTCTAATCCCCCCTCCATTTGCTCTGCATCCACCTGTAAGAAGACCCTCTATCACAGACTCCAGGGAGCACTATTGTGAGCCCTGACTCCCTGAAGATGTTGTCATTTCTTCAAACCACGGTTCCTCATCTTATTGAAGTCCCTGAGTCCAGGGCTTTATACTACATTGAGACAGGTGATTGGAAGGCTGATCAAAGAAGTGAAGTGTAGGATGGATCACAAGGAAATGATGATGAGGTGGGGAGAGATAGAAAGTAATGTATGGTACTAAGAAACAATACTAGGTGGCAAAATAAGAGTATATGTAGAGATGGAAACAGAGGAATGGGCGGAGTGGAGATGGAATGGGGTGGGAGTGTACTATAAACAAGTATCGGGGAAGCTGTGAGGGGTAATGATGTGGCCAGGGGCTCCAATAATGAGACAATGAGGGTTTTCTAGTGAGAAACAAATTGTGGGGGTCTGAAATGATGGGATCCTAACAGTATTCCCCCATTAGGTCGAGACCTTCAAGGCCTTTCTAGAAAAATGACATCATCTTTGACTTTTTATATATATTCGCTTACTTGAATATTTTGTGCCTATAAGTTTTTTAGTTAAGACAGGCACTAGTAGGATATAAATATTCAAAAATTGTGAAAAGAAAACAAATCATTCTT
Source organism: Hysterangium stoloniferum (assembly GCA_015178975.1). Classification (NCBI taxonomy): domain Eukaryota; kingdom Fungi; phylum Basidiomycota; class Agaricomycetes; order Hysterangiales; family Hysterangiaceae; genus Hysterangium; species Hysterangium stoloniferum. The sequence continues at coordinate 435,340 of WHVD01000058.1, read as the reverse complement.
GTTTTTCTCAATCTATGTCTCTTCCTCTTTTTCTACCCAGTCTTAGTGAAAAGGATGATGTCAAGGTCCTTTGTCAACAGCTACAGGAAGCTGAGGAGTGGAAATGACTTTGTGAGGAATGGGAGGCTGCTGAGAAGAAACAAAAAGAGGCAGATGATGGTAAGGTGGGGATGGCATTGAAAAGGAAAGCCACCAATGATGTGAGAGGTAGAGGGAGAGGTAGATGGAGAGGAATGGTGGGGCCCTCCAAGGTAAGTGACCTTATTCTTCTTGTATGGATTTTTTGCTAATCATTCTACAGGAGAAGAGGAGGTGTATTATCATAGACAATGAGGATAATGATGAGGAGTATGAGGATGAGGAGGTTGGGGGGTCTGAACACTGAGTAGTCCTTTTATTCCATTTTTTTTGTTTTGACACTTTTCTTTAGGAAGACTCCTGTTTTGGGGGGTCCATTGTGTGTGGGATGTGCAACTGCAGGCATCCATTGCACTCCCATGGGCTTTAAGTTAGAGTGTCAGACTATTATATCATTTAACTATTACTATTCTAATAAGTCAATACCATTATCACACTGTTACAAGTCAATATTGCTCACACATTGAGTAGTAATTTACTCAACTCTTCACAGTAGTGATCCGAGCTGGACCCTCATTCCCCATGAGCAATAAACATTGACCGATAACAGTGTTATAACCCTGGGCAGCAGGGGAACTTCCCAAATTCTTGTAGGAACAACCAGAACTAGAAAGGAACTGCCCAGTATTGGACTACCCAGTAACATCACTGTGCAAAAGTCTTCTCTAATGATGCAAGAAACAGATGTCAGTCAAGAACTACAACAAACTATGTCAGATTCTGTTAGAATGACTGAATGCAGACCTTATTTCAAACCACCAAGTGGTCTTGGAATGTACACACCTCACGAAACAGATGAATGCTCTACTCTGTCATTTCCACTGCAACAGGCCATGTTACAAAAGGCTTATAAGAATCAAATTCACTGTGCTGAATCTGAAAATGACAAGTGGAGCTCATTCTATTCCAAAGAGATCAATGGCAATAAAGTCGCCACCATCACCAAGGATTACCTGGCTAAGTTTCCCAATATGCCAATGGAGGTGTCCATCTGGCTAGGTCAATTTTCCAGCATAGTGGTGGTGGACTCATTCTTTCCCCAACCTGGGACATTTGACCAACACTCTGAACAACTCCCCAAATGGTGTGAGGAGATCATTATCTCTGAAGTCAGGGGCTTTAAATGCATGACAATACCCTGCAAATCCTATATGTGATTCAGAATAAGGGTGTATCAGTACCTAAAGTTGATTATTGCTACTTTTATACTTGGACATTGGAAAGAGCCTTATACATATTAATCTCCTCCAAACCTTTCATTTTCCTATCACAGTTTACACCACAAGCTCATCTGTTGTTGTGACAAGCAAGAGAAACTATTCATGGAGATTCTCCATTCATATGATGACTGTACAGAAGTTCCCCTGTCTCCAGCTCACATGTCCGAATCTTTCATCTGAGACCCCCAAGGATCCCCTGGAGCTAGTTTTCTCTGCTCATTTAATCGAGAATATAACCTGGAGAGGTTCACTATACCCAAGCCACACTCAGTGGTCCCCACGCATTCAATTGAACCCATTCCTTTCTTCGGGTGGACCACCTGATGGATCGTCTGACAGCACTAGTGATATGGACTCTAGGGGTAATTGGGGAAGGGAAGGACGACGTCCCAGGGCTCCAGGAGCCTCTGGAGCTGCAGGAGGAAATCCCAAGATCCATGCTTCCAACGCAAACACCAAGCTGCTGATTTTGATCACCAATGATCTTGAGATCAAATGGTCAGACCTCCCCAAATACAACAGATCACAATCAAAGGCCTTAGATTATATAATGGACATCATGAGTTTTTCTGAGATCTCTGAATCTATGACTATGCTGTCAGGGATCACCCTCCCCCAAAGACTCAAATGGAATGCAAAGGTTTGGTGGAGCATGCTAGACCATAAGCATTGCCATGGGTCTTTTCTCTGGAGCATTGTTGAAAGTTTATTAGGGACTCACTGGCAGGAATCCTTATCTCTATAATGGGAAAAGATGAGATTCCACCAACCTAGCCACAATCAAGAGACCCCCATATAGTACATTCAAAGGAGGGTCAAACTCTATCATTTCCTATATGGATTTTAAGATTAAGAGGAAACTCTCAGACTGGTCCTTACTCTACCTATGGAATGGCTATACCTAATACAAGAACAATCAATCAATGACATCATGAGTCTCCAAGCTCATGCCAACAACCTGCAGGAGGCTCTGATCAATGCTTGGAACCAAATAAACAGAGATAGATTTCGTCCCTCCTGACCTAGAATTATGATTGCCAAGAAAGAAGAACCAGAACATGAGATCCAGGTACCTTCCTCACCTTTCCTTGACTCTGCTCATCTTCATCAAGTCCTTGTCAGTGAAGCTGAAAACAAAAGACAATAAAGACTGTTAGAACAGAAAAAACTGACCCCCCAAGGAATGTTGGATCTGTAAAAGCACAGAACACTTAAAAATAGATTGTCCTCACTCAGGTAAAATGGCTCACCATGTTTCACTCAATCAATGCTCCTGACAGAATCCCTCAGATGAGGTGGAGGAGCAAAGGTTATATGAGTGTGAGAGGTACCCTTCACAGATGGGAATATAACAATCTTGTAAGACTATATTCCCTATGTTTTTTCTTATTTTTCTAGTATTTTTTTCTATCATTTAATTCTCCAATTATATGCATTTATTGTAGTTTGAAGATCTATGTACACCTGTGGGTACATAGACCTTATGAGCACTTACCTATTGTCACACCTATGTACACTAGTGGACATAATAGAAACTCAGACACTTTTTACCCTGTAACCACAACTTACCCAGACATTCTTTTAAGTGTCCTGTAAGTTGTGACTGGGTATCATCTCAAGCCATCTTGAATGGCTTCCAACTTGAACTCACAACAACTATCTAGTTTCACACTGTATAGTCAAAGCTCAAGTTGTTATCGACTTCTGCTCATATCTTGCCTCACTTGTATCTTGCCTCACTTGTATCTCACCTCACTTGTATCTCACCTCACTTGTATCTCACCTCACTTGTATCATCCTCCCTCCCCTTAACTCATTACTTCCTTAACTTGCCTTTGAGAATCATACTGCAAGGTTGATTCTATTCTTTCTCAGTCATCTTAGTTGTCTTACAGGTACTAAGGTCAACTAAGACTAATATACCTTCTATATTGTACTTTGATACTCAATATATCATCGTGTTGTACCTAGGATTCAAAGAGTCAGGTAAAGAAGATTGGGTCTGGATGATTATTTGAGGATTATATGGTATGAAACAAAGCGGGCACATCTGGAATAAGACAATGAATGAACAAATGTTGGCTGGGGGCTTCACTCGACTCACTTGTGAGTCCTGGATTTATTATCGGTGAACTGCCACTGGAATCATCATTGCCGCTGTGCATGTCGATGATTTCCTCTCTATCGCCAGCACCTTTGCCAAAAACAATGCTTTCAAGGAACAAATGCACCATGTGTGGACTATCTCTGACCTTGGTTCAGTTCGCTTTGTTGTTGGGATTGCAGTGGAATGAAATTGATCGAACAATTCTGTGTTCCTTTCTCAAACTACCCTTATAGACAAAATTATATGCCAATTTGGTCAAAATGCATCCTCCACTGTCTCTACACCAATTGATCACAGTCTCAAACTTCGTCGATTCGACCGTACATTATTGTCCAAATTCGAACTCAATAACTCCTCAAACTCCCCTATTGATCCCTCATTGGATGTTTGCATTATTTGGCCATCTCCACATGCCCTGATATTTCTTATGCTGTCCAGCAATTATCCCAATTCCTTGACTGCTATTCCCCACACGAGATTTTTCGATGCTTTTCTTATCGTGGTATAGATATGTCCGTAGGACTCACTCAGAACTAGGAATCTCTCACAAGGGGAAAGATCTCCTTGACTACTTCGGAGATACCCCGATCTACACCTTGTTTATACTCGTCCGTCAACAACAACTTGTCTTCCCAGCCCACCTGCTCCAATGTTTCAGGGAAGAGGAATTACCCGATAGGGACGAATCACTTCGACCGTATGTGTTCCACCTAATCCAACTCTTGTCGCATAGTTCATGGCGTTTTTCTTTTTGGCAAAATCTATACTTTTCAATCCCACACAACGCAATGCAATCATTCTATCCAATATCGGAATATTTTTCATGGGGTGGCTTGTCGTTCTTGGTAGTTCGATACACGGGACCATGAACCCGATGAAATATTACCCATAACGTGGCTGGCGGTGACTCATTGGGTATGTCCGCACCCCACTTTATTCTGAGTTTCTTATTATTGGCGCCGGTTCCACTCACTGGCAGTTTATCATAATTACATACCTCCACCATACAGATCCGCAACTGCCTCACTTCCGCCAAGGCGAATGGTTGTTTCAACGGTGGGCTGCGTGCACAGTAGATGGTGGTATTCTTGGATGACAAGGACGTTTCATCTTACATGATGTTTCCCATTATCATGTCGTGCATCACTTCTTCCCTCAAATGCCCTTCTATAAGCTTGGCTTCGAATCACTGTTGCGATCAAGATCACGGCGCAGAGACGACGGCGGATTTTAAGGCCCTTATTGGCGAGTACTACTTATTCCCCGGTATTCAAAACACTATGGGAGAATTAACAGTTGCCAATTTATTGAAGATCAAGGTAAAAACCATTTTTCTTAGAGGATTTGGTTATACCAACTCAGCTTTATTTGATAGAGGGTAGTGTATTTTACAAGGAAACACGAAGTTAAGCTCGTCGTCGACCAGCTGCTCAATACCGACCGCACCGGATAAATTCAAAATAACTTATTGAAGCTGTTTCATTGTTTCAGGCCCCATTTTATCGTCATTGTTGTCGACCATTCCTATCTCGACCATCTTCATACACTTTTCCTCGATGGTTTTCCTCAACAGTCATCTTAGGACTGCGGTCCACTTATTCACCTTGTTTTAGAAAATCTCAGAGCCTAAACTGATATATTTGACACAATGCTGTCATAACTATGCTTATGAGCTTTCCATCACTTCTCTGACTTCTATCCGTGCTGGTACTCCTGGTACGCAAACAAGATATGACCATTGCTTACACGGCGCTAAGGTTCAAATTCTTAATCTCGGAATATATTTTGAAATTTATGGAAAATATGGAGTTTATTTGAGAATATTCAAATACCCAAGGGTGTGTCGCAATTTTCTTTTACACTGGAGGCATCCCAAGGTTTTTGGAGTTTGAAAGCCTTCTGAAAATCCTCATATTTGGCTAAATTTTCTAAGAATTCTTTGCTGATAAATTGTTTAAAATTTTAAAATTTTAGTAGGATTTTCCTAAGTAGAAAATCATATCTAAAAATCGTAATAATTTTGTATCAAATCTCAGGCATCCTCATTCATTCAAGAGTCTATGCCCTCCATGCAGGATGATAGGTTAGAAGCCAAAGACGTCAGTTTCGGGGAGGGGTGCGTCAGGGGCGAAAGGTGGAACGTCCTCCTCCTTTCCATTGAAGCCTATGCATATGTAAAATTCCCATAGTCCAATTAGTGGTATTTGACATCTAATTGTGCGAAAGCAAGACGTACCATGGGCGCGGTCAATGTGTACCCCCGCCACCTTCCTGGCCAGATACTGATCAAACCAACTAGGATTTGTCCTGTATGGCTTTCGACGTTGAATGAACCAGCGACCCTTATGGTGTACAGGAAATTCCAATGGAATCGCATCCGCGCCCTAATAAACGAGGTTAGATGTTGTTGGATAATTCCTTTTAGCAGTTTGCAAAATTTATATTCATACCTCATATATCCATATCCCCCAATAACCAAATCTATTAGCATCTTCACCATTACCAGGATCCTCATACCAATGGCCGTAAATGCCCCAAGGGAGCATATGCCCGGCAGCATGATAGATACCCCCTTCATCGTCAGTATAGCGTTTAACCATCTCGACATACGTCTTTTTATAAGATCCGCTATTTATATTCCAGTTCAGTAGCTCACAAAACGAATGCATAATAAAATTAATATACGTGATGACGAAATCTCCGCCGTAGTCCCCTCCAAAACCGGTGAGGTCCCCGTTCGGCAAAAAATCCAACTGCATGCCTAGATATAATGATCAATAAAGTCTGGTGTGTGAGCAACAAAATTGTATATGAAACTAACGAAGAAACGAATGAGCCAACTTTGGTTGAGGAAATGGTATAATCTCGGTGGGTTTTTCAGAGGTGACCCGCGCATATTGGCCCATAACATAGACCCGGCCATTCCATATTTGTTGAACTGTACGGGACCATGCCCCCGGACGGATTGCCCCTTTGTCATCTTCCCAGATGTCTTTCCCAATAGGTGGAGGGGGATACAGCCTTCGTTCTACTTGTGCGCTTCGGTGCTAAGATAATGTGATATCAGTTCAACATGCTGTGTGTGAATGAATAAGTGTATACAAATTACATGATCGGGGTGGGCGTATGCATCAATATACAAGATGCTACATGCACAAAGGAATGTGTATGTTAACGACCGCTTTGAACTCTTCCTGTACAGGAATGGCTTCCGCTTCATTTCTTCTATGAGTCGCTTGGTATCCGAAACACAACTATTGAGAGGATATACGTGGACTCGGAAGTCAAATGTCCCTGAAATTGGCATTAAAAAAGGTGGCAAATTTGTGTAAAGAAGATCTTACTTATGAATACAAATGACGCTGAGATCATCGCCTGAAGCCACCTATAATACTCATTCTCCTCGGTATCGTGAAGTTGGATACACAACACCTCCGCGTACATAAAATCGTCTAAATGGCCGATCAGCTACCATTATGAGTTTTCAAGAGATGATGATACAGACACATGATCAAGTTGTTTGACTCTGAGAAGGCTATTATGAAATAACTCAAAGGTATAGAACAAATCGGACAAACCATGCTCCGTGAGGATATCAAACATGACTTGGATATAATATCGTCCCCTAGCCTGGCTCTCCGGACTATGCTTGATTTCTTCTTCTGTGGGCCTTGGCTGCCAATCCACATAATAATCATCGGCGTTATAGGTGAGGAAGGTGTGGGGGAGTATCTTCTTCTTGCGCACTTGTGACGAGATATTGGAGTCGGGGAATTCTGCTTTACCAACGGCCGATTTAACAAGTAATCCCCATCCATCAGGACCATACTTCTGTTCCGGGGATGCAGCTGCATGTTTGACTTTCTTGTACAGAATGCCCGTATCGTAGCCAAGCAGGTGGTGGTGCTCAAGCCAAACATTTACCGTTCGCAGTAATCTCGCGTATCTCTTGCAAGTCGAGGACAGCTTTAGGAGATCGAGCGGCTCAACACACCAAGTTCCCAGCCGCTCGATGGCTTCGTCAGGTAAGTACGACAACATGGCTGGGGGACGGAGGGCTGATATCCACCTCATATCTTCGGCACTGAGCTCGTTGTCAGTTGTTTGTGAGATTTCGATGGAGCTAAACCTCGGTGGAATCCTCGAGTAGGGCCAATCGGCGGGCATATCGACCACAACTGGCGCATTGAAATCTGGCTCGAACATCAATAAAGCGTTGATTGCTACTCTTGCTTCAGATGCGAAGGAATGGGGGAGTTAGGTAACATTTTAAAGAGAAAGCCAATGAGGAAGGCACAGCGCCCTCATGTTAACCGTCTGGTCGCCTCGCGACTTCTTATCTGGCACTAGTCGCTTCTTACTGGCACACCTCTTATGGAGTCGCGTTCGCTTAATCACATACGTGGATTGCTTAAACAAGGCTATTGAGTTACAGGGTTGGGTATTTAAAACACATAGCATTAGGGTGTCAGTTTAGACATTACTATATATGACGACCAGGATTGATTTATGTAGTTCTACTGAGCAGCGTCTTCCATAGCGGTGCAAACAAACGCGGCCTTACTTTCTCTCCGAGGAACAAATCACTTCATACACAAACTCAGAAAGGAGTTATTTCCGTCGAAATAAAGAAATATTCCCATCATTATACAATCTACACTGCTCACTCAAAATAGCATGCCACAGTGGGTCTTCGGGGGAGGTTCAAAAATCCATCCATCGTTTGCAACGACTTCACCCCTCACTCACATTTCTCATGGACATCTGGAGAATAATCCACCATCAGGCCCACGCTGAAAATGATGTGGAGTGTGTATTTTCCATTCGACTTCCACTTTATTCGAGAATGGATGACTGATGACATGTTTGATTGTGGCGGTAGGTCTTCAAGTCTTCAAGTAGTAAAAGAGACCCGGATGGAGTGGAGGAAGACATTCAGACGGCGAAGCTTTATATCAGATATCACCTTTTAAGCATACTCAATCATTTTTTATTCGCAGACTGGAGGAGGGACGTGCTGTTTTGGGCGGAACATTGGGGAGTCATTCTCCGCGCATGGGTAGCACGGGGACATCCAATATGAACGACTCACCGTTTTCTCCCCGTGTTCGCACATGTCCCTAGCGGGCCATCGATGCTCCCGCACTTCAATGGCTCTGAGTACAGACATTGGTAATATTGTAATATTTAGGACAAAAATTCATGCTAACTTGAAACTTTCCTTTCCTTACGTCCCTTTAGTTCTAGCCAACGCTCGCAGAGATCGGACGGTTTTTATTCAACAGCAATGCCTACCTACTCAAATCCGTGGGCGCCATCAGGTTAGTTCTATCCTCATTAGCCGCAATCTGAGTCAGATATTTAGAGCAGAGATCAACTAAATTTGTTTTGTAGATCATGAAGAGCTTGATCATCATGGCAAATCTACAAAGATAGAATCCTGGTAAATTCCATTTGCCAATAATCAAAGACTTTCATTGATGAAAACATGGCATATTGCACTGCAATTTCTGGGAAAAATCTCACATGAGTGAACCACAGATCACACCCCCCCAATTGAGAGCACCCCATGTTCAAATGGGGAAAGTGAATGGCCAGAACTGGGAATTGAACCCAGGGTCTTCTGCATACATATATAGCAAGGGTGTTACCACTACACCACATGACCTTGGGTAGGTCTAGACTTACACTGTACTTAAGGATGTAACTGTTGAATTTTAGGCTCTTGCAGTTGGACCAATGGCTACCCAACACCGTATACGGATACACCACCCCGTATACGGTTATACCAAGCCGCATTATCCCCTGCCTAATATACCACGACTCACTACCATCAACTACGTAATTTAGATATTTTACTATTTAGCCTCGAACGTTTCGATACCCATACCTCAGTCGAATCACTATCTGTGTCGACTGAGGTACGTCACTACGAACTATTTCTCGTCTTCGTATTCTTATCTTGATGTAATGTAGCGTGTTTCTTACAGGTAGTAAATCTTAGTCGAATCACTATCTGTGTCGACTGAGCGTGTTTCTTACAGTAACCTTAAGCACCATTCCTATTAGATTATATACACACTGAACTCAGAGCTAGATACATAGGATAGTTGGAACAGTGGTTGGTATTACATAATCTAACACCCTGATCATCTATTTGATGGAAATGCCTTCACATGCCAGGGGAGTTTTATATAGTGAGAATTGTCATGTTTTCATAAATATATATGTACTGACTAACAAATTTATTATCAAACTCACATCTCCACTCCAGCTTCTCTGACCATAAAAAAAGGAACATGACAAACCCATGGGTCAATGTCTGCCTCTTAACAGAGATGGGTACTAATCTAGCCAATTCCAGCTCAATTGTGCAGTCCTCCAACACTTGTGCAACTCTGCCAGCATGCACTCCCTTGTCTGGTCTAGAAGTTAACTTGGGTTGATCAACCAACTGTTCCTTGAAAGGGACTTTTGCTGATTGAGAAGGTTAAGGGTTGTAATTCCTTGAAGGAACTAGCTGGGATAAATCCTGGCCTCCCCAGGAGGATCAGTCTTGAGCCTAATGGTTGATCCCTCGGGATGCTGATGTTAAGATCTAAGCTAAAAAGGAGGAGGGGGGCACTAGTTGGGGTGGCTGATGATAGTAACTAAGTCAATTGGGGGGCCAACAATAGAGATCATACTAGTTGGGAGGTCCAACTCTATAAAATGTAGTGGAGCTTGGCTTCAGCTTACAGTGGGTCACAAAACTGCCCCAATGTTTGTGTATTTTAGAAAGATTGATATTGTGTGAAGGAATGACATCAGTGAAAATTCTGAAAAATTCACATGATATACTAGAACATGTTGGCTATCTACCAACTTCAGAAATCATGTGATTCCAATCAAAACTCATTGCTCAATAAATCAAACAAAATAATTACTCATTGGGGCAGTTTTTTGACCCTCTATTATTTTACAATCTAATACTTTGTATGATCCCTCTTTGCCTTTAAAACTGCCTGTATTCTCCTAGGCATGCTTTCGATTAGCTTCTGGCATGTCTCTGGTGGTATTTCAGTCCATCCTTTGCCACCCTGTCCCATAATTTATGTACTCCTTTGGGTGGTATGTCATATTGTTGGAGTTTGGCCTTGAGGGTTGCCAGAGGTGTTCAATGGGATTTAGATCAGGGGATTGGGCAGGCCACTTCATGGGAATGATGTTATTGTCAGAAAACCACTGGTCTGCCTTTTTTGAGGTATGTTTTGGATCATTGTCCTGTTGGAAGTACCACTTATCCTCAGCCATCTCCAAACTTTCAATGCTCTCCTCCACTCCCTCCTCCAAAACCTCACAATACTGCACTGCATCCATGTTCCCCTACACCTCTATCAGCTTCCCCATCCCATTCCAGCCCATACACCCCCAAACCATCAAGTTATTCTCCCCTCCATGTTTGACAGTTGGTGTGGTGGTCCTGTCTGATACTGGCTTTCCTGTCTGATACTGGCTTTCCTGTCTGATACTGGCTCTCCTGTCTGATACTGGCTCTCCTGTCTGATACTGGCTCTCCTGTCTGATACTGGCTCTCCTGTCTGATACTGGCTCTCCTGTCTGATACTGGCCCCCCTTGTTGCTTCCAAACATGTACCTTCCCATCTGACCCAATTCTATTCATTTTTGTCTCATCAGTCCACAACACCCTCTTCCAGTCCTCCATAGTCCAATTTTCATGGTATTGGGCAAACTTTAGATGTTGCTGACAATGAGACCCCTTGAGCATAGGGCCTTTCTCCTTTGTTGCTGACCTAAAGCCAGCTTCCTTCAACACATTCCTAACAGTCTGAGGAGTGACAGAGGTAGATATGATGAAATTTATAAATTGGGTGGCCTGGACAGCATTGTCAAGCTTCCCAGAGCTGATTTGATGGATAATTGACTGTTCATTATAAGGGGAAAGCTTGGAAGGATGGCCACCAGGATGATTTTCCTTATCCCCCTCTACCACCCTACTGATCCTGCCAATAGTACCCTTCCCCAGGCCAGTCCTAGCTTGAATTTGACGATGGGAATACCCCTCATTGAGGAGAGAAACAACAGAAGAATGCTTTTCAGCAGAGATGGATTTCATAGTGGTGGTAAGGAGTCAAGGAGATGAATGAACAAAGTTCAACATGCCAAATTGATACAAATAAGGTCACAATGACATATTGATGATTCACATGACCCACTCCTACCTTATACTGGTGTGTAACATTGAAAATCAGAGAAATAATAGAGGGTGTAAGGGAGTGAGACTCCCTACACTGTGATTTGGTAATAATTAGTTCTATTGTTGTCCACATCCTATTGTAGTCCACATCCTATTGTAGTCCACATCCTATTGTAGTCCACATCCTATTGTTGTCCACATCCTATTGTTGTCCACATCCCATTGTAGTCCACATCCCATTGTTGCTCACATCCCATTGTTCTCCACTAGTATATATTATGTACATGTGGATTTCAATACAGTAGTGGTTTATTCCTCATCACTCATTCTAGTGTCTGTCTGCGCCTGCAGCAGATACTAGTCTTACAAGGGTCAAAAAACTGCCCCAATGAGTGATTATGTTGTTTAATTTATTGAGCAATGAGTTCTGATTGGAATCACATGATTTCTTAAGTTGGTAGATAGCCAACATGTTCTAGTATATCATGTGAAATGTTCAGAAGTTTTGCTGATGTCATTCCTTCACACAATATCAATCTTTCTAAAATGCACAAACATTGGGGCAGTTTTTTGACCCTCTGTATGTGTTGTGCCCTCATACAGTACAAACTGTTAGGGTGCTCTGTTATTTCAACAGAGTGGATAGTACAATAGAAGAAGAGATCAACACTTCACCTCAATCGACTGGAGGACCAAATTACTAAGAGGCATGAGGTAAAGGGTTGTAGCTTGCTGAAGACACCTTTGAGGGTATTAGAATAGGAGTAATAGGACTGAGGACTAGAAGGGGGTAATCTAAGTCAATTTTTAAACTGAGGAAACTGTAGCATACATCAGAGAACTTTATGTTGGAATTGGTGATGAAACCACCCTTTTTCCTAGGGGTGGTTCACCCATTTCCTCACTTTTTCATAGGAGGATGCTAATTGTGGACCACATTTTCTGAGGTTAATGCATGCCAGAACCAGTGTACACCTAAACTAGCATCCTATCTATCATGTCAGAAGGTGATTCACTAACTGACACATTGACAAACAAGTATTATTATTACAAGTTTATTACCCACTTGTAGATTGTGTATTACAATAAGCCAACTCATACTATTTTTAAGACTTTATACTACAGAGAGACAGATGATCAGAGGGCTGATCAGAGAAGCAAGAGTGATGATGGGTCAGAAAGAAGTGGGGGAAGGAAACAGGGATGTAAATGAGACTAAATACAACATAGCAAGTATACTAAAAGGTGTGAGGTGGCAAATGAGATATATATATGGAATGGAGATGGGGGAGCAAGTGGAATGGAGATGGGGGAGCAAGTGGAATGGAGATGGGAGAGCAAGTGGAATGGAGATGGGGGAGCAAGTGGAATGGAGATGGGGGAGCAAGTGGAATGGAGATGGGGGAGCAAGTGGAATGGAGATGGGGGAGCAAGTGGAATGGAGATGGGGGAGCAAGTGGAATGGAGATGGGGGAGCAAGTGGAATGGAGATGGGGGAGCAAGTGGAATGGAGATGGGGGAGCAAGTGGAATGGAGATGGGATGGAAGGCTGAGGTGCTGGAATACAATGAAAACAAGTGTCAGGGGCACTGCAGGTGGTGCTACCATGGGTGGGGTACCAATAGTAGGACAACAAAGAACAAAGGGTTATGAGACTAAAAACAGCTTGTGGGGGTCCAGAATGATGGGGATCCTAACAGCTGACCTCATAATTGACATGGAAATCTTCCCCCAAAAGGATTGGCACTGTCATCCCCCTGTAACATACATCTCCACAGTGAATTTTAACAATGTTCCATTTTCATCCTCAAGATAGACTGGAACATTAATGTATCCTAGAACTTTATTTCCAGTGAGTTGGATAAGACACTGCTTAAGACCCCTGCTTCAACTTGGGCTGATCCTTTAATCCCTTGTAGAATTCCTCTGAGATTAAGGAGAGATTGGCTTCTGCATCCAGTCTTATTTTGATGCATTCAGAGGAGTCTTGTTAGGATCCTGTCATTTCAGACCCCCATGACCTGTTTTAGGCCCAAAGTCCACTGTCAACTCACTGTCAGAACCCCCACCCTAAGTATTACCCCTCGTGGCACCCCTGACACTTGTTTGTTATGGTAGTTGACTCTTTGTTTTTATTCTGTCCCCATCTTACTCACCCTCCTATTACTGTTCCCTTTACACATCTCACTTGCCACCTCAGTGTTTGAATAATCTGCTATCCTGGTGATCACAGTACAAGGACTCTCTACTGTTGGAGCATAGCCACTAAGAGTAGAGTGGGTAGATGCCAAACCAGTGATATAACTAGGCTTTCAGATGAGGAGTAGATCCCTCATCTGAACTAACTATATACTAGAATACATGGTCTGTGCACTGGTCTGTGCACGAATGTGCTACAAATCTAGTGAACACTAAACTAAATATAACAATCACATGTGTGAACCAGTTGGAACCTATACAGTCACAAGATGAGATATGAGACTACAATTAATCACATTATCATATTCTAACACTCAGACCCCTGTTAATAATGTTTAGTATATTACATTTAGTCTCCTCACCTTGTCATCTACTTCTCATGATCCATTTCACACTTCACTTCCTTAATTGGCCCTCTGGTCATCCATCTCATTGTAGTATAAATCCTCTTCATGTATACTACAGTTCTTCAGTTTGAAAATCAACTTAGATTACCCTCTATTAGTTCCCAGTCCCTTTTCTCCCTTCTCAATACCCTCAATGATGTTCTCAGCAAGCCATGAACTCTTACTTCATGACTCTTAGTATTTCAGTCCCCCAACTGATTGAGCTAGGTGTTGAACTTCATCTCTATCATACTATCTGCCCTGTTTGAAATACTGGAGGACCCTAACAGTTTGTATGAGGTGCAACACATAAGTTGAAGCCAAGCTCCACTACATTTATAGAGTCAGACCTCCTGACTAGTACAATCTCTATTGTCAGCCCCCTGATTAGCTCATTTCCAATCATCGGATCTCTGACTTAGAGCCTCCCCCTTTCTTAGCTTAGATCTTAACAAGTCTGAGCTTCCTACAGTACATGTCCAGAGAGATGCAGCACTAAGATCCCAATGTTAGAATAACCACTAGATGTGTTAAGGGTACATACATGGTGGGAATTCCGGTAAACTGACAATTGGTGCATATAGGGTGCAGGTGCGTATAAGTTAGTGCCCAGAGTCCAGTGGGAATTCCGGTCATAACAGTACTCTCCCTTTATGCTGAAGTCCCAAAGAGGCTCTAGACCTTGATAAGGTTTTGTCGGCTATGCACATGTGTCAAAAATCATGTCAGTTACATGTATGTGTCAACGAGTCACGTGATCTGGAAGGTAAGGTTCAGATGCGATGAGCCTATATAAAAATTTGAAAAAATGAAATTTCTTCTTCTTTATTACCCCCATCTTCAACATAAATGGGTCCAAAGCCAACGCTGAGAAGACCAATGCCAACTGCTGGGCCTCCATGGGCAACCAATACTGGGCGCCTCTCACCACTGCCCAAATTTTGGTGCAGTGGGAGGAACAGCGTCGACAGCGAGAGGAGGTGGAGAGAGAAGCCAGGGAGGTCGAGGAGGCCCTGGATAGAGAATACCAGGTGGCATTGGCCACAGAGAGAGCAGCTGAGGAGCAGAGGAAGAAGGATGAGGAGGAGGCTGCGTGGGTTGCTGTGGAGAAAACCTGGGCAGCTGTGAATAGGGCTGTGGTTGCCACAGGCAAAGTAAGTCCCATAGAAAACATGTCATTTTTTGGTCCATGGCACAGGACATCAGCAGGTCAGATAGGATTTCTGGTTTGGACAAGGTTTGGGACAGATCGCTGAGGGCATAGAGGCCCAAAATGACTTGCTCTGGAAGAGCAACATGGTTGTTATGACTGTGTCACAACCCGACGGTCCCCGAGGTTATCGCCTCCTATCGACGATTCAAGTCATAGTTCAAGTCCTCACATTGGAAACTGTCGGGTTCCTGATGCTGATGTATGCCTTCGTGGTGATCAAACTCTGTTTACGCCCCTGTCAAAATATACTGGTACTATCTGGTTAAACTCTGATATGTCCCTTTATTATGATGACCGTTCTACTCTATGTTTCACATATGTCTATATATACTTGTAACCCTCAGACTATTTCCTTTTCTCGTAATTCCGCTCTCAGTTATCTCATGGCCTCCGAACTAATTGTAACCTTCCCGTTCCTAGTCAAGCTTATTTGTCAATACCGTTTTCCACTCTTCTCCTAGTTAGTATTTCCTAGACGCTGAATACTTGTATATGAACCCGTTGTAGTTGTAGTTATTAGGCAATCAGAATATCGACTCAGAATACCCTCTTATACCTCTAGAAGTCTCATACTAAGTACTCCACTATCCACCTTTGTGTGCTCTCGCCCACTCTCGGTCTCCAACCCCTTGGCCTGACACTCAACTTAGCCTTCAGTCCCGATCGGTAGTTCTGCCAAAAGGTATTCATTAGGACTAGTCTCCACCTGTCTGAAATTTAAGGACACCCGACGGATAATTGCGAGGGTGCAGCACATAAACTGAAGCCAAGTCCTTCCAATCAGTCCCCGTCTGCCTACCGACATTAGTCAGTTTTCAGTTCTTAACAAAGGTGCAAATTGTAGTGGTGAACAAACTCTGTGGACTCCACTCGGAATATTGGAAATTCCTGGTGGAGTTCGGTGGCTATGTTTATGAGAAGCTGCAGATCGGGAGTTCTGAGGATGCCAGTTCGGATGAGGATGCAGTGGCCATGGAGATAGCAGAGCTCCCTGAGGAGATGAATGAGGCGGAGAAAGCTGAGGTGGGGAAAAAAGGACAGCACCAGAAATGTAGATTGAAATAAAATAAAACTTGATAATAATTTCTTTTGAAAATAAAAGTAAAGTGTGAAAAAACATAAAAATCAAAGTCCACAGGAAATCTGCTTAAGGACTTGAAAGACATGTCAGAACCTGTAAAGGCAAAGAAAGACATAGGGCAACAGGGAGTAATGAGAATGAGTCCAAATGTAACATGGGGTCCATGGAGTGCAGTCAGAGAGACGATAGTGGTCTGGGTTTGAGTGAGTAAGCTGTATGAAAGTCAGTAATGATTTCCATGGCATTACCGAGTTCCGTGGCCAAAATCCATGAGGTTTCTTCATTGGTGCCCTCGTAACCTGCCCACTTGACCAAGTAAAGCAGTTTACAAGTGCATTGATGCTTATCGATTTTCGAATCTAAAATTTGTGAGATTTCAAACTTGGGTTCTCTGTCAATAATGACTGGAGGGGGCAGAGATTGCATGTGATCTGGGATAGTGTTAGCAGTACAAGGTTCTAACATAGAAACGTGAAATACTGGGTGTACCGCACGCATGCTATCTGGAAGCTGTAGAGTCCAAGAGCCTGAACCTACTTGTGCGATTATTTCAAATGGACCTAAATATTTTTCAGCAAGCTTTTGTGATGGACAGGTAGTCCAAAGAATTGAGCTTTGACAAAAACACGGTCGCCAATCTTGAAGTTGGGTGGCGGAATCCAGTGTTTGTCTGCTGAAGGTTGGTATTGCTCTTGGGCAGACTTTATTGCAGTCCGGAGTTCCTCATGGAGCTCGTGGAGGTCTGTGGTGAACTCTTGAGTGTGGGCAGAGGTGAGATTTCATTCTGGATGTACTGTAATATTTGGATTATATCCTTTATTTGCAAAGAATGGCAAAACACCAGTAGTGGCTGAGGGTGCATTGTTGTAAGCAAATTCTGCAAGTGGTAACAAGGATTTCCACTTGTCCTGTTGATAATTGCAATATACACAGAGATATTGTTCCAATGTCTGATTGATGTGTTCATTTTGTCCATCACCTTCCGGGTGATGTCTGGACGTGAAATGTAATTTCATGTCCAAGGATTTCCCGAGGGATCTAAAGAAGTGAGATACAAATTCTGATCCTCAGTCGGAAGTTACGTGGGATGGAACTCCATGCTTGGAAAATACATGGATAATAAAAAGTTCTGCTAACTGCACAGATGTAATTGTATCATATGTAGGGATGAATATACCTTGTTTTGAGAATCTGTCAACAACAACTAGAATGGCAGAAAAGCCTTCGGAGTCCGGTAGGTGTTCAATGAAATCCATAGAGATAGACGGGTGTTCCGGTACTGGGAGTTGTTTCAAAAGGCTGTATATGGCTTGTGTGGCTGAGATTTCGAGCGTGGACAAGTAGTGCAAGATTTACAATAGTGCTTAACAAATCCACGGAGTCCGGGCCAAGTATGTATATTCTCCTCTTATTAATGATAGATTTTTGTTGTACCCGAAATGTCCAGAGAGTGGGTGATCGTGTTTGTATTGAAGGATCCTGAGGTGGAGGCCATCAGAGTCCAGTACATAGATGCAATCGTCAAGTCTAATGAAACCATGCTGATCAAGAGACCACCAGGGTTGATCAGGGTCCGCGGGATTGTCAAGGTGTGCTTTAGTTATCGGGTCTAGCAGAATTGCCGATAGAATATCTTGATGTAGCTTCTCAATATCTATAATGATAATTCCACAGACAATGGGATGGACAAGGAAAGTTGTGCTGACTGATGTGGTAAGTTGCTGATTCATTAAAATGGGTTTCAGGTTGTGTGGGTTTACTGTGGCATAGTCATTGCTCCCCTCTTTAGGATAGATATCCCATCGTCTAGTTAAAGTGTCAGGCTTGCTGCCAAGACAGCCGGGTCAAAAATGGATAGTCATATTGAAAGTGGATAGGTATTCAGACCAGTGGGCCTGCCTGCAGGTCAAAAAGTTTTGTAGTAGAAAAGTTTTGTTTTGTGATCTGTTACAACGTCAATTGGAGTTCCTGAGCCTTCCAAATAGTGTCACCACATTTTGAAAGCTGAAATAATTGCCAGGAGTTCCTTATCATGAACATCATAATTGAGCTCTGCTCCAGTGAAAGTCTGGGACAGAAAAGCCATGGGGTGGACTTCTCCATCAGAGTCCTGGATAGACAGAATAGCTCCAAGTGCATAGTCCGAGGCATCTGTTTTGACAATGAGTGGAAAGTCCAGTTTCCAATGCGACAGAATTGGAGCTGATGAAAAATAATTTTTTAAAAGATTGAAAGCTTTTTGACACATATCATTAAAATTCCACAGAGTATCCTTATGCGTAAGACAGGTAAGGGGAACCATGATGTCAGACATAAACCGTCACACTGTAGGCACCCCAAGGTTTTTGGAGTTGGAAAACCTTCTAAAAATCCTACTATTTGGTCAAATTTTCTGAGAATTCTTTGAACTGACAAATTTATTGAAAATTTTTAAGTTTTAGTAGGATTTTCCAAATCGGAAAATCATATCTGAAAACTTTAAATATTTGTATTAGAGAATCTGAGGAAACATCATCAGTCAGAGTTTCTTGATACAAATTTTCAAGGTTTTCAGATATGATTTCCCACTTTGGAAAATCCTACTAAAACTTAAAAATTTTAAACAATGTATCAGTTCAAAGAACTCTTAGAAAGGTTGGCCAAATGTTAGGATTTTTGGAAGGTTTTCAGACTCCCAAAACATTGGGGTGCCTCCAGTGTCAGTAAAAATTGGCAAAGCTGAGGAAGGATTGTATATCTTTAACTTTTCGGGGTTCTGGCCAATCTTTGATGACTTGTACTTTAGTTTCATCCATGCAGAGTCCGTCAGGTCCCAGTATGAAGCCCAGGTATCCCACAGAGTCCGTGTCAAAAGTACATTTTTTACCATTTGCGAATAAACCATGTTGTCTGAGTCTCCAGAGAACTTCACAGACTTGTTTGTCATGTTCTGCAGGATTCTCGGAGTAGATGTTATGACCATGTCACAACCCGACGGTCCCCGAGGTTATCACCATCTATCGATGATTCAAGTCATTGCTCAAGTCCTCACATCAGAAGCCGTTGGTTTCCCGATGCTGATGTATGCCTTTGCGGTGATCAAACTCCATTTATGCCCCCATCAAAATATACTCGTACTATCTGGTTAAACTCTGATACATCCCTTTATTATGATGATCTGTTCTACTCTATGTTTCACATATGTCTATATACATATACTTGTAACCCTCGGACTATTTCCTTTTCTCATAACTTCGCTCTCGGTTATCTCATGACCTCCGAACTAATCGTAACCATCCCGTTCCTAGTCAAGCTTATTTGTCAATACCATTTTCCACTCTTCTCCTAGTTAGTATTTCCTAGATGCCGAATACTTGTATATGAACCCATTGTAGTTGTAGTTACTAGGCAATCAGAATATCGACCCAGAATACCCTCTTATACCTCTAGAAGTCTCACACTAAGTACTCCACTATCCGCCTTTGCGTGCACTCGCCCACTCTCAGTCTCCGACCCCTTGGCCCAACACTCGACTTATCCTTTGGTCCCGATCAGTAGTTCTGCCGAAAGGTATTCATTAGGACTAGTCTCTGCCCATCCAAAATTTAAGGACACCTGATGGATAATTGCGAGGGCACAGCACATACATAAGCTGAAGCCAAGTCCTTCCGATCGGTCCCCGTCGGCCTACCGACATTAGTCAGTTTTCAATTCTTAACAGTAGATAAGAATGTCGTCCAAGTAAACGATGACGCATACATCAAGCATGTCAGAGAAAATGTCATTGATAAATGCTGAAAAACAGACAGAGCATGGTGAGTCCAAAGGGCATCACCAACCACTCAAACGCCCCATAGCGGGTTCTAAAAGTGGTTTTCCATTTGTTGCCCACAGAGATCCAGACCAAGTGATAGGCATGTTTGAGGTCTATTTTGGTGTAAATCCAGGCATTCCGTGGAGCATCGAGCAGATCAGATATAAGTGGTAGTGGATACTTATCCTTTTTTGTGACAGCATTGAGTCCTCTGAAATCAACACATAGTCTAAGGGATCCATCCTTTTTCCTGAAAAACAGAACAGGTGCTCCAAAAGGAGACTTAGAGGGTCTGATAAAACCTATGGACAAATGTTCATCCAGGAAATCGTGGATTGCAGAACGTTCTGTGGACAAGAGCAGGTAATGCCTTCTTTGAGGTCAATTTTTAAGTCGTACTCTCTGTGGGGTGGAAGCTGGTCAGCTTTCCACTTACTAAAGACATCCACAAAGTCATGATATTTCTCCGGGATGCCTTCTAGGTCAGTGGCTTGCTCAGATTCAGATACCAGAGTTCAAAAACGACCAGTTGCTTCATCAATTTTTAAATTGATAGTGAATGCCTGGGACCTGTCCATTTTTGTAGCCCTAATAAAAGCTGCAGCCTTAATCAGAGAAATAGATGGAGGTGCCGTGGGTTCCAGGGAAGTCATGGGTGCCATAGGGATCACAGGAGTCCTTGAGACTGCAGGTGCCGGGAAGGCCATGGGTGCTGTGGAGGCTGTGTCGGGTACAGTTTCCTCAGCTGCCGTGGGAGTCCGGAAATTTATACTGTTAGCTATCCAGTCAATCAATGGATTGTAGCGGGTAAGCCAATTGTGTCCTAGGACCACCAAGCAACTTGAGTCTAACTGAGTCACATAAAAAGTGACCAACTGAGATGTTCCACATGGGAAACAGCTGGATAAATCACAAGCTTGGATAACAACCAAATTACTTATGCCATCGAAGAGGCGGAGGCTGACAGGATTTATCAGATAAGTTGACAACAGATTTTGTTTCGTGAATTTTGTATCTAAAAAACAATGAGTCGCACCAGAATCTATAAAAGCTGAAAAAATGAATTTCAGAATCATATTAGACATAAGTTTAATGAAAAATGAATCAGAATGCAAAAGAGTGGATGCATTGAGATGGGTAAACTCTTGAATGCGCGGACAGGCAATGCAACCCCCAACCCACACAGAGTCTGTGGGGTTGCTCACTCTTTTTTCAAGTTGGAAGCCGCTTTGTCCTTCAATGGAGCTTCCATGGAGGCCTTGGCTGTTCAACCCTTTGCAGAGTTTGCTTTTGCCAGCGGACATTCCGGAACTCGATGACCAGGTTTTCTGCACAGGAGACAGAGGTTATTGTCCATATGACATTGTCTTTCCTGTGGGGTCAATTTGCCATCAGGTCCAAGTTTGCCTGTGAGGTCTGGTTTTCCGGTCTGCTTGCCAGACTGTTGACCTTTGTTGTTGTTGTTGTTGTTGTTGTTGTTTGAAAATGTTTTATCATTCTTCTTGTCAGATTGTGTGGAGTTCTGGTTGCTGGTTGACGAATTGTTGTTGTTGTTTTCATTGGCTGTGGACTTGTTCACTTTGTCTGTGGAGGTCTCATGGGCAACTTCCGCATGATGTTCCCAATAGCGTGTGTCCACATTTTGAGCCTTAAGGTGCATATGGGAAGGTTATGATTAGTTCGGAGGCCGTGAGATAACTGAGAGTGGAGTTACGAGAAAAGGAAATAGTCCGAGGGTTACAAGTATATATAGACATATGTGAAACATAGAGTAGAATGGCTCATCATAATAAAGGGACATATCAGAGTTTAACCAGATAGTACGAGTATATTTTGACGGGGGCGTAAACAGAGTTTGATCACCATGAAGGCATACATCAGCGTTGGGAAACTGATGGCTTCTGATGTGAGTACTTGAGCGATGACCTGAATCGTTGATAGATGGCAATAACCTCGGGGACTGTCAGGTTGTGACACGGTCGTAACATGAGGCAAAGATAGGACACAGAGGCTCACAAATAATTAAGTCGAATAAAGGCTCAGAAAAGTTTGACAATTATATAATACAGTAATGATATAATTATGATACAGGTTTTCTGACTGACTACCTTTGTTCCTTTCATTGCCCTTATATACTATATATCATTTACCTATGATGATAATATGATATCAAAGTGACATCAATGATGTCAAACTGAGACAAGTTGTTATGACCGTGTTGCAACCTGACGGTCCCCAATGACACTATCGTCCACCTGCACTTCAGGTTACTGGTCAAGTCATCATATTGGAAACCATCGGTAACCCGACACTGATGTATACCTCCACGGCGATCAAACCCCATTTACCCCATTATACTCGTACCATCTGGTTATGCTTTGATACACCCCCTTTTACTTATAATTGTTAGGGTACGTACATGGCGGGTTTCTGGAGAAACCCATGGAATATCCAGTAGGACTTGGCTTCAGCTTATAGGCTGCACCCTCGCGAGATTGTGTTGTCCAATTTTAGACAGGTGGATGGGAATCCTGGGGAATCTGGGCAGGGTTCGTGGGTCAAGGGGTTGTAGGTTGGAGGTTGTGGGTCAAGAGGTCATGAGTCAAGATAGATAAGAGAGATAGATGCACCAGAGCCTGTGGGCTCCAACTGGCATGAGTGGTGTGATTCAAGTAGGAGTTTAGAGCAGAAAATGTATTATATTACTGGGGGGAATCTAATCCAATTTTCTGACTGGATTGTATGTACAACATCTGCCAGACTAAATAGACTGTGGAATGAATGACATACCAAATACAGTAATAATGAAATGAAACTAGCAAAACATAAAATGGGAATAGTAAACACCAATTTGGTGTTAGGAACGGGACGGAACAGAGCAGAGTCCGAATCATGACAAATCATAAACCATAACAGGAAACGGAGCAGGAGCGGAGTCCAAATTGTGACAGGTCATTTGACTAAAATGGGAACAGGGCTCTGTTAGAGGGATGAGGGGTTTTACGAGTGGGGTCCAGTGACTGACACGTGGGGCGAGGTTGGACATAGACAGGGACGGAGTCCGGTGAGTATTCTGGTGACTGATACACAACATAACAAAGTTGAATGTAGACAAGTCTGATGTACAGAGTCTGGTGGGAATTCTGGTAAACTGACAATGGGTGCATATAAGTTAGTGCCCAGAGTCCAGCGGGAATTCCGGTCACAACAATGATAATCTGTTCTACTCTATGTTTCACCTATGCCCATATATACTTGTAACCCTTGAACTATTTCCTTTTCTCATAATTCCACACCCTCTGATCTTATTGTAACCTTCCAGTTTCCAGTCAAGTTTATTTGTCAATAGTATTTCCACTCTTCCCTTAGTTAGTAGTTTCTAGATGCCGATAGCTCATATATAAACCTGCTGTAGTGTAGTTACTAGACAATCAGAATATCGACTAAGTTACTCCTACTAGTTCTTTGCTCTTCTCTCGGACTTCTGATCATCTCTCTCTCTGTCCCCAACCAATCCGGGGATCCGACAGTTCAACCACTGTTCAGATCCCTGATAGTTAAGTTCTTGCATGTTTGAAATTGAAGGACAACTGATGGTAACTTTGCAAGGGTGCAGCACACAAGCTGAAGCCACATCCTTCTGTTCGGATTCCGTCAGATTTCTGACCTCCCAGCATGCAACTTAACACAAGTCAAAGATATTCAAGATTGTCAAAGAATAGTCAAGTTGGAAGTCAAGTTGGAAGTCAAGTCAGAAATTGAGTCAGAAAGTCAAAGGAATGTCAAATTGAATATTATTGAAATTTGAGCTTGTACATTCATGACACCAGGTGGGAATGTCAACTTGGGAGTCTTATTGAAGTCATACATTGGGATGCACAACTGTTTGAAGTTCAAGCTGGTTTTAGGCTGGTCCATGTGAATGCTCCTCAGTGTATTAACCTTAACTTGAGGAGGGTTCTCACCAGGAGATTGACTTTGAGTTGCTAGAGAAATTATTCTAGTAGTGACATTGTTGGAATTCGAACATCGTGGACAACACCAAAATTCCGAGACAATGGCAAAAAACTATTTTTAGCTACACAATGGGACTGCCACCTCTTGTGCCACTTGTATTGTTTGCACTTTCCCTATTGTCCTCTTCACATATATAAACAGTCTCCCCTATCATATTAGACCTCAGTCCATTGTATGCTACCATTATACGAGACTGAGATATAATATTTAGGTCTTACTTTCTAACAGACATTGCTTGGGAGTCCCATGATAATGGATCGTCTTCTTGAGCTGAAGGGAGAAAACATAAGAGAAGATTATACTGATCCCCTTACACTATGCATGTTAGATTTTCGGGTAAAGTGAGCAGTCGGAGTCGTATAGTGACTGGGGTCATTATTGCCCATGTTCATTAGCACTCTTGTTATTAGTATATAATCCCGTAGTTATGCACGTGACCCCCCATGTGTTTATAACCAACAATATCACTCAGACAGTATTGCACTCGTCCTCTATAGGTCTGGTTATATCTTCGCTGAAAAGTTAACAATGCAATCAATATCTGATTAATATAGGATGTCTGTGAGTGATAACCAGGGGAGGTATATGCCAGTACACAGTTGACACAAATAAAAGTGTTGGTAGTACTACTCTACTGTACTGAACTACATAGGCTAAGTAGCATGAAATATACTGGGGACCCACAAGTGTCATCACAGTGGAAGTATTACCGAACGGCCAAAATTGAGTGTATTTATGTATGCAAACCGTGCACGGGTTATGTCAGCTTAGTATCAAGGTGAGGGCAACGCCAGCCCATTTCTCTGAAAAAATGTACCTCTTTATTTGAAGCGGGACCTCGTCCAGGCACTTATTCCGACTTTGAGGAACCACTTTTGGATGTCGAGGATTCTCCTCACATCATTCAGAGGATTCAATGAACGATATATATATGATTGTAAGTGGTCAGGAAATAGTGCGCTCACCTTCAAGACAGATGTGGGGGGGTTAACATCTGAAGCCCCCAAACAACCAACCATGCCAAATATATCCTAAAAAACAAAAGTAAGTGGTCCTCGCAGTTTGAACTTACCACACACCGACGGTAATTATTCTTAAAAACCTAATTTAATTTTCAATTTTGATCGTAAATTTTTTTTGGATCACGTCATGTTATTTTCTAAGAAAATAGTCGGAGACAGCGAGAGCAACAACGTTCATATCATTTCTTAATATATTCAACATCGTCGGGATGGATTTTTTGTCTGAGACCCCCTTATAGAAGAGATAAGGGATTTTTTTTTCCGACCATATCCCTTATACTTGGAAATAAATGTATAAAATAATAAACTGATTCTAGAGAAACCAATCCAATTGTCTACGCAATGAATCGAGGCATCCGTGATCGCTAGCGCGGCCGTGGAGCCTGTAAACCGGCTTACGTCAGAAATCTCTATTGTCTCGCTTACCTTGTCTTCCTAGTGCCGATCAGGATGATCATTCGACAACGTCGAAGCGGTTCCAAAACCAAACAGAGTGAAAAAAGTATAATGCGTCTGACAAAACTGTTGAGAGAATGAGAGTCCAGCCTTGCGTTGTGTGCGTAATGAGAAGAGAATGTGTTATGTATCTCCCCAATCTCCAGTCACTAAACTACTACCTAACCATGGCGATGGAGCTGCCCAATCGAATGGCTCCATCCCTTCGTGGTACGTAAAAGCAGCAGTAGCATCCAGAAACAGATCTCCTCCAAGCAGACTCAAATCTATATCCCACTGCGCCATTCCTGCCAATGTTCCTGTTCCGGCCTGATCAGGGCCCGTCGCCGTCGCCGGTGTCTGCACAAGCGGTTCGGGACCGCTCCCATAGGGATCAACAACAACACCCGCACCTCCACTTCCAAAACCACCGGCACTTGCACCCTCAACTGAAGACGAATTACTCAGTTCCACCACAGGCTCGTCGTCATCATACATACCCCCAGGGGGGAGATTCCCCGCGTTCTGCGCGCGCTTCTCATCCCAACACCGCAACAACGCCTCCAAAATATGGATGTACTTCGCCGCGGGATGATACGACACCGTCAACCCGCCTCTGACACGCCCGATCTCCCGCATGCGCTCCACAACCCGCCGAATCGTGAGGTCCGCCTGTCGCGTAAACCCCCCAAGCGGGACCTCGGCATATCTCCGTTTGACGCGCGCGTATTCCGCCACCACGACCTGATGTCGGAGCAGCAGCATGATCGAGAGCACGACCATGGCGAATATGCGATCCGGGGCGACAGCGAACGGCGCAAGGCTGGGGGCGCGGTCGTGTAGACCGTGGTTGTGGTGGGTGTATTTGTTGAAAAGGCGGGCGATGGCAAGTGCGCTTTTGTTGATTGTTAGGGTCCATGACCAGAGGTTGAATCTGGTTTCTTCCGGAGCAGACGACACTGGACAAACGTAGCTGAGCATAAGGGTGGCGTGGACGACAAAAGTGAGGGCGAGGTATTGATATTTGATTTCGAGCACAGCATAATACATTGCGTCTTCGGAGCTGCAGTCGCCTAAGATTTAAGAGATAGATTAGTGTGAAGGAGGGAGGAACGGAAACGCGGAGGACAATTTACTTGCGATGCTGTAGAATTCGATTTCCCAATGGGTTAGCTTCGTTAACACCGTGCTGACTGTAAACATATATCTTTGAACAGCTTCTGGGGTATTTTGTATTTTAGCTACGTGCTTATCCAGAGAGAATGGACGGTCGCGCATGGCTTCTGTGATGATCTTGAGAAGAGCAATTTCCAGTGCAAGGAGTATGTCTGAAGTACTTCCGTTCTGTAACGCTATCTGTGAGCCAGTGCCAAGTGCGCGCGTGAAATCATCTATGTCGGGGGATTTAGCAATTGCACCAGAGCCCAGGGTGAGACTATTATTTGAATTCTGAGAAAATATAAAAACATTTGAGTTACCTACACTCACATTGCATCGTTGGCCCATATTGTATACCACTGTGGTTATGTGAGCCTAAGCTTCTAGGAAGGAAGAGATAATCATACCAGCCGTATATGATCAATATTCTCCGTTTGTGGAGGTCTTTCGTTTTCTATAGAAGGCGCCCCTCCGGCTTTGTCACTACTTGCCATCCTCTTCGCGCCTTGCATCAATACAGCAACATCGTCCGCGGCGTCGAGCGGCCAGACAATGAGGATCAAGAGAGCGTACAGCGACTCGATGAGCGGATATGTGGTGGAATTAGCGAATGTTAGGCCCACGTAATTAAGAGTTGCGCTGCGGAGACGATCAATGGTAGACTGGGTAATCCCGTTGAACGTGCGTGCAGCGGTAGAGTAGATAACGGCCGAAAGAAACGGTGAGACCTCGTCTAGGCTTCCGTTTCGGCCTAGACTAACGGCAGGAAGCCATGGAGAATACTTGAGAAGGAAACTGAAAAGGGGGAAATGAAGTATGTGTATAGATCAATGATAATTGGCGCGCACTGATTTTTGAGATTAGTTTCCTCCTGAGGAGAAAGTAAGCCTCCATACTGTGGGTGAGAAGATGGCTCAGATTTCCGTTCCGCTGAGTTTTTCCTCACAAGTGTCTGAAGTTGCGTCAGTGGGGCTATCCAGCGTTTCCAATCGGCCTGAAAGCGAGCAAGCTCACTCTCGGGCGTATGGTCAAGCTGGGCAGTAAATACGGTGGATCCAACTGTAAAAATTGTATCCGTGGATAATTGTGTTTTAGATGTTGATGCTACAGACTCAGGGGGCGATTGTGGGGATGAATGGGATGGGAGTGAGTGGGAAGAAGCTGAGCGGGGTGGCCCTGGCGACGCTTGCGCTGTAGTGCTTGCTAGAATATGAAGACGACTATTACCAGGGCATTATTCATGAGATATTAACACAACCCACTATCCATTGGAGAGACGTTACATACTCTGGTCGCACGCCACTGGAGGCGCCAGCATTCCGTGGCAAATCGGACCCAGGTGCGCGAGCCTTCGGAGTACCGATTGATGCTTCACGATCGAACACGCAAGGGATTCCTATCACGCAACATCGGTGACAACCGTTGGTATCTCCCGCAAGAGTCTCACAACGAGTCTTCAGTTTGCTACAGGCGTTGCATGCCCTGGATGTTCTGGACCGGTGGAAACGGGGAAGAGCATCAGGAGATGGGTTAGTTTCTGAAAAAGGTCGTTTTCTAGACGGAATATCGCAGAGGTCATTTGGCTTCATGGTTAAAAGTATGAGTGAGGAGCAACTCTGAGACGCTTGGACCCAGAGGACTTCTTATTGGGCGTCAACCTTTGCAGCTCCCGCAATATGAAACTTGCCGAGCTTTCTGACAGTGATCCGGCGATTCGATTCGCTAAAAGAAATAATGTCTCGTGACGCGAATAAAGTAATAAGCCAGATCTGGACAATTCAGTCTCCTGAGATGAGTCTGCCATTGTAGAGCACTTGTCACACTCCATAACAAGATTCAGTCACGCACAATTCAATCCCTATTTTTCCACCCGATGTTTTAGATAATTCGGGGGTTCTCTTCGACGGAATTGATGTTACCATTAATGTACGCTATGCTTTCACTTCATTCTCCGTACAAGGGTCCCCCAGAAAAGCCCTTGTTTTCCCTGTTAGTTTCATATACATAAATTAGAGGGTATGGGTTCTAAAAATAGATTTCAAAAAATCAAAATACGAAACACTTCAAAGAATCAAAATTAAACATTAAGAAGAAAAAATTGGGGCGAATGTCTGAATAGGTATATCAGGATTAGTATATTCACAAGTAATAAATAATAGCAAACTCTGTGGTTTGCCTCACGTGGATATCAGGAACCATTTAACCCCATTAACATTTCATTTCTACGAATACACTAAGAAGCGCACTAGATGAAATTAGCGATGAGAGAAAAAGTTAGTTATGACTGTACTTTCTCATGGATCTAGGTTGGTTAAACGAAGCCACCAGTGGTGGTCTTACATAACATGCCTAAGGGTAATTTAGAGAAAAAAAACAGGGATGTACGTGGGCACCTGATGCCGCCCATATAATATTATTGCACTCATATAGCATCATTATACTTGAATATATAAGGGGTCAAAATCTCTGCGAGGATCCGGAAAATGCCATAGGATATAGGAGGATGGGCTGTCAGATGTACATCTCGTTATGGTGGGAGGTTCTTGTATTCGGGCTGTGCGACACATCTAACTCTATTGATGTCCTAGTTGAAATTATAGTTGAACTACGGGAAATTAGTTATGCGAGCTCGAACCGTACGGGGATATTAGTAAGCGGGTAGTAGTCATCCGTTTGTAACGAGTTTACGCACCTACTCTCACAAGCACCGATATTGCATTTTGTCACTTGTATAAATCCGGCGTGAAATCCCCCTTGCCGGACATCTGAGTCATCCATCTGCTGCGCACCATTATTCTTTGTCTTCTCCTTGAAACTATCGTGAATGGGGTATGCCGTATGCACAGCCCATCACCAGATGAACACCGTGCGATTAAAGCATACTTTGAATTTCGGATACAACCGTCGTTTCCTCCGTCTGTTCCTGATGTTTCACTCAGTTGAATGATTACATACCTAATCAGAGGAAACTGTCTGGACATACCATCCGACTTAATTCAAATTATTATGCCCTGTTTCCCATAAGATACGCGACTTTGGTGTACCTTTGGAACGCCCCCGGATTCTCTCCTTGCACTCTCATGAGCTGATGTTACGTCCCTGACACTTGCTGGTGGCGAGCCCGGACTATCCATCTAGCACCATTCGATTGGAGAATCTTATAGACACTCTCGCCGGCGCCATGATGCGTTGCAACATGATTAAACATTGAATCAGGGATACACGCATTACTTTGCAATGCCGATGCTTCATTGATAACGCTAACTCCCGTCTATCTGTGATTGTAACACCATTCGTTCCTGTCGGGACTAAACAACTTTGACTGCATACCTCTGCCGAAGTATGAATGGTCTGGCAAAGGAGCCACCCCGCACATTTGTTTCTCATATTATCGCATAAAACCGCACTCTATCGGAAATAGTTTTAGTTGGGGGACTTTAGTTGGGTGCTGCATAGCTGTTGAGGGCGTACACGGGGTTGGTTTATGGCCCATTCGATCCCGGTGTTGCACTGTTCTCGTGAAACCGTGGCCTTCAGGGACAATCAAAGGACAGAGGCGACTGTGCGTTAACATTATTTACGACAGTAACATGTTGCGGCGGGGTCCCGGGAAGATTTTGCGACGAACGCTCTGATTGTAACCACCTGAGTGATAGGTTAAAGAAATAAAGCATAAATTACAAAGAATGTATTTATCTTGCACGGGGCTCGGCCATAATAGATATAAATGGAGAGAGAGAGAGAGAAACCACCCGAGTGCTGTGTCGGTTGGGTGGCTGCACAATAGTTGATGCTCCCTTCTCATGTTGTCTATGTCAGCTTTGGTGGTTTCTGGGTGCATTCATGACCAGTTCACTCTCTTCACAAAGCGACCTACTGTGTTCCTCTTTCTACTCGCGGGTATCTACCCGAATATTTGGAAATGATTGATTCACAGAAACAGCGTCCAATTCACAGCATTCAATTATCTTTGCCGGGGGACCCTATTGCTATAAGCAAGGGCCACTGTCTTTCTTGATCGTACGCACATAGATTCACAGAACGATGGGTGTAATTGTTCCAATGGTTCCCAAGATGTAAATCCACTGCAAAACCGACCGCAGCAGCAGGTACCAGTTCTGTCGGATGTCAACAATCTAGGTACCAGATCCTATGGCATAATCAATTTCGGAAACTGTTTTGACGACATGTACCAGACTCATCCACGCAAAGTATGAAGATGTGGGATATGAAAATTTTATATCACCAGTTATTGATCTCGGGCAAGACGTCAAGCCTGATAAATCAGCGAGGGGAAGGTCGAAAGAAGTTATCACAGACAAGTGGTGTGAAGTCCACACGTGAGATTTTAAATCGCGTCTGGATCCCATCCTCAAGCCATTCCAGTATGACAGCCTGAGACCATTTATCGTGACCACGGGTGGTTTGAAATTTGGGTTTGGAGCAACACTCACAGACGTGGACACTGCCCACTTCGAAGCGGGAAATGAAGAGCGGACAGTACCATATGCTTCCAAACTCACACCATGGTAGACGCCGAAAAGGGTATACACATTCCTCTTTGAATTCGCTGCGTTCCGTTCTCCTCTGTCGAAAACCGACATAAGGGTCTTCGATCGGCAAATCGAAATTGTGAGAGATCATCAAGACTTCTTGAACAATGGTGCACTTTATTGTTCACGGGTTCCTTTGAGATGATCACAGCTGATTATCTCTCCATTCCGAAAGGGACGACAGGTGGCGCGAAGAACGCCTTGTTATTTATGTTTACACATGTGATGTTTGCTTTTAAAGTAGACAACGTAAATTAACTGTTAATGTGTTGTACAATATTATGCCTGTGATGCCAAAAATGTGTGCAATGGACAGTGGTGGGGGTTTCGGCTGCAGTTTCATCAGTAAATCGGTTGCACCACCTTATTCACCGGTGGGCATATCACCCTGTCGCAGACGCTAACAGCCTTCTACCGGGACGATTATGTCCCTTTTACCCCCCGCATCTTTCAAATGCGAGTCCAGAGCGTTGTAAATGCTGGAGACAAACTCCTTGGAAATAACCTGAACTTTCGATAGTGCCCTTTAACAGCTCAAATCCTAAATCATACCCTAAATAGGTTATTCACCCAGGGCATTTATTTTGGTATGAACTGCGGTAGGGACCTATGAATACATTGAGAAATGGCGGACTGGCGACGTACTCATGCACTTAGCTTTCGTGGACACACTGCGACATTATTGAGTGGTGAGGATAGTAAATCATGAATTTATATTAAAATACTGATTTGACAAAAAGGTTTGTGACTTTCCATTTTAGAATCGGGTGATCTACTACATGTCTACCGCGACGTTCTGACAAGTTATTCTTTCTGTAGGTCTGTTGATAATTAAGGCGAGACATTATAAACCATATATATCGACTTACCTCGGGGGTGAAGAGGGATGCATAATTGCACATGGTAGTAGGATGGGGAGGTTCATTCCGAACACAAGCACTTTTCTGGAAGAGTGCGGGAAACGCGGGGTAGAATGAATTGGAAAGAGGAAAGCCTCAGTACTTATCCTTCCTATTTACTTTTCTTTAATTGAATATGTTCTGTGTATATACGGGCCAGTGGCGGACGCATGGGACGCGGAGATTTTTAGGAGCTTGGATTTAGGCGCCCATGGCCAGATCAAGTCATTTTCCGGTTGATGGTCAGGAACAAGATACTTTCATGTGTGAGTGGGGAATATGGAATAAAGGAGTAAAAGGGGATCATTCGGGTGGAAAAGAAGGGGGACATCTAAGGCATTGTTGTTGACAATCAACCTGACATTTATAGTGTTGACTTTTCTGGGATTTGGGTTAGCGAGGGATTGCGGGCATTAGGGCTCAGGTCGCCGCGGTCGGGAATCGCTGCGTAGTTTGGGTTATATAAGGTCTATTTGTATATATTTAGTCATTATCCGTTTACAACGAGTACCGTCACCTCACCCAGACAAACGGAAAGTTATTCGGTCTAGGAACAGCATCGCGAAAACTTCAACACATAGAATACTGTAGGATATGATGGAGGGAATTCAAGTGCTTGAAGGCCCAGTGCACTTGGGGTGCACTATCTTTTCGTAGATACATTTGTTGGCTACTGTGGGGTATGTAAGAAGAAAACCAGAGAGGACATATGTGACAGAGGAGGATTCGAGGGTTGATGGTTGGTAAGAGGTAGGTTATAGAGAAAACTCATATTAAAAATAGTATGAGTTGACTTATTGTAATACACAATTTACAAGTGGGTAATAGACTTATAATAATAGTACTTGTTTGTCAATCAATGTGTCAGTTAGTGAATCACCTTCTGACATGATAGGTTTGGTGCTAGCTTAGGTGTACACTAGTTCTGGCATGCATTAACCTCATAATGCATGGACCACAATTAGCATCTTCATATGAAAAAGTGAAGAACCGCCCCTAGGAAAAGGGTGTTTTCACCACCAATTCTAACAACTCAAGCCTCCTGGGACACCACCCTACTGGCAAGGGTAGGGTGAAATCCCTTAGTAGGTATTGGGTAGAGGGGTCCAGAGCTTTTGACTATTTTATTGTGTTGTTGGAAGATGGCCTTTTGACTAGGACAAGCCTGGCTGCCTGCTACATGTGCTCTGGGATAGATGGGACATTTTTGAGGTATATGTATGTTGACAGGGCAAAGTATCATTACACCTAGGTACTTTTGTAAAGTGGCAGTCTTTAGTGGCATGCTCGCTTGCACAAAGACTACAGGCAGTAGGGTTGTTGCATGATCCTGCAAAGTGGCCATAATGCTGACAGTTGAAACATCATGGGGGACAATGGATGAACTTTTCAGTCAACAGGAGCATTGGGTTGATTGAGACATGGTGTTTGATGTATGAATTAGGTGCATGAGGGTCGGTGAGGTAGAGCATTAGGGAGGAATGTGTTTTGGAGGTGAGGGATGAGGATTGGGAAGTGTGGAATTGTCTCAGAATTCTGGTCAAGGAGAATTAGTATTATCACTATCATGAAGGGCCCCAATGGTTGTTGGAACACCATAGATAATGATTAGATAGATTTTGAGATATAGAGTTCATTGGAGGGATGAGGGAGTTAGGAATTAGCAGTTTTAAGTAGATGTGTGTGTTCTACTGCAGTGGTAATATTCAGCCAAACATCACCACTATGGTGCCTTGCAAGGTATTCAAGGTGATACAGATTTTAGATTGGGGGAGGTGTGAGGAAGGTGGCTGATATGAACACATGATACAATTACCTCTCAAGAACTCACAAAACTATTATCCACAATTTTATTAGAAATAATCTGCTAGCCTGGTGAACACAGTGCGAGGACTCTCTGCAATTGGAGTGTAGCCACTAAGAGTAGAGCAGTGTAGATATTAAACTGGTGATATAACTAGGTTTTCAGATGAGGACTCTACACCTCATCTGAACAAAAGATCAAGGCTCTAAATGTCTGTTGTAACAGCCCTTGATATGATAGTACACTTCACTCCAGGATACCATCCTGAAGGTGATGGACAGACTGAATGAGTTACTCAAACATTATTGGACCAATATCTGTGAATCTATTGCAACTATCAACAGGATGATTGGTTGGACCTCCTACCCTTAGCAGAGTTGTATATGTACAACAATGCTCCAAATGTGCTAGGATCCCAGTCATTCAGCCCCCTGCAACCTTGTTTTACCTTCCCCACCCCCCAGCATCCTGCTATCAGTGTGCCTGACCACAGTGCCCTGACACTTGGTTCACTATGGCTTTCCCTTTTCATCATCTCATCCCATCTATGTTCTGTCCTGTCTCTGTCCCATCCCATCTCTGTCCCGATGCTCTCCCATCACCCATTCTATGTTTAAATGTTATTCACCACCTCATACCCTTTAGAATACCTTTGTTACATTGTATTTAGTTCTAGTCTGATCATCCATTATACTTCTGTATAAAATTTTCTAATATCAACTTAGATTACTTACCCCCATTTAGTCTTCAGCCACCTTACTCCCTCTCTAATACCCTTGAAGGCATCATTGGCAAGCCACAACTCTTTACCATATGTATGACTCTTAGTATGTATATCAGCCGTCCAGTCAATTGAGCAAGTGTTGTCTTTAGTTCATATCATACTATCCACTCTGTTTTAAATACTGGAGCACCTTAACAGTTCACATGGGGGTGCAACACATAAGTTGAAGCCAAGCTCCGCCCATTCTGTCAAGTTGGATCTCCTGACTAGTATGATCCCTATCATTGACCCTCTGACATAAAGCCCTCTATTACCCTCTGCTTAGATATTAACAGTATATTAGAACTTAGGCTCATAAACTGTTACCCTCTAGTCATGATTAATTGAGCTGGAAGTAAGACAAGAAGCAATCAGAAGGGTTACCCTTTATACTACTGATCAGCAATTTGTAGGATCACCATTAACAACACTTCCAAAGTACTGTATGCATCAAATGCCTGGACCCCTGCAGGCTCACCTAGACCTCTTCTGGTACCTCTGAGTATTGGTGGTAGTGTTTTTTGAAACACTCCACCTCCTCCTCTATCAATCCACACAATCCACAATAGCCTGCATCACAGTAGTCATCCCAGTGGTGGCCCACCTAGCTCCCATAGCAGTGGGCCACCCAGTTCTCATCACAGCTTCAATGGTGGACCTCTGAGTTCACATCATAACTCTCATCACAGTTTCAGTAGTGGACCTCCAGGTTCCTATCACAGTTGACATTATATGTAGCTCTCACCACAGTAGTCATGGTGGTGGACCTCTGAGTTCATCCCACCATAGCTCACACCATGGTTCCCATCACTCTGGCACTAGCTTCACAGGCACATCCCACCAACAGAAGCAAGGTTATATTCACCTTATCATTTCTTCAGGGCACCACAATGAATTGGTTTGAACCTGCACTCAACAACCTTGAGGATTATCAACCCAGCTGGCTTAACAACTACTTCTCCTTCATTACTGAGCTCAGACTTAATTTTGGGCCTCACAATGCTGTCAGCAATGCCAAAGCTACCCTAGCCAACATTAGGATGAAGGACAGCCAGTGGATCACCAAATACATTGTCCAGTACAACTCACTAGTCACTCTTGTCAATTGGGGTGATTCCACCCTATGCCATAGGTTCTATTCCAGCCTTCCATCTTCATATTAAGGACAATATCTGTCAAGACAATGGCAAGCTGACTACTCTCATTGATATGTGCATCAAAGCTCAGCAATGTGATACTTGCTATTAGAGTGGCATGCTGAGATCACTTGGAAACATCCTTGGACTGCCTGCCAAAAGGCACCCAGGACAATGAACCAGCATCCACATCTATTGGAAACACCACCAACACTTGTGATCAATCCTTGAAGAAGTCCAAGAAGAAAAATAGGACTGACTTGACTCCCAACCTCTAGCAACACCACCAGCACCTCTACATCCAAGCCCAAAGATGATTTGAGCTTCAAGACTGGCCCAGACAGCAATTTAACACCTGAGGAAAGACAGTAATCAAAGGACAATGTCCTCTGCCTTTGGTGTGGCACCCCTGGTCACATGGCAAACAAATGCCTGTTGAACATCATTATCATTACTCCCTGTTCACTCTATATCTCTTTTCTTTTGCTTTTCTCGCTCATTTTCAGCCTTCCATGTTACACCTCAAGACACTAGGTTCTTGTTTATATCACTCTTGAAGATGATTATGTTCTTTCAGCCCTCTGAATATTCTTTCTATGCTCACACATTTTTTTGAAGTCATAATACAGATTTTATTAACAATACATTTATTCTAAGGTAGCAATAGGAGGCAGTCCCTCTGCCAATCCCTCCTCACCATCTACCAATCCCATATGTCCATTCCCATCTCCACCAGAAATGGCTAGAGTCATTGCAGGCCAGTCCACCATCCCAAAAATACTTTGATCCAGCTGTGCCAGCATCCCTGCCTCACTACTCTCCTTTGTGGACCACCAGTCCTTTGTGTGCTGACAGTGATATCCTACCAACTCCAATACACCCAAAATCCCCTTCAGGGCCCCTGCAATCTCCTGTAATAGTTCTATCACCAACTCCAAGGACATTGTTGCAAAAGAACAACCTTTTTTGGACCAGTTGCATTGTAAGCAGGGCCTGTTGATACCCATTGCATGCAATGGATCCCCACCATTGTGCATACTGTACATTACAGGCCCCTGAAATTGGGGTTTTCCTGTAAACAAGAGTCAGTAAGAATACTGCCTGACAGAGAATTATCAAAAACATACCTTGTGGGATCCATGACCTCCTCCATCTCGACCTCCTCATCCTCATCATTGACATATTTTCTCTTGCCCTGCTGACACTATCAGTAACAATGGAAAATAGTATACAAAATACAATACTATGCTCCCAATACCACTCTCTGATCCTCCTCCTCCCTCCTCTTCCACTCAGCAGCCTCCTGCTGGACCTCATGACATTGTGCCTCTTTGGCCTCCCATTGCTCTCAATGTAGTCTTGTACCATTGATGGAGAGCCTGAGTTTAAAATGGAAGCCATTTTAGACTCAATTCCAAGAAGCTTGGGGAGGTGTTCCCAATGTTCTTCAGAATTTCATCTGACCTAGCTCTTCAAACTGGGGGGCACTGTGAGGGGTACCCCTCTCTGGGAAATATAACCATTTCATTGTATTATATTTCTTAGATTTTTCTCTTATTTTTCTACTATTTTCTAACTAAAGTATTCTTTCTTTATATTTATTTGTGTTAGTTCAAAGATCTATGTATACCTGTGGGTACATAGACTCTTATGGGCACATATACATATGTATACCATAGTCTTGTGTACAGTGGGTGTAACTTGGAACTCAGACACTTTTACCTTGTAACCACAACTTGCCCAAGACACCCTTTGGAAGTGTCCTGCAAGCTGTGATTTATTGGTAATAAAATATAATATTAGTAAAGGTTCCTGATGACTCCATCACATTCCAGTGTAATGAGTCAGCAGCAGTGGCACTTGGGGTGTTATTGGGTGATCAAGATCTTTGGGATTGTCAAGATGTGCCATGGTGATGGGATCTAAGGGAATGATATCTTGATGTATCACTTCTCTATCCATAACTATAACATTAAATTTGATGATGAAACACACCTTTTTATAGGGGGAGTCCACCAATTATTGCAACTTTTCATATGAAGATGCTAATTGTGGACCATGCATTTGGAGGTTAATGTGTGTCAGAACCACTATACACCTCCCAGAGCACCAAACCTCTATTGTCAGGAGGTGCTACACTAACTGACACAAGATATTGAGACACAAGTACTTTCATTACAAGCTTATTAAACCCTTGTAGATTGTGTATTGCAATAGAGTCAACTCATACTATTTTTAATATATAACACCATACATGGTGGGATGAAAGAGGTAGGTAGCTCAAGTAGATGCAGTAAGTTGCTAAAATGTGAACATAGGTTTTAGGTTGTGTGGATTTATGACAGCATAGTTGTTTTCCCCTCTCTTTAGGGTAGATATCCCATTATCATGTGGTCTGTAATGACATCAATCAGAATTTTGGAACCTTCAACTTCTGGCAATTTTTGAAACTTTTAAGATGTGGTGACACTCCTTGTCATGGACATCATAATTTCATTTGGAGACTGTAAGTGTGCAAGAAAGAAATAAAACCAGGTGATTGTCACCATTGAGCTCATGGATAGCAATCATAGCAGTAATTGCCGGTGTCACCACCCACAGTGCCCTGACACTTGGTTCACTATGGCTTTCCCTTTTTGTCATCTCATCCTATCTCCATCCTGATGCTCTCACATCACCCATTCTATGTGTAAATGTCATTTCCCTTTAGAATACCTTTGTTACATCATATTTAGTTCTAGTTTGATCCCTACCCTTTTCCATGCTTCCTTTGACCTGTCACCACTTCTCACTTCCTGGTTGGCCTTCCAATCATCCAGTATACTTCTGTATAAAAGTTCCTACCATACATATATGCTACTATTCTCCAGTTCTAATATTGACTTACATAGATTACCCCTGTTTAGTTTTCAGCACCTTACTCCCTCTCTAATACCCTTGAAGGCAGCATCAGCAAGCTGCAACTCTTTACCTTATAACACTTAGTATATTGGCCCTCTGGTCAATTGAGCTAAGGGTTGTCTTGGATTGTACTGTCTGCTCTGTTTTAAATACTGGAGCACCTTAGCAGTTGTATGAGGGTGCAACACATACATTGAAGCCAAGCTCCACCTGTTTTGTGGAGTCAGACCTCCTGAGTAGTACAATCTCTATCATTGGCCCTCTGACATAGAGCCCCCTTTTACCCCTCTGCTTAGATCTTAACAAAAAGCCACTACTGGTGTTTCATCCTTATTCATAAATAAAGGATATGATCCCAATGTTACAGTCCATCCATAATGTGATCTGGCCTCCATGTGTGCTCATGATTTTGTTACAGATCTACACAAACTTCACCAAACCTTATGGCAGTCCACACTCGATGTTCATGCTTATATTCAACAGTTGGCTGACTGACAACATCACAAGGCCCCCAATTTCAAACTTGGACACCATTTTTTCATCAAAGCTGAAATTTTCCAGACTACCCAACCCACCAAATAGCTTGCTGAGAAATATATTGGTCCCTCCAAGATCATTGCACAAGCTGGCATATGTCGATTACTTTCCCCTTCAGCTCCCTGATACCATGCATGCAGTACATCCAGCTTTCCATGTCTCAACATTGGAACTCAGCATGCCAAACACCATCCCTGAATGAATTCAACCTCCACCTCCCTGATTATATTTTGAATTTTTTTGACAATTTATATTCCCTTAGTGTCCATTTTGACTAAAAACCCTTAGGTGCAGATATTCACCCAAGCAAGTTGCATGAGGCACCTCCAATGTCATTTTCTAGAAAGGTCTCAAAGGGTCTCAACCTAATGGGGGGATACTGTTAGGATCCCAGTCATTTGGCCCCCCACAACCTTGTTTTTACCTTCCCCACCCCAGTATCCTGCTATCAGTGCCCCTGACCAATGGATAAGAACCGGAACAAAGCTAAAAGCATTCAAGGTTTGAAAAGCTGTGCAATATTATGTGCAATATTATCATTGAAAATCCAAGTAAAATCCCTGCAGAATCTGGAGTGTTGTTTACTCTTTTTTTTTTATTGCCTCAGCAGCCAGTTTATTATCCTTTGAGGTTGTGTTAAGAACAGAAAACTGACTAATGTCGGTTGGTTGATGGGGACCGATCGGAAGGACTTGGCTTCAGCTTATGTGCTGCACCCTCACAAGTTACTGTTGGGTGTCCTTAAATTTCAGGCGGGTGAAGACTAGTCCTATTGAATTCCTCACAGTGAGTTACTGATCAGAAACTGAAGGATAAGTCGAGTGTCGGGCCAAGGGATCAGAGACTGAAGGTGGGCAAGTGCACACAGAGGTGGGGAGTGGGATACTTAGAGTGAGACTTATGAGAGATGTATGTGGGTGTTCTGAGTCGATATTCTGATTGCCTGGTAGTTTCATTACAGCAGATCTATATATGAGTTATTGGTGTCTAGAAAATACTAACTAAGGGAAGAGTGGAAAATACTATTGACAAATAAGCTTGACTAGGAACTGGAAGGTTACAATAAGTTCAGAGGCCGTGAATTAACTGAGAGCGGAATTATGAGAAAAGGAAATAGTCCAAGGGTTACAGGTATATATGGCATAAATGAAACATAGAGTAGAGCAGATCAACATAAGTAAAAAGGGACGTATCAAAGCATAACCATATTCTACAAGTATAACTTGACAGGGGCAGTTTGATTGCCGTGAAGGTATATGTCAGTGTCAGGCGAATGATGGTTTCCGATACGATGACTTGATCAATAACTAGAAACATCAGTTGATGGTAATATCCTTGGGGACCATCAGGTTGTGACATGGTTGTGACATGGTTGTAACAGGTTGACACATTTGAAGAAATGGCCTTTATGAAGGTGCAGTTGGAAACCTTATGTCCACCTTTGCCACAGAACAAACAGAGACCATTATCCATGTGACTTTGACATCCTTTCAAGATCAGATTTCTATCAGAACCTAACTTATGAGAAAATCAGGTTTACTGGAAGTCAGCAGTGAAATTTCAGGTCAGGTGTTGACTGAAAGCTTGGACCCAGCTGTTGTGCAGCCCTGGTGTTTTGGATAATAAATATATAATTAAATAAATAAAAATTTATACATTTAATATCAAAATCAAGTCATTTCAAGTTTCATCAACATCCTCATCTAATCAATTAAGAATTCTGAAGATGCTGACCCAAAATAGTATAATGTCATACTGTAAGTTAGTGCACTGGACCTACATATGTACCAGTCTTTTCAGTGCCCAAGCTTGGACTTGAAAAAAAAGAATTTCTAGCTAGAGTGCAATTTGGACATGTGGGTGAACATATGTATACTGCATAGCCAGTCCCCTGTACATTAATGGCACATCACACACAGACACATGATCAGTGTGGAATACACACTCAATATGTCATTCACACATGATGGGGTGACCTGCATGTGGATGAACAGGTACCACATGTTATACATGCCCATTAGAATGAAAAAGGGGGCTGGATGTGATGCACTAAAATTGCAGAAGCTTGGCCATGGATACAGACATGCACAGATGAGATGAAGATTCACCAACTTTACCTATGGACCCACAGTAGTACACAACATATTTCTAATGTGCTAAGTCACAAACAGCCCAGCCTAATGTGTGTGCACACCCACCCGCACATGGATGGCATGTTTGTGAAGCTCAGGGCTTACAGGTGGGTTTCTAGGGAAACCCACAGATAATCTAGGTGGTAGGTAGGACTTGGCTTTAGCTTATATGCTGTGCCCTCACATGATTGTCATGTCCAACTTCAGGCAGGGAAAATGGGAAACTTGGGGGGTTTTGGAATATGCAAGGTTGGAGGTGAGAGACCTGGGGGTTCTGAGAATATGCCATGTCAAGTCAGAAACACCTACAGGGTCTGGGAATGTGCTAGTACTGAGTTCTTAGAGTGAGTGATCAAGACAGGTAGAATACTAAGTGGGTGCTAAGTTGATTTTCTGATCAGATTGTAAGTACATGCATAGCTAGACTATATATATAGAACTAGAGATTATTATACTACAAATCCAGTGAGACAAAAAGACCAAATGGGGAAACAAGAAACAAGGCAGGGGTGAGCATACTTAGGGCAAAGGCCAGGATGAAACAGAAACATGCATAGGGACATAATAAACCAGATGTCAACCAGGTTCAGGGGTGGATTGGGACAATGATCTTCAAGCATCTAAGGCTCTGGCATATGTGGGCAGAGTCTGGTTGGTGAGTTGTACTGTAAAAGAGAGACAGGGACTTATAGAGTGGGGGCTAGGTCCTGTGGGTTTTCCAGTCCTAACAGGTATTTGTTCAATGTGCTACCTGCCTGCAGGCTGGACCATGCACCAGATATGCATGTACAATGCAAGTGCAGGTACCTGCAGGGCATACCCATTGAGAATCCTACTGCCATTTCTGGTGGCTTTCCAAAATCAGTATATTGGTGGGATGGTGTCGAAGGAAAAAATGATTGACTCATGGCATCCCTGGTGAAATAAATGTGAAATATAAGTGGAGGCTGTCTGCCACTAATCCAATATCTAGCTTAATGCAAACTTTGAGGTGACCAGTAATGAGAATGAAACTCACAAGTAACCATCTTCAGCAATGTAAGTATGTGCACAATTCATTGCGGAAGTCATAAGACAATTTGGTTACCTTGGAATTTCTTGGTTATGAGCCTGCTGGCTTGCATGCTCATGCACATAATAATAGTAAGGAAAACACTCTGTGTGAAATTTAATCAATGGACAAAGCACATGTAGATGCGAATTTGAGCTTACCCCTATAGTGAAAAGGTGTTAGTCACCATACAATGAAGTCCGGCAAAAAGGGTAATATATTTCTTTCTTTCTTTCTTTCTTTCTGTTCGTTTCTTCTTCGTGGTGAGGAGTTAATTATTAACATGACCTTCTTTAAGGTCTCAATCAAGCTCATGAACAAGTGATTCAACCAGACAGGGTTCCCAGACCACCCATCCCTGGACTTTGCTTATTGACATCTGTATTAGAATGTTTTTTTAGTGAGTCATACACGTTGAGGGTGGACGCAATTTTTCGATAAAGCTCACGGTGATTGCGGTGCCTTGATTATGTGAATTACTCCTTGTATGATTCATTGATTTGGTTTATTTCTGAAGGACACAGTCTCCAAATAATCAAACTTATGAAGGAACAAATAGTCACTGAACCTATTAATGCATCCGCGTTGAGTTTTTTTCATTATA
Source organism: Hysterangium stoloniferum (assembly GCA_015178975.1). NCBI lineage: Eukaryota > Fungi > Basidiomycota > Agaricomycetes > Hysterangiales > Hysterangiaceae > Hysterangium > Hysterangium stoloniferum. The sequence goes on along the minus strand of WHVD01000058.1, from coordinate 391,994 downwards.
TATCCCACACAGATAGATGGCGCTGCTGGTCCCAACATTCAAGCCAGAAAACAGTGATTCAGTTCTCTCACTTCATGCTCCATTCTCCCTCCTAGGATTGTGTATTCCATACGTCTATTGCTTGGACTGCCCGTTTGGAGTTCAGGTAAAGAAATAAGGATCGAGGATGCAATTGGTACAAAGTTTTCACTACAATAACGGCACACCATGTTGTTCAAGAACCGCTGCAAGGCGTTTAGCGATTTTACGGATGACTCGGTTCTCACTTTTCAGGGATCGTCCTATGAAGTTGTGAATACCTTGAGTGGAAATTTGGGATCTAAATTCGTCTGTAGGAGCATTAGGCATCTTAACATATGACAATGAAGAGATGCTCACCGTGTCCCGAAAGTTTCCATAGAAAGTTGGCGCGCATATAATCGAGGGCGTCGTCGTCTCCATCCGTTATGAGGCTGAGGACTGACTGAAAAACACTTCTAAAATCAAGTGTTTTCATCCTAACTCGAAACACATCTGTGACCAATAGGTGTTTTAAAGATTGTCAGAAAACATAATTTTGTATTACCATATTTCAGTAAGATGTCGAGCAGTTGCTGCCAATTCTTAAAGCGGATCCAAGTGTACCTCACATCATTGCTTTTGCCGAGAATGTGGTTGACAACAGCGTCGACAATGCCAGACGACAAAATTTCTTTGCGTCCATCATCTGTGGTGGGCATCAGATGCGTGAAAACACCTTAAAGTCGAACTATTACTAACCATATGCCGCGAAGGTGCCAATAAAATATACAGGAAATGAATCTTCAAACCGCGGACGTTCCCAAAGGGGATGCTCTGAAAGAACGTTCACACAACGCTTGACGATGTTAGAAGATAAGATACGACTCCGCAACTCGCCTGTCTTTGATTGAGTTCAATCAGCGGATGTGGTGCGGGGCTTACCATATCGTGCCATCGCGGTGATAGCCTCCATAGCCATCATGTCTTCAGTGTCCGAAAAATCACTGTCCCACAACTGTAAATTTATGGTATCCAAAGAAAATTCAATGAGGTCCGATCCCAACATGAGAAGCCTGAGGTCACCTGATATTATTTAGTTAATACCTTTGGTAAGGAAGACAGCGACGTACTACTTGTACAAATATATTGCACTGACACCCATGAAGAATATCGAATTTCCTCGTCGTCATGGTCAAGCCCTTCCCGGAGGAGGGCGAGGCATTGTTGCCAGTTTACCCCATCCCGGATCTCATCTATATAAGATGAGCAGCTATTATCAACGATGTTAAAAATCCACTGTACCAACGAACACCAAGCGTGCTGCAAATAAGATGCCATCTATGCGAACGTCTTTGTTCTGATCGGAGGGCGGGGACATAACGGCCTCAATAATACCGGCGTCAATCAGGCGACGGCGGACAGTATCTATCATATGAATCAACGTGTGCACTATTTATATTTGGTGGCCGGCTCTACCATCGTTCAAAAAATGTTCCAGTGTGCCATTACTCCAGTTTCGGAAGTTCGCTTTAGTGGAATTAGATGGATATGGCGGCCCGATTTTTGATTGACATACGGTCTGCGAGGAGTGCCTTACACAATGCATCATCACCCGTGCTGAGAATCTTTATAAGACACCGTTTGAACAAGTGAGGATCATCATCTGTTGAGACACGATAGATGGCTTCAGATGGATTGTTGTGCCAGGAAAGATATCCAAGATAATGGATTATAGCCAAACTATCCTCTAATGGCACCATTGGCATGAGTGCTGCCAAGCGATCATCGGCGTTGTTAACAGAGCAAAGAGCCGTTCTTCCCTCGTCTATAAGATAAAAATTATTTAGCATACAGTGGGAAGGCAAACAGGGGAGTCTAGTAACATGACTTGAGCATAATGGACAAACGGTGCAGACCTCCCGTTGCGTCTGCTGCGCTTTCAATCATTTTGAAAACGTGCTCCGCGGCATGGGCATCAAATATATCGAGTTCGAATAGATCTTTCTTGTCGAAATAACCGCGTCTGGATCGCCGATTATATCCAGTGGCTCGGTCATAGATGCCTACGAAATTGCCCCATGGTCCCATACCCACAGGAAGCACGGCCTTGGGCAAATATGATGATTCACAATATGCCACAGAGATGTGGACCTTCTGTCCAGGTTGGAGTTTGCGTCCCCGGCCGCGGTGAGGCCTTGTATTTTAGAAGATTAGTAGATTCATCATACTAACAGCATGTACGTACAACCAAGTGATACTACCGGACGATTCATAGGATAGTCGTTTCACAGGTAGATACTCTAAAAATTGCCAAGCGAGCGTAAGCGATTCACGCATTGTACCAAGTTCATCCCATTTCCACGTTGGAACGGTCTAGCTTCACCCCTGCATACACAGCTTCATAGGACATCCATAAAAAGGCCGGGTGTCTGCGGTCTAGGTCGCCGTTGACGACGTTCCCTCCACCTCTGCACATCGTAGTGAGTAAGTACGAAGTATTGTGTAAACGGAAGAGATAGTGTCAATATACTGACATATCTGAATGGGTTCCAGGAAACCACACTTCCTTGATGTGTGGAGTTTTCTGAGGTTGGGGTCTCCTTTTCGGCAAAGCGGGGTCTTCACTTGAAGCATGAAGAATTGGATCGGCGTGTTCGATATACGGAGGAAGCTTATGCAGCTTCTTAGACGGTTCTGCGAAAGGCAGTCACAACATATCCATATGTCGTTATGCAACTACTTGCTTTCATCAACCATGGCTCCACACGCGTACTCAGGAAGGAATTTAACTCGACGCTCATCAAGGGCCAGCGCATGGCGGAAGTAACAAGTATGGTCCAAGTTAACCGTTCCAGGAAGATTCGGACCTCTCACAATCCCGATGGAAGAGACAGTATCCCTGAGAAAGCACAGGTCATTTTAATACCAAAGACCGAACAACCAGGGTAATCAATTGTACCAGACCCCAATAAAATGCACTCGTACGTCTTTTCTCGAAAAAGTATCCTTAAAACGATTTGCCAAGTTAAGGGGCTTTTTCGGTGGTGATGCTTGTGACGACCTCTTTAACGGACTATACACTTTGCGGAAGATTCCACATTTGAAGAGAGGAATCCCTTATCCTTGGGAGCAGGTATCCCCTCGGATCCATCCGGTGCCGGGGATGGGCCCTTCGAATTATTGTCCTCTTCAATAGGGATCTTTGAGGTAGATAGACCCATTTTCCACGGTGATAGGAAGCGATGGCGAGGTCGAGTCGTTTCGTCGCTTCTTGGATCTGCATACAACTCGTATGCACTAGCATGACCTCAGTAAACTCATCGCATTGAGATGCGAAAAATCATCTTACAATGGAATCTGTTCTTCGTTCCCTTTGTATATGAGACCAACCTAATCATATTGAGCTCTCGGTAAATTTTCAGGTGGCAATTACGGCCTAATGTCTTACTTTGTGAATCATTCCGGCCAAAACGCGCACTTGATAAGCACCACGTGAAAAACCTATCGTGGACAGGTGTAATTATTTAATGAGCGTATGAAATACTAATTTCTTTTACTGCACCGACCAAATAAATCCGGTCCCCGTCTTGATAGTTATCGGCCAACCACCTGTATGCACCCATTACAATGTTCTCAAAATTCCTTGGGGATGCGGTGTTTAGTTGACTATGAGTTAGATAGAATGTTGACAATACCAAGCAATCGCCAGATCTATAGTGTTGTTGACAACCTGTTTCAGGTAACTCCAAGATTTCCAAGACGGTTTGGCATAGGTACCGATACCACTGTTATAGTAAGTGAGTTGCGTTCCGTCATCCTTAACGAGCTGACTGTACAGCTCGATAACGTTAGTATTCTACGGTGAGTCACAGGTCAAAGCAGTCATATATTCCTAAGGGAAATGTAAATTTACCTTCTCTCCAAATTGATTTGAGGTACCATCGATACAGACGATCAGATTTCTCCCAGTCTTCCCCTCAGGTGGCGCTTTACACTGGCATCGATCTCCTTCGGGATTTTCACTAGATGACGAGTGAGTAACAATATGCCGAACATCGGTGATCGACGCTATTAGTAATTACTGACCTCGGGCTGTTCCCCATCCTTCTCGAGCCGATGGATTTCGCAGTTCGGTGGTTGGGGTTGGAGACTCGATGTAGGTTCTTTATTTTATTTAGAGTCATCCGACTGGGGGAGAAACGCCGTCAAGTTTGTCAATTAGAGTTCACGCCGAATTGGAAATTAAAAGATAGCGAAACTTCTCATCATTCAACGTCAATCCATGAGTGCAATAAGCATAGCCTGTAGAACCCTTCCAATTAAATGCTGAAATAGTGGTTTAGAAATACATGCATTTTCGTGAGACTGCAAAAAGCAGTGCACAATATGTGTATAACCCGAGGAAAGCCTCCCAGGCCATTGGAAGAGCTCCATGTCAAGTCAAGGCTCACTCCGACGTGAAAATGTTACATTAGGCCACATGCTTTGTAATATATATTTGCGTCGTTCGTGTCGCGTTTGTTTGGTCACAGCGTCAAATAAAGTTCATTTTCACCAGGAACGGAAACAGTGGCCGATAGGAGAAAAGAACGTAGAAGAACAGATGGCAATATGGAGACGGGATTGATTAATCGGAAGCAGAAGAAAACACACATCAGTAAAATGATATTTGTTCCGGACGGCTCCCGGAGGAGATCCCCCAATTCTAGGAAGCTCCTGGACGTTGTGGAGCGTGTGGAGCATCCCAGAGTAGGAGTACCTCCCAGCGTTTAATACCATTTTGCTGATGCAGTATCTCAATTTATTTAAATATACATAAAGAAAATAGCAATGAGAAACCTTTGATGCCTGCTTGAAGTATTGCATTTGGTGGAATCAAGATGCCTAAATACTGTGTAAAAACGGGTTGAGGTCGATATAGGAGGATCACAGTTGGATGATGAGACCGCATGAACTTCGAGGGATGCTGTGGTCTTGGTTGTGGTACAATTTGAGCACCATGAGGCTTGTATTCTATTCATACAGTCCAAGTGCTGGGATAGGGTTGCGAGCTTTGAATTCTTTTTGACCACCAGAATCTCTATCCTCGTTTGCGTGTATACGACTATAAAAACAACGTATGCATCCATCATCGTTTCTTCAACGCATTTACTCTTAATCTAGTTTATTATCGAGACCAGAATATTTGTGTGTCGTCACTATTGAAACCACACCCCTTTTGGACTCGGCAGTCAGAATACGCATTTTCTGATGACATTCTTCCATTTTAATTATACTTCACCGCTCATGCTCTGTCTCTTCCTGGATAGGAACATCAGTAAAATGGTTTTGAGCGCTGGGAGGAAGTACTGGGTGTTAGAGTATGATGATTACGATTAGTATTAAATCATACCTCGTATTGTGAATGTATTTTTCCGGTCTGGTTCACATGTGATTAGCTATATTTAGTTTAGTGTTCCCTTAGTTCCAAACCAAGTGCACAGACCATGTAGCTTAGTATATAGTTACATCCAGATGAGAGTAGGACCTCATCTGGAAACCTAGCTATATCACCGGTTTACTTCTACCCGCTCAGTCCTTAGTGGCATTCGCTCCAAGTGCCGAGAGTCATCGCACTGTGATCCCCCAGGCTTGCAGATCATAACACTGGGACGCTCCGGGCTGTTCCAGGCGCTTCCTAGATTACGGGGACTTCCCGGGAGGGTCCGGATCAAATATAGTGATCTGTCGGGCCCGGCTCCGCCTGGGCTTTACTAGGAATTGTTAGTTATAAAGTAAAAAAACATAACATCAAAAACAAACTTCGAAAGGGTGCCTTTTAATATAAAGTAGATTGTTTGACTATCTACTGTAGAGATTATGTGCAATTCTGTAACAAATGAACTCAGTGATGTAGTTAACTACTGTATTAGGATGTCCCGTACCTATAAAAATAAACTCCAGGACATATAAGTAACATACACAATAAGCATAACTATGTAAGTACATCACTGAGGTATTGCTACATGGCAATGAGCCATTGTAATGGCTTGTATGCTGATTAAGCATTGGTTTCAGTTGTGTTCTAGCTTACACCATACCAAAAACTCAATATCTAATGGGTGTAGATAATCCACTTTCTGTCATCTGTTGATGTTTCTCTGCCAACAATTTCTGAAAAAATATTGTCATTACTTTTGGCTGTGTGTTAGGACTGGGAAACCCACCAGGACCCAGAACCCATCCTATAAGAATTTCAACTTTCTATATTGTATAAACCAGCCACTGGACTCTGCCCAGACATTCCAGACCCCTTGTTCCCAATCCATCTTTGCCCATTTAACATCTGGTTCAGTCTGCTCCTTGTTTCCTGATCTGTTTGACATCTGGTTTATTGTCTTATTGTATGCCTGTTATGTCTTTATGTCTCTCTGGATATGTAGTACAATAATCTACTAGTTTATATAGTCTAGCTACTATCTGTACTTACAATCTGATCAGAAAGTCAACTTAGCTTCAACTTAGTAGTATCTGCTTCAATATATTCTCAGAACCCATGGGTTTCCCCCAGAGAGTTACCTGTGAGCCCTGCACTTAACACTGTGCTTGCACTTCTCTCCACCACTTTTGATGCTTGTAGCATGCTAATATGCTCGACTCAAGCAGAACATACCAGAATATATTGAGTTTATGCTATCTCTGATGACTATTATTGGTTATAGTTCTTCCCAGTACAATACCTAATTTTGAACTATCCACCACTGTATTTTAGACCTTGTTTCCTTTCTCTCACCCATTCAATTGGTCCATGGGACCTAAGTTTCTGATCACTGTGTCCTCAATATTCTTTTGGTTTTTTGCTGCATTTGCACATGTGATTGACCTGGGGGAGGCTTGATTGTTTTGGGAAAATGGACCCTGGCATCAGATGCATTTTCCCATGATATCTTTCCTATAGTCCTATTTCGAACTTGGTGCTGGGTGCCCTCAATATCACATAGGTTGCATAAAGACATGAACAGTTAGAAAGCTGTCAGTATAGAATCACCTGTTGCATGTAGCCATTCCTCTACTACAGCTGTATGGAATGTGGTAAGGAGGGACAGACACCCAAGTTATGACTATGTCTATGCTACCAATGGGATCTTCATCACTCAATGGCCCATTGGCATTCTGAGCACAAGTGATCATTATGTTTATGTCCTCACTCTTCTGACCCCATTTTCTTGTATGTGTATGTTACGACCGGACAATCCTGCCGAACTCCGGGCACTAACTTGTACGCCCCCACGCGCTACAAGCACCAATCGTCTGTTTATAGGATTTCCCGCCCGGACTCCGTTACGTCAAGACTCGTTACGTTCGACCTCATTAAGACACATATCAGTCACCGGACTTCCCCCGGACCCCGTCTCTGTCTATGTCCGTTTTCGTCCCACGCATTAGTCACCGGTTCCCGCTTAGAATCCCGTCACCGCTCTAATCGAGCCCCGTTCCCGTTTTAGTCAAATGACCTGTCACGATTTAGGACTCTGCTCCCGCTCTGTTTCCCGTTATGGGTTATGTTTTGTCACGATTCGGACTCCGCTCCGTTCCGTCCCGTTCCTAACACCAATTTGGTGTTTACTATTCCCGTTTTATGTTTTGCTCATTTCGTCTCATTATTACTGGATTCGGTATGTCATGCATTCCACGGTCTATATAAACTGGCAGATGTTGTACATACAATCCAGTCAGAAAATTAGCTTAGATTCCCCCCAGTAATCTAATACATTTTCCTCTCTAAACCCTACTCTTATCAGACCGCTCGCACTAGTCGGAGCCCACGGGCTCCGGCGCATCTATCTCTCTCGACTATCTTGATTCACGACTCACGACTCACGACCTACGACTCACGACCCACGAACCCCCGCCCGGACTGCCCGGGATTCCCGTCCACCTGTCTGAAATTGGACAACACGATCTAGCGAGGGCACAGCCTATAAGCTGAAGCCAAGTCCTACCGGATATCCCGCGGGTTTCTCCGGAAACCTGGCCTGTGTGTGTATCCTAACAGTGTATTAGTCTTTTTATTGTTCCACATTTTACATTTTCTAGGCATCACCTATTGCTATAGCAGTAGAGGAACCACAAGATTTGCAGAGTTGGAAAACCTTCAGAAAATCTTGATATTTGGCCAAATTTTCTAAGCATTTTTTGAATGGAAAAACTGTTTGAAAATCTTTAGTTCTAGAAGGTTTTTTCCTGAGATCAAAAATTGTATCTGGAACCCCTAAAAAATTGTGCTGGGAATTGTGAAGAAACATTGCTGGAAATACTGTAGCTTATTTTTGATGGATTTGCTGAATAAGAAAACTCTTGAAGAACTGTGTGTTTTGTTATGTCGGAAAAATCCGAAAATCCTAATCAGGCCTGTCGGCCCGACTAGGTGCCGGTTTGCCTGATCCGGGCTGCCCAGGGTGTGAACAGGCGCCCAGCAGACTGGTCGTGCCTGGTGCAACCAAGATATCAGGCCGGCCGGGCTCTGCACGGACCTGCCCAGGATCGCGCAGCCTGATCGGGGTCTGCACAGATGCCCGGCAGCTTAACGAATCGATGGTAAGTTGTGACACATTACATAAGACATCAACTCGGCATTGACTCGCAAATTGTGGTGTGACATAGTGTCTTCTACCATCATCATAGGTCTCTTGCCGAATCAATGTCACATTGACATGACCATCTCTCTCTATTTTTCCCTTGTCTTTGTTTCTTCCTCTCCCATCTCACAGAATGCTTTCAGCATCTGCGACTGTTCTTTTTTATGTAGGTTGCAATTGATATTACCGTTCACTTTTCTCGGTTTCTCATATTAAAGTTTATTCATTTAGACGCAGGGTCTATCCCAAATCTTCAAGGGCGAGTACGGTGTCCCAACTGTATCAGGTCTAGATTTTGACAGCAATGAGTTAAATGCAAATGTCACCCATCAACTCGCCAAATCCAAACTCATTACATAATGGATAGTTTCACACTTAGAATTCTCGTTGACAATTGTCGACATCAACATTGCGGCCGCCTTCTATCACTGTCATCTTTCGCTGCCGGCCACCCAATATTACCGTCATTCCCTCCACTATCACCTCCGCTGCTGCCCACTATCATTGCCGCCGCTGCCCACTGTCGCGCCGCTCATATCATTGTCGTTGATGTCAGATACCGAGTCTGTGCTATCCCAGCCTAGCAACCCAGTACAATGTGGACAGGCAGTGTTAAATTTGATGATGAAACACACCTTTTTATAGGGGGAGTCCACCAATTATTGCAACTTTTCATATGAAGATGCTAATTGTGGACCATGCTTTTGGAGGTTAATGTGTGTCAGAACCACTATACACCTCCCAGAGCATCCAACCTATATTGTCAGGAGGTGCTACACTAACTGACACAAGATATTGAGAAACAAATACTTTTATTACAAGCTTATTAAACCCTTGTATATTGTGTATTGCAATAGAGTCAACTCATACTATTTTTAATAGGCAGCGTACAACCGGCGTGTCGGTCATTGGTTTAAACAAAGTGAAGGGAAGCGGCTTCGACACAGGAGATATTTGGGCCTCACAAATTGTCGTGCGTATTCGGGCTTGTTTGTATAACCCTTGTTACTAATGAACTTCTATCATTTTTAGGATTTACCCCCAGACAGCACGTTTTTATCACTGCGGGATACTCTAGCAGAAACAGGCGGGAAGTTATTGGTGTCAACATTCAGCGCCATGTCCACCGGAACAGTCAGCCCATGTTTTCCTCTCGTGCTTTCGTAGCATCGCTCTTACATTATAGATAAGCAAAATCTACTCCACAGTCGAATGAGGACGTCACTTTTGCACCAGGGATTTTGTGATCAACTACCCAAATTGATTGAAATACTTGGGATGCTCGTCGAATTAAGAGAGTCGATCAAGGCGCTGGCTATTTGGTTCATCTTTCCATTATCTTAGGTATTGTTAAACCGTCTAAGCCCTCTTAGCATAATTGCGTAACTGTACTTCCTTATGCACCTACACTGCGACTCAAGGAGTTCAACGTTCATTCACCTCCGGCAGGTTTACATCCAAAGCTAACAGGACCAGGTGATGCTGTCTACAACATTCCCACAAAATCTATTATCATCCGCTATGCGAAACAGACCGAGGTCAGTGTGACACGGCTACAGCAAGCCGGTAAACGTGAAGTCAATGCTGATGGCTTAGGAATGGCATTCGACCGAGCGGGCTACAAAACGGGATACTGAAACTACAACCGTTTCCTCTTGAGGTGTTGTGAAGGACGAGACAAAATAAAAGGATGGTAGTATTAGCTAAATATGCAGTATCGGAATCCTTCAGGGTCCGATCAATACAAGCACTGCCGTGAGTAATCTTCCACTGTCTCATATAATTATTGTTAACAGGTTTTCGAATAACCATTCATAGCGCCTTCTAAAGACGAAAACATAAAGCAACTTCTCATTGAATACCACCGACGTGGCATTACCAACCATAAGGTACTCAGCAAGCTACTTTTTGCAAAGCATGGGATCCAGATGAGGTACGACTCATATCGCTCTCTAGACATTCAACCTCACTTTTTTCTTTTATTAGCGAAGCAACTATTGCTCGCCATCGCAGGCAGCTTGGATTACAAGGCAGCGGCGCTACAATGAAGAGTCTCCCGAATACCATGAAGCGGCAACTCGTTCTTGACCAAATGGCTCAGGATCCCACAAGCCAACAAGGACCACTGGTAGTGAAGGAAGCCATTGCTGCAGGGACTGGGGTTAACTTAACACGGTATGTGTGTGCATTGCAGCGTACTGCATTTTTTAATAATTCTTTCTAGAAGTTTTATTACACAAACTATGCGGCTTCAAGACCCAACCAATTTTGCGATCAGACAACCAAGTGCAAGAAAGATAAATCGTTCGCCCCTTCTGCTATTGGGCCCTCATCAAGAGTGGAGCGGGGTTGGTCATGACAAGCCTGCAGCGATTGGTTTTCCACTGTGGGCCATACGAGATTTATGTTCAGGGGCATGGCCGGGGATCCAGGTGCTTCCAAACAATCGTCTAAAGGTGGCGATTGCGCATTTGTATTTGAGCTTGATCGAAAAGATGGGCGGTGAGTTCTCCACCTGACAATTTATTGTACTGATGTGATCCACAGAACTACTGGCTCCCTAACTCATACTCCAACGTCATGACACGTCCCAACATCTGGGCTGGTCCAATTGCAAAGGAGCTCACAGTGATGAACGAATGCAATGTTTAGGACATTATTGATCCCCCCGCTGGTGCTCGTTTAATCCAAACACGCTGGACTTTTGCCAACAAGTATAATGGGGACGGTAATCTAGTCGCACAAAAAGCACGCCTGGTCGCAAGGAACTTCACGCAAATTCCCGGAGTTGATTTCTTCCAAACATGTGTCTGTAGTCAGGTATGTGTCACTACATATGAACCTCGCCATAGCGGCTGCCATGGACATGGAGGCATGGCAGATCGACTATGTAGCGGCTTACCTGAATTCCCATCCACAGGCAATTACCTATATCGGACCCTCGCTGGTACACCCGGAATCCCCCAGGTCCATCATTTTGGTCAGGAAGGCCTCCATAATGTCCTCGTCATCGACCTCTTCGGCCCAAATCTTGAAGATCTTTTCGACATGTGCGGGCGCAAGTTAAGCGTCAAGTGTGTTTGCATGTTAGCGCGGCAGATGGTGTGTATTTAACTGTGTATATTTTGAGGATATGTGCTCATATTATACGGTTAACAGCTAACGCGGGTACAAGCTATACGCGACAAGAGCCTTATATATCGTGACATAAAACCCGACAACTTTCTCATCGGTGCGCCGGGGACGAAGAATGCAAATACTATCTACGTGATCGGTGAGCACCTTCACTTTGACCGTCTGTCTCCGCATCTAACGTTTTTCTCTAGACTTTGTCATGGCTAAACACTACCGCGATCCAAAGACAAGGCAACACATTCCCTACCGAGAACGGAAGAGCCTCTCAGGAACGGCCCGATACATGAGTATAAACACCCATCTCGGTCGAGGTAAGTTTTCGAATGTATTCGCCATAGCAGCTCAAACCCATTACCCTAACCCTAGAACAATCACGCCACGACGACTTGGAGAGACTCGGCCATGTGTTCATGTACTTCCTCCGCGGCGGTCTTCCATGGCAAGGTCTCAAGGCACAGACCAACAAGCAGAAGTACGAGAAAATTGGGGAAAAGAAGCAAACGACACCGATTGCAGAGCTTTGTGAGGGCTTCCCAGGTAAGTTATAGGCTCATTGATCTTCGCTGCCTTCGTGATATCGGTGTCATCCTAAACCCCTGGCATCACACCCCTTTCTTCATGAGTCATCCACTTATCTCCTGTTCACTACTCGTGAAAAAACAAACATTGATCCATTCTCTGCTCCTCTCGTAGGCGAATTTGCAATTTACATGAACTATGTCCGCAAGCTCGGCTTCGAAGAACAGCCTGACTACGACTTTCTCCGCGAACTCTTCTCCAAAGTCCTTAAGTTCAACAGTGACGTCGACGATGGGGTCTTTGATTGGATGTTGTTGAATGGCGGAAAAGGGTGGGAAGCTGGTAGTGTGCGTGGATTCTGCTTCGTTAATTTTATTCGAGGCAATAGACTTGGACGCTAATGATATCGTGTACTTTTTTTTGTAGAGCTCGGCCCTATTGGCACAAGCCCACGCAACAGGAGGAACGGGCGGAGCGGGCCGCGATAAAGACCGTGAACGCGAGCGGGAGCGACGGCATCGCGCCCATCGAGAGCAGCGCGAACGCGAAAGGGAACGTGAGCGGGAAAGGGAGAGGGAACGCGATCGTGACCAACCAACGCTGATGCCTACACCCCCAACAACGACTGCATCACCTGGCAAAAGACGCACAGCTAATAGGTGAAATTATTTTCTCGATCCTCACCTTTGAACTAACCGCCGCGTGATTCCCTCAGTGTTCAACCCGCTGCTGCTGGATTATCCAACATTGCCATCCCCCCTCAATCCCGGCGCGGCAGTGCCCTCCCAATGGGTATGCCCTCCCAGCCCGTCACGCCCAATCCTAACATGAACGCCACTAACACGCACCCCTACGCGCAAGTGCAAGTGCAGCCCTCCCTCCTCCAACACCCGCGCTCTTCATCCCCCTACACATCGATCCCGACACCTCAATACGGACAGGCACAGACACAGCCTCCGCTACAGACGCGACAAATGCGGGGCTATTATGGCAGTGATGGCGGCGCGGGTGTTATGGGTGGTAGTGGCGTTGGGACTGGGCATGGGCATGGGAGTGGGATGCAGATCCAGGATGGGGGTGAGGAGGAGCGGGGGAGACGCGGCGGATTTTGGGACGTGTTTTGTTGTAGGTAAGGGGTTGTGGGGTTGTGGGTTGTGCAGTGGGGTTGTGCGGTGGGGTTGTGGGGCAGGTAGGGATAGGGGAGGTGAGGGTTGGGTGGGGGAATGGACCGGACGGTGAGAGGTGTTGTTGAGATGGAACGGAACGGCTGGTCGGTTTCGGTGGATTGTCGACCATGGCGTTGATGTGCGATTTTCCCTTATCATGGCGGGTGAGGGATGGGATACATTACATGTGTGGCTATTCGCCGTCCAAGGGTGTTTTCAGAAGGCTCGCATTGGCTACCTTGGATTTTGGATTCGATGGAGTGGGTTGAAGCCAGGGTCTATCTCCAATTACCAGACGGCGCAACCGTGGATGGAGAGATCGGACGTCTTAACAGGATACTTTACAGGACTATGGATGGAGCGTCCAACTGGGCCGAAGCATTGGAGAATGAAATGGGGGGAGCTAGGGTCGATATAGTGGTAATCATGATTTGTATATCACAGTGTGTGTACCTTGTGCCAAAATCTAGGTGGGCATCTTTCGAATTTACGATTTGATGATGGAACTTCACACACTGACTTCTCTTCTCCAAATTTGCAACGTGCATATCCTCGTCTCAAGTGTTGCATATAATCTGCCAGAGTATGAACTAATATGCCAAGATGGCCATCGCAGGGTTCCCCATCCTATTGGCATGGAAGGACCCTCCGGGGGGTATTTTCACATGTGTATACACTGGAAAAATACTCCACCACCTCAAGTGATCTACCATGATTATGTGTGGTGGTAGAATCCCGGTCAATTTTTCGGTGGTGTCAGGTGTCTGTGAGCCAACAGTTGCAGGTTGAACAATGCAAAATGCTGTGCTGGCAATTTGATCGTCGTGTTCGTACAAACAAAGATTAACCAGAGATATTCAAGTGAGATATTTGATTCGAGATTGTGATGTCATCAAGAAAGATTTAAGGGTGGGCTCTGACGATTTTCCATTCAAGTATTTGCTACGTGGACCGTATTTAAGTAATAAATGTCGTTCAGCTATCAGCGAAAGCCAAAATAACCGAGTATCCTTTATCATTGTATGTAATTGAATATTAGGTACCGGAGTAGCCACCTGACGCTACTATAAAAATGGAACATATCTATCTATTATATTTATATGCATAGAGCTCAGGTAGATAAGTCAAAAGTGACCATAGAATGAAGCTGATATTGTTTTATATTAAGTGGAGAAATTGTTGGTAGTTATCTAGACCACGCAAGATGTTCGCTTATAAAGGTCTTATAGTCTAGTTGTAATATTGTATCATTGTGAGTATGTAAGCTATTTGTTGGTCGTGTGTTCGATTCGTGTTTTGTGTAAATTAATTAAATATCATTTGCTCCGTGTACCTCTTGGGCATCTAATCATCGGCCACAATGAGAGCTAGTAATCAAAGATTTAATTAAAGCTGGGACAAACATAAGAGGGGAGGGAGTTGTGTGGTCGGTCCTGTCAGGTTGTTTGACTGACTGACCTGCTCCACCCTTTTTTATTTTTATTTAGTTGACATGACCTGTCCAAGCCTGAACAGCCCTGTTCAGTCCACATGACCTGTTCAGGCCTAAGCAGGTCACCTGACAAGGCTCTCTTGTTCTGTGACCACCACCTGCCTTTGGGGTTGGGGCCCCCAGTGCTCGTGGTGAGGGGCGGAGAGGCGGATGACAGTGAACAGGTTTGGGGACCTCTGAATTCACTGCTCTGTCAAAGTCGGCAGCCTTCAGCCGCACACCAGTGTCGTCTGCGGAACGTCACTGGCACCTACCAACCATGACTGTTGCCTGGCAGCGGTCTACCCTTCCTACCCACCTCCGACTCCAGCATTCACCTATGCACTAGCAATGCAAGACTTTGGTGTGCCTGCAGCCCTTGTCGACGCCTGCTAGCAGGATCTCGGGCTTTTCTTGGGGCTTCGGCCCAAGGCCTCAAGGCCTCAGCTCTCTACCATGTATATATCAACATGCCCCCCCTTTGCTTACTAAAATCCCTTCCGCACACGTAGCTCACTCGGAACTTCGTACCACCGTAGCATAGTTTCTCTGGGGGCCTTTTCACCCCCTAGCCGCAGTTAGCCATTGTTGCTTGAAGCGGGATACAAATATATCAAAAAAAAAAAAAAAAAAAAGCAGGTCACCTGACTAGCCTGGACAGGCCATGTCCAAGTCTTCAATGGAATCAGGCCTGATCTGTCAGTCGGCAAATCTGAGCGTCTGACTGACCTGCTCAGGCCTGCTTAGGTCTGAGTGGAGGTTTTCTATTTTTGTGACATAGGGGGGTTTTTTACACCCAACAATTCCTATGAAAACTGTAATAATGTGCATAGAGAAAGCAATTGAAACCACATATTTCTACTGAATTTTGCTCCTCTGTTAGGATTCTCACCTTTTTGGGCCCTGGCAACCTGTTCTCACTCTGGAAACCCTCTAGCATATTAATATCAGTACCCCTGATTATGGTATCACTGCTGTGGTATCCCAATACTTGGTTTACTATAGATTACCCTTTTACTCATCCCATTCTACTCCCATCCTGATGCTTTCCAGTCATCCACTCTACATGTACACATCATTTGCCACCTCAATATAATATTTTAGAAAAAGCTGACTCTTTATTGGGTTATAATCACACTTTAGAGACTTTAACTAAGATGAAAGGTAGACAGAATGCTAAAGGCTATAAACACACCCTAGATACTCTAATCAAACTAAGAGAGCTAAACTTAAATAAAACACATTCTGAAGAAGCTATGGAAACCCTTTTAGTATTATTCTGTTACTTTACATTTAGTTCCTTTCATTCCTCCATTCCATTATTTGTTTCCTTTGATCTGTTTGTCTTTTTACCTCTGTGATCACCTTCTGATCAGCCATCTCACTTTAGTATAGAATTCTCATCTTGTATGCTATAGTTCTTCAGTTCAAATATTGACTTGGGTTCCCCTACTCTTTACTTATTCCTCTTTGAGAAGTCTTCAGCTAGCTGAGACTCTTATCACTTTGACACTTAGTATTCCAGCCTTCTGGCTGACTTAGCTAAATGTTTACTTTAGTCTATTACATATGTACTACTTGCTTGTTTTGAAATACCAGAGCAACTTAACTGTTTGTGCAAGGGCGCAACACATAAGTTGAAGCCAAGCTCCACTTGTCTTGTAGAACCAGACCTCAGTGAAGTACATTCTAACACTATGGATGCCAGGCATACCATCCTCCTTTAACCTCAGACTTAGAGCTTAACATGCTCAGTGTTAAGAGCAGAAACTGACAGATGTCGGCTGGCCGACAGGGACTGAACGGAAGGACTTGGCTTCAGCTTATGTGCTGCGCCCTCGCAGGTTACCGTCAGGTGTCCTTAAATTTCGGGCGGGCGAAAACTAGTCCTGTCAAGTAAACCTCTCGGTAAACTACCGATCGGAAACCGAAGGATAAGTGGAGGGTTGGGTTGAGGGGTCGGAGACCAAGAGTCGGAGGCTGAGAGAGTCGGAGACTGAGAGAGGTCGGAGACCAAGAGAGTCGGAGACTGAGAGAGTCGGAGACTGAGAGAGTCGGAGACTGAGAGAGTTGGAGACTGAGAGTGTCGGGGGTGATATTGCGGTTCGATAAAAGGGCGGTGCGACAACAAATGTCTACTGGCTTCGGCCCCAGTGGCTTACGACGAGAACGGATTACGACGGTACGACAATGGAAATGGCTGGCTTCGGCCCCAGTGGCAGGTTACGATGGATACGAAGGTGCGACAATGATGGTGATAACGATCAACAGACGGCGGAGCGGCTTCGTTCTTATGCGTGATGGACAACGGCAGGAATCGGATTCGATGCATGCTGTTCAACGAGGCGTGGCTGACGGTTCTGTTCGATGTGCAACGCTTTTCAACGAGGCGTCCACAGGTTCGGGTTCGGATTCGGTGTGCGATGCTTTTCAACGAGGCGTCCACGGTTCCGATTTGGGTTCGACTTCGTAGCGTGAGTGTCTGCGACGATAAAGTGAGCGGCTAGTCAAAGCCATGCAAGTCTAGTGGTTTCAGCCCCACTCGGCGTTGCTTGATAATGCCCTTCAAGCTAGGTTATCTGTTTGTATTGAAATAAAATCTCGAAGCTCGCAAAAATCAGAAACAAGGACGAATGTGATTTCCGTTTGACCCTCTGTGTCTTTGTAAATCGACTGATATAAAAGATCGAACCTATTACAAATATAGTATCTACCACACAATCGTTAGCATGCTAGTGCGTGAAAGAAAAGAAACATATTTAGTAATGTACCTCAGTCGACACGAAGATTGTAAATCGACTGAGGAACATACATTGGTAGTGCTCGTATTTATGTGGATGCGAACAATGAATCCCATGGCACAAAAGAGACGGTAGGACAATGGGATTGTAACAATAGGAAACGGACAAAAAGAAATATTTACAGTTCGTGGTCAAAGTGTTATTGTTGTTTGTGACATCGTGTTTATCCTCGTGTTTATTCAGGGCATGCGTAAGACACAGTTCATAACACTCCCCCTGGCTGAGCATGCCCTTCAGGATTACATAGGCGGAGACCGATGCATTGTTTAATATGTGTTGTGCGGGGAAGTGGTTTGGTGAACATATCTGCAAGGTTGTCAATGGATGCGACGTGTTTGACTTGGATGTCGCCATCACTAACTCGCTCGTGAATGTAGTGGTACCGTATGTCAATATGCTTAATGCGGTTGTTATGTTTAGCATTTTTCGTTAGGGATACTGCGCCTGCATTATCATTCCACAAGAGTGCAGGTGGTGGCTGTGGATACCCTACTTCTTCCATTGCTGAATACATCCATAAAATTTGTTTCATTGCCCTGGTAAGCGCCATGTATTCGGCCTCTGTAGTTGAAAGGGCAACAGTTGGTTGATACTGAGTTCCCCATGCCATTGGGCCACCTGCCTGAATGAAAACATGTCCTGAGCATGAGCGCCGGTTGTCAAGGTCCCCACCGTAATCGGCATCTACGTAACCTATTGGTTTGAGGTCTCTGTGTTTTCCACCATATGTTATTTTGTATTCGAGGGTACCTTTTATATACCGTAGTACATGCGTGAGGGCATTCCAGTGAGCAGGGCCTGGGTTGGATGCATATTTGCTGAGTGTAGATATACTGTAAGATAAATCTGGTCGTGTTGCTATCTGAGCATACATAATAGACCCCAGTAGTTCCCGGTAAGGTTTATTGGCCATAAACGAACGATCTTCTTGTGTTTTTGGTCCCATATCCTGCGTGAGTACGACGCCTGGAGGTAGTGGTGTTCCCCGTGGGTTACAATTGGCCATTCCGAATCTGTCAAGAATTCGCTCCAGATATGCCCGTTGTGAGATGCTAATAGTTCCCATCATTCTATCCCTGTCAATGCGTATTCCCAAGACCAAATTGGTGTCTCCCAAGTCCTTTGTTTTGTAGGTCCATCCTAGTTCCTCTTTTGCACGCTCAGCCTCCTCTTTGGAGGATGAGACTCCGGTTGTGTCATCTGTGTAGGTGCTTGTTATCGTGATGTTGCCATTTGCATGTCGCGATCGTACTGCTGGGTCTGCCATAGATCTGTAGTATCCTAATTCACCCATTTCTGTATTCAATGCCTCAGCCCAATTGTATGCACCGTCCATTGTCCCATATAAAGTTTTGTTAAGACGCCCCACTTTACCCTCAACTTTTGCACCATCTGGGAGCTCGATATATGTGATCGTTTGTGGGTGTGAATTGAGATACGCAGTGACATAGTCTATCTGCCATGCTTCCATGTCTCGGGCAGCAGCGATTGCAAGATTCATGCGAAGGGATTCATAGCGGACAACTGATGCATATGTCTCGAAGAAGTCGACGCCAGGAATTTGAGTGAAGCCTTTTGCCACCAGGCGGGCCTTGCGTGCTACTAGATTTCCATCTGCGTTATACTTGTTAGCAAATGTCCATCGGGTTTTCATCAAACAAACGTCAGCTGGGGGTTCAATAACCTCCCATACGTCACGTTCCTTCATCATATCCAGTTCTTTGGCGATTGGACTGGCCCAGATATCGGGACGTGTCATTGCTTCAGCATATGAGTTGGGAAGCCAGTAGTTGCTTGGGTCTGGAAGCTCGTCTGTGGTAGTGGCGAAGATTCTAACACTGTTGATATTGGCCGACGATCCAGTATTCATCGCCCAATCCTCACCTGCCTCCCTCGCTGCATGCTCCATTTGTTCTGACTCTTTCGACTCAAGTATTGCTCGTGTTGGCACATGATGGCGCATAGACCGACGAGGTAAGGCAGGTTCTGGGGCCACCAGTGAAGGGACGTTTCCATTGGAGTTAGATGCATTCTCGTCGGGGATGGTAGTTGTGGCGTTTTCTGCCATCAGTGGTGTGGGAAACTCACTTATATCTTCCTGTGATAACAGTGGTATTGTCTTCTGACTGAGTCCCTCCTCGAAGATAACATCCCTTGAGCGGATGATCCGCCGCATTTCAGTGTCATATAGTCGGTAGGCATCTCGTCCAAAATATCCGACTAGAAGGCATTTAATTGAGTGGGGTTCCAGTTTGCTAAGGCCATTTCCAGCCTCAGTTGGAATCTTGGCATACGCGATGCAACCAAATGGTCGGAGATGGGAGACATTGGGTTTTAGGTCATGCCATAGTTCAAATGGTGTTACATGCGTGTTTCTGGCCAATGGGACAAGATTCTTTAGGTAGATAACAGTGGACGCAACCTCACTCCACATAGATGGAGGTAAGTTTGATTCGTGTAATAAGACAGGTACTCGTTCAATGATTGTGCGATGTGCTCGTTCGACTACCCCATTAGATTCTGATGAGTGTGCTGTAGTGGTTTCATGTACAATTCCCTGCTCTGCAAGGAAATTGTCCCAAATCGCATTGCAAAACTCTCCCCCTCCATCAGTACGTATACAACGGACCTTTTGCCCTGTTTGTCTCTCCGTTAAAGCAAGATTGCGTTTCATGGCTTCTAGGGTAGTTTCAGCCCGCTTGTCTGCCAGGAAGTATCCCTCCATGTAACCTGAGAATCCATCAACAATCGGCATCATGTATAGTTTGCCACCAATTGATTCCACATGTGATGGTCCCCACAAGTCGACGTAAATTCATTCTCCAATCCCCTTTTCACATTGGTCATTGGATAAAAAGGGCCGTCGCGTGTGCTTCCCCATGATGCAGTTTTCGCATGTGCCGGGTCTTGGGTTTGTTGTGGTAATGTTTAATCCATTGACGACTTTATCCTTATCCATCTGCTCAATAGTCTGGTAAGCAATATGCCCCAGTCGGCGGTGCCAAGTATCGATATCGGTGGGCTTGATATGTGATTGCGTTGCATATATCGTAACAACATTTTTTGCCTTTAATGCGTTGTTGACTTCACTAACTGGTACATTAGTATTTTGCATGGTGGGTGTTATGCCGGCCACAGGATACAGGTCGATTTCGTACATGGTCCCCACACCCCGCCCATACATAAATGGCTGGTTGTTTTTATCAAGGAAAGTAACGCTTCCCCCTCCGAAGATGGAAAAACAACCCACCTTATCGAGACGGCCTATGGATATTAGATTATGGGACAGGTCCGGGGTATGTAGTGCCTTTTCGAAAGCAATGTCGACTCTTTTTCCGTTGAATATGACTCCCTTCCTCACAGTGCCGGTCCCACATATATTGAAGGTGCCTCCTGTTGTAGCAGTTGTACCGCTCTTCCCGTTGAATGATTCGTATGTAAAGAAATCATTGATATTGACGAAGCAGTGGTTGCTGGCAGCTGAGTCTGCATAAGTGATGACGTGGGGTTTGTGTGCTATCGTAGGTTGCGACTGTGTCACGAGGGCGTAAAAACTTCTATCTTGATTGGCATCGGTGACTGAGCTTGTGGGTACAATTGCGATATTGGCCGTAGATGGTTTTGGCGTAGACGACTCAGTCACATTGTCTCCACTAGTGGCGTTGCCCTTTCTTTTCCACCAAGCCGGGTACTGGCCCTCCATTCCCCCTCCTGGCTTGAAGCATCTGTCGATTGTATGCCCAACCTTTTTGCATACCGGGTTTGAGCAAACCAGTGAACTTCGTGTTTTAGTGGCAAGGGCCTGAGCTGTTTGGGGTGACGTTTTTCTGTGGCGCGCCAATGTTGCATCATGCATGGTGAGTCTGGCAATAACATCTGCAGACGTCTTTTGCTCGTATAATGTACTAACATAAATTGACCATTCACTCGGCATTGAGCGGAGAATAATTGTGCGGAATTCAGGGTCATCGATGTTGCTGCCTTGCCCAGTTGCCTTTTCCCAAGCTTCTCAGAGGGCGGCGAAGTGTGCATGTAAATCCGCTCCATCAATATGTCGTATCCAATGTAATGCATTCTCGGCATTCAAACGACCAATATCAGAGACGGCATCATAGATTGTAGTGAGTGCCTGCCATGCCGCTGCGGCCGTCTGGGTTGATTTAATCCCGAAACCAAGAGGGTTCTTGATATTTAGTGCTATTATACTCTTCGCATATGCATCACGCTGCGCCCATTCGTCTGGTGTCAGTGTCATTGATCCCCAGTAGCTTGTCGTAGTTGGAACTGGTGCGGTCGGCGAGGATGATGGTTTCGCGATAGATCCAGTGAGGTATCCATGCACGCCGCGAGCATTCGCAGCAGAGAGTATCATTTCCTTCCAAGAATACCACCGCGTTCCGTCAAAGCGTTCATCAGCGGAAAGTTGGAAGAGTGCCGGTTGTGTGGTCATGATAAATTGTTTAGAAAAAAAACTTTAGTTCGGTGTCGATTGTTATTTCGGTTTGACGATCGGTGCAACACACTACTTTTCACTAGGTGTGGCGGCAAATGTGGTTCGGGTCAGGTTCGATTCGGGTTCGGGTTCGGGGTCAGCTAATTGATTGTAACTGAGTTGGGGTCAGTGTCGGTTCGGGGTTCAGGAGTTCGGTTCGAATAATCAAAAGTTTGGTTCGGTTCAGCAACGTGGGTCGGGGCCCATAACCTATTACAAATATTGTACCTCAGTCGACACAAAGATTGTAAATCGACTGAGGAACATACATTGGTAGTGCTCATATTTATGTGGATGCGAACAATGAATCCCATGGCACAAAAGAGACGGTAGGACAATGGGATTGTAACAATAGGAAACGGACAAAAAGAAATATTTACGGTTCGTGGTCAAAGTGTTATTGTTGTTTGTGACATCGTGTTTATCCTCGTGTTTATTCAGGGCATGCGTAAGACACAGTTCATAACAGACTGAGAGTCGGAGATTAGAGGTTGAAGTCGTAAATGTAGGTTGAATCGTAAATTGGATGGAGTCGGAATGTGGTGGTCGTGAATAGATAATGGAGTCGGAAATTAGAGGGTATCTAAGTTGATCTAAGTCGATATTCTAAGTCGATATTCTGATTGTCTAATAACTACATTTACAGTGGGTTTATATATGAGTTATCGGCGTCTAGAAACTACTAACTAAGGGAAGAGCAGAAAACGGCATTGACAAATAAGCTTGACTAGGAACCGGAAGGTTACGATAAGATCGGAAGCCGAGATTTAGCCAAGAGCGGAATTACGAGAAAAGGGAATAGTCCACGGGCTACAGGTATATATGGGCAGATGTGAAACATAGAGTAAAACGGATCATCATAATGAAAGGGGACGTATCAAAGCATAACCAGATGGTACGAGTATATTTTGACAGGGGCGTAAATGAGGTTTGATTGCCATGAAGGTATACGTCAGTGTCGGTATTCTGAAGGTTGCTGAAATGATGACTTGATCAATAACTTGGAACATCGATAGACTGTAGTATTCTTGGAGACCATCGGGTTGCGACATGGGTTACGACACGGTCGTAACACTCAGGGAATTGATTGAAAGCTGTGATTTCTGCCTGAAAGAATCTTGTGCCAAGACAAACTTTTCTTAAAAGCTTTATCAAGGGCAAAACCATAATGGAATTTAGAATTAAATTATGTGTGAAATCATTGAATAATCATATATTTCAACAAATTTTTCCTTGGTCACAAATGGAAAATCAAAGATTTGTTTGTGAAATCTTGAAGAAATTAACAGTTCATGTTAGTTTCATAAGGGTTTTTCAAGACAAGAAACCCAGAACCAGATTTCCCCAATTCATACAGATTCAGTACAAATCTATGCAAATCTCAGAGAATCTATGTGAATTTCAGAGAATCTATACAAATCTACACAAATCTACACAAATCTACACAAATCTACACAAATCTACACAAATCTACACAAATCTACACAAATCTACACAAATCTACACAAATCTACACAAATCTACACAAATCTACACAAATCTACACAAATCTACACAAATCTACACAAATCTACACAAATCTACACAAATCTACACAAATCTATGCAAATCACAGTCTTTTTGTCCATGGAGATAAGTGTTCTTTTGATGTTGATTGCATTGAGTATTTAGGTTTTCTCATGGGCCCAATGGACTTACTATATGTTAAGCTCAGGGATTATGGACAGATGGGACTGATGTCCTGGGGAAAACCTGCAGGGGTTCTGAGGGTAGGTAGGACTTGGTTTCAGCTAATGTTCTGCACCCTCAGATGATCATCAGTCCTACTTTCAGGAAGATGGGTATGAGTATCCCAGGGAGTCTAAGAATATGCAATGAGTCAAAGTCAGGAGAACTGAGTCTGAATATATGCTGGTGCAAGTTGAGAACAAGTAGTTATTAGTGACAATGGTGGACTAAGTAGGTGCTAAGTTGATGCTAAGTTGAGATTCTGATCAGATTGTAAGTACAACAAATCCTATACTATATGTATAGACCTAGTGATAATTATACTAGTAATCCAGGAAAACAAAAGACAAAAAGGGCAAACAGGAAACAATGCAGGGTAGACCATACTAGGAAGAGAATCGATATGGAATGGAACAAGTCCAGGGGAGAAAATAAGTAAATGAATAAAGTATGACCTATAGTACAGACTCAAAGGCAGATCAAAATATGAGATCTTCAAGGGTCTAGAGAGCATGGGATATCTGAATGGAGTCTGGGTGCTGAATCATCCTTGACAACAGAGAGAAATGCTATGAAGATAGGATCCAGGGCCCAGCAGGAATCCTGATCCCTAACAGTACCTCCCCTTTAAGGCTTATTTCCCAAGGAGGCCCTAGATCATGATAAAATCTGTTAGTTACATGTATGTGTCAAAATGTCATATGACCTGGAGGTATTGTTCAAAATGTGAGGAGCCTATAAAGAACCTCTGAGAAATTTTGAATATTTCATATACAAAAATTCCTCATGGTGCCAAGACCCACACCCAAACACACAGCACTGTCAAATGCCCCCAGTGTCAACACCACTCCAATGGGACCTGTTGTTCAGATTCCAATCTCAGCTTCTCAAATCAGGGAGCAAAAAGAAGAAACAGCAGTAGAGAGAAGAAGAAGAGTGAGCAGATGGAGTGGGACTAGGCAGCACTGGCTGCAAGAAAAAGAGGTAGAACAAAAGACAAAGGAGGAGGAGGCTGTGAAGAAGGCAGCAGAAGCACAGGCAGAGGCCAATCAGGTTGTGGCTAAAAGGGAAAGGGAAAGGGCCTGGAAACCCAGGCCTTCAGAACTTGCCATGAGTTGAAAAATGACCCCAAGATGCTCTAGTTGTCAGGACCAGGACATAGAGTGTTACCAGAAATCTGGTTGGAGCCAGGGATGCTAGCTTTGCTCACACAGTAAGGCTAAGTGTTCATTGGTTCAGGAGGCAACAAAGATACTGAACCAGCTTGTGCTTTAATCTTGAAAGGTCCTAAGTACATTTCAGCAAGTTTCTTAGAGGGTTGGGTTGTCTGGAAGAATTGGGCTTTAATGAAAACATGGTTGGCAATTGGGTGGCAAGATCCAGTTTCTGTCTGCAGAATGTTGGTATTGTTCCTGAGCAGATGTTATTGCTTTCTGGAATTCTTGGTGAATGTTAAGATCTAAGCAAAGGGGGACAAAAGGGGGTGATTTCAGAGGTCTGAAAATGGTAAATTGTATTAATCAGGAGGTCTGATTCTTTAAGGCAAAGTGGAGCTTGGCTTCAATGTACATACAGTATGTGTTGTGCCCTCACATGAACTGTTAGGGTGCTCTAGTATTTCAAACAGAGTGGATAGTACAATGGAGACTAAAGACAACACTCAGCTGAATCAACTGGAGGGTGAAAATGCTAAGAGTTCAAGAGGGTAAGAGTCATGGCTGGCTGACAACATCTTCAAGAGAATAGGAGGATAGTAGAGGGAATTAAACACAAGAGAGGGGTAATTTAAGTTGAGTTTCAAACTAAAGAACTGTGGCACACATGGTAGGAACTTTATACAAAGGTATAATGGAGAGTCAGAGGTCCAATCAAGGAAGTGGAAGTAGTGACAGGTCAAGGGAAACATGGAAGGGGGCAAGGATCAAACTAAAACTAAATGGGATGTAACAAAATCTAAAGGGAATGAGGTGGCAAATAGTGTTTACATGTAGAACAGATGAAGGGAGAGCATTGGAACAGAGATGGAATGGAATGACTAGAGGGATAATCTACAGTAAAACAAGTTTTGGGGTGCCAAGGTGGTAGCCCCATAGTCCAGGGCACTGATGTCAGGTGCTGGAAAGGTGTCCAGGGTAGAAACAAGTTGCAGGGGTTGAAAGATGGGGATCCCAGTATAAGCCAAGTGTCAGGGTCCTGAAGTGGTGACTCCACAGTCTGAGGAACTGGTGTCAGGGTCCTGGAAGGGTTACCAAGGTAAGACCAAGTTGTGGAGGCCCAAAAGGGTGAGGATCCTAACAGTGAAGTTCATTGAGATCTGTGACAAACTCTTGAGCACAAGCTGAGGGTAAGGTTTCATTCCAGGTGGACTATGAGGTTGGGGTTGTAACCCTTATTGGCAAAGAAAGGTGACACCAGTAGTGGGAGATGGTGTGTTGTTGTAAGCAAATTCTGCTAGGGGAGGAAGGGATTTCCAATTGTCCTGTTGATAATTGCAATATACATGGAGGTATTGTTCCCAGGTTTGATTGACATGTTCAGTTTGTCTATCACCTTTTGGGTGTATCTGGAAGTATACTGTAACCTCTTGTTGAGAGCTTTTCTGAGGGATCTAAATCAACTGAGATACAAACTCAGAACCCTGATTGGGGGTTGCATGGGACAAAACTGTTAAATGTTGACAGTATAACGAAAACAGACAAAGTTATGTATGTATGACTAAGCTACTGTAAAGTACATCTTAGCTGAGCATATTCTATGAAAGTGCATATTTAGTAAATCATGAGTTTCCTCAACGACTTACAACATAATATAACTAAAACCAACATGCCCACTTTGTATGTTGTTGAGAATGTGCCCACTTGATGCAAAATCCATCTGAAAATTGAAAACAAAAATCTGCTGTGCCCACTAGACACAATATTCATCTGAAACTTGAAAATCCTCTGTGCCCACTAGATGCAAAAATCATCTGGTACTTTTGGTGTTGAATTGAACCTCAGAGCATCCCTTGCTCCTAGTACACATTCCCCCAACCTCTCAGAAAAAGAAATGCCAGACCTTGGAGCCCTTCTCATAACTCCTATTCCACATGACAACATTAGACACACAATATAAAAACACTCTCCCCTGTGCTTGCAGTGAGAGCCTCCTGGTTTTCAGTAAGTGATCCACTCATTGATGAATCGACCAGTTTTGGCACAGGACAAAAATGCACAATATGACCTTTGCCATTGCATCTATAGCAGTTTCTCAGCCATTTCACAATTGGTGAGTCTGTTTTTGTTTTCATCACAAACTGATCATTAGTGTCCTTCCGGCCCTTCAAATGGCTCTCCTCTTCCACCAATGCTGCGGAAATATCCTTGACAGTAAGTAATCCTACTCACTGCATGAGAGTGGTCACAACTGCACTAAACTCTGGAGCCAAACAATAGATAAGGACATCTGGCACATCCTCCTCATGTAATTTGACTCCAATTGCTCGAAGTTGTGAAGCAAGAGTCAGAATCCCATGTACATATTCCATCACCGGTTTTTCGACATTGTGACAGTATGTATACAGCTGCCATTTCAATGAGATCTGGTTGGCCTGATTATTTGCCTGGTAAATTTTTGTGAGTGCTTTCCATGTCTCAGGTCCAGTAGTACAATCCCAAATATACAATTGTTGACTTGTTTTGATTGTAAGCCCAATTGCTGTGTAACCATCTTCCAAATGCTTTTCCCATTCCAAATACTCTTTGCTACTCTCATCTTTAGGTGGATTTGTTCCACTACTCACAACACTCCAAGATCCAGAATGATGCAGAACCATTGACAGTGAAAATTTCCATTTGTGGTAATTACCTGAGAGTTTCAGGACACTTGCAAGTAAGGCATTGATGTTAGACATAAGATAATGAGATAGTATTAATGCGACTTTTTAAAGCAACAAGGTGGGGCCCATAACCTGTTAAATGTTGACGGTATAATGAAAATGGACAAAGTTATGTATGTATGACTAAGCTACTGTAAAGTACATCTTAGCCAAGCACATTCTATGAAAGTGCATATTTAGTAAATCACGAGTTTCCTCAATAACTTACAACCTAATATAACTAAAACCAACATACACCATGCTTGGAAAATACATGAATGATGAAAGGTTTCACTAGTTGCATAGACATAATGGTGTCATGTGTAGGGATGAAATACCTTGTTTGGAGAATCTGTTGACAACAACTAGGATTGTGGTAAGTCTGGTCGGTGTTCAATAAGTCCATGTAAATCAAATTCCATAGGTATTCTGTCACTGGAAGTTCTTTGAGAAGGCCATAAGGTTTGTGACACTATGATTTAGAGTATGAACGGTGATACATGATTTACAATAGTGCTTAATGAGATCTCAGAGTCCAGGTGAGTAGTTTTTCATCCTGCATTCATATATGTATTAGCTACCTAATATACTGTACTTTGGATATCCCTTTGCTAGCATGTTAAAAATACATTTTTTCCATTTGCATAAAGACCATGTTGTTGGAGTCTTCAGAGAACTTCATGGAACCTTTTGTCATGTAGAGCAGAGCCCTTGGAATAGATAAGGATATCATCCAAATAGACAATAATGCATACATCAAGCATTTTGGAGAAAATATCATTAACAAAACACTGGAAAACTGAAATGGCATTGGTGAGCCCAGAGGACATAACCAACCACCAAAAAGCCCCATAGTGGGTACAGAACATTGTTTTCCACTCATTACCTTCAGAAATCCAAACCATGTGGTAGGCATGTTTGGGGCTATCTTGGTATAAATCTGGGTATTCTGCAGAGTGGCAAGTAGATTGGAAATAAGTGGGAGTGGGGGCTTATGTATCTTTCCAGGTGATTGTCTTGAGTCCTCTGAAGTGAACACAAAGTTGGACAGATGTTCATCCAAGAATTCCCAGATGGCAGAAAGTTCCAAGGAGGAAAATGGGTATATTGGTCCAAAAGGTGGCATTGCACCATCTTCAATGTCAATTTTTAAGTTGTACAGTCTGTGGGGTGCAAGCTGGTCAGCTTTATACTTACTGAAAACATCCGGAAAGTCATAGTATTTCTCCAGGATGCCTCCTAGATCTGTGATGGGCTCAGATTCCAGAGTCACAAAACATCTGGTTGCTTCATCAACTTTCAAATTGATTGTGCATCATGGATTATATCATCAAATTCAATAATCTTGCAGCTCGTTGTCAGTGGGGCAATCCCGCTTCCACCACCAATTATATGCTGGTCTGCCATCCTGCCTTAAAGACGAAGTCTCGAAAGGAGAAGATGGCAAGCCAAAAACCCTGTCCTGTATGTGCCTTAAGGCTCAAAATGCGGATGCACGTTATTGGGAACGTCACATGGAAGTTGCCTGCAAGACCTCCACAGACAAAGTGAACAAGTCCATGGCCAAAAAAAACAACAACAACAACTCATCAACCAGCAACCAGAACTCCACACAATCTGACAAGAAGAACAATAAAAAGTCTTCTAACAACAACAACAACAATAACAACAAAGGTCAACAGTCCAGCAAGCAAACTGGAAAACCTGACCTCACAGGCAAGCTCGGACCCAATGGCAAATTGACCCCACAAGAAAGGCAACATGGTATGGACAATAACCTCTGTCTCTTGTGTGGAAAACCCAGTCATCGAGTCCCAGAATGTCCACTGGAAAAAGCAAACTCCGCAAAGGGTCGAGCAGCCAAGACCTTCACAGAAACTCCATCAAAGGACAAACTGGCTTCCGACTCAAAAAAAGAGTGAGCAACCCCGCGGACTCCGCACAGGTTGGGCATTGCATTGCCTCCATGCATTCAAGAGTTTACCTGTCTCAATGCATCCGCTCTTTTGCATTCTGATTCATTTTTAATTAAACTTATGTCTAATATGATTCCGAAATTCATTTTTTTAGCCCTCATAGATTCCAGCTTGACTCTTTGTTTTTTAGATACAAAATTCATGCAAAAAATCTGTTGTCAACTTATCCGATAAATCCCATCGGCCTCCACCTTTTCCATGTCGACCCCCAAATGCAGTGTTTGAAGAACACTGCCTTACAGCATGGGCATTACACTTAGCTTTGGTGGAGTCATACATAGTACATCCTCTTGGCTACAATATTGCTCCCTGGGTCACGTGATTCCGATCACAGGCTGTAGAGATATGATTAATTTAAAACAGCAATACCATGGAAAGGGTTTTTGCACTTTTGAACTGATGACTAGGATCTCAGTCAAATCATAGAATAATGGCTATTATTTGTTGGTACAAATAGATATATACATGTAAATAGTATGTCTGAGTTTAAAAAAGTTCTCACACTTCCACACTTCTTAATTCCTAACCACCATCATGGTCAGATCCCTCTCTCTTACTCAACAAAATACCATCCTCTCCTTGCTTGATTCTGGCCACTCTGGTGAAGCTATTGCCAAGAGAACTGGTGTTAGCCCATCTGCCATATCCAAACTTCGCTCCAAACATTGTTCTCTCCTTCCCAAAGCTGTTGGGGGTCGTCCCTCAAAGCTTTCTCCTACAAATATTCGACATGCTCAGCATCTCATCACCTCTGGCAAAGCTGAAAATGCTGTCCAAGTGACCAAAGCCCTTACCAACATTATCAACCAGCCCCTCTCTGCCAGTACAGTTTGCCTCCACTTGAAGAAAGCTGGTATGAAGGCTGTGGTCAAGTCAAAATTCCCCCTTCTTTCCACTAGGCATCGCAAAGCTCGCTTGGACTTTGCCTATGCTCACAAGGATTGTACTATGGAGGACTGGAAGAAGGTTATATGGTCTGATGAAACCAAAATCAATCGCCTAGGGTCAGATGGACATAAATGGGCATGGAACAGGGCAGGTGAAGGCCTTAATGATAGGCTGGTAGAGGGAACTCTAAAGTTTGGAGGAGGTTCTCTTATGATGTGGGGTTGTATGACTTGGGAGGGAGTTGGCTTTGCTAGCAAGATTGATGGTAGGATGGATGGGGACCTCTATCTTCAAATTTTGAAGAATGAGCTCCAGCAAACCCTGGAGTATTATGGTCTCAATCCTTCTGACATCATCTTTCAGCAAGATAATGACCCTAAGCATACCTGCAGGCTGGTCAAGAACTGGCTAGAAGAGCAAGAATTCAGGACTATGGTTTGGCCTGCACAGTTTCCAGACCTGAATCCTATTGAACATCTCTGGGGTTGTCTCAAGAGAAGGCTTGCAGAGCATGAAAACCCCCCCAATGGAATTCATGAATTGTGGGAAAGAATTCAAGTGGAGTGGGGTAGAATACCAGTTGAGGAGTGTCAGAAATTGATTGAAGGCATGCCTAGAAGGGTTCAGGCAGTGCATAAAGCAAAAGGTGGTTATACCAAGTACTGATAATATGTAAATACCCTGTTCAGTTCAAAAGTGCAAAAACCCTTTCCATGGTATTGCTGTTTTAAATTAATCATATCTCTATACCCTGTGATCAGAATCACATGACCCAGGGAGCAATATTTTAGCCAAGAGGATGTACTATGTATGACTCCACCAAAGCTAAGCGTAATTCCCATACTGTAAGGCGGTGTTCTTCAAACACTGCATTTGGGGTCAACATGGAAAGGGTTTTTGAGGTCACTGTATGTACTGGACTCCGATGGCCTCTGCCTCAGGATCCTTCAGTACAAACATGATCATCCACTCTCCAGACATTTCGGGTTCAACAAAACTCTATCATTAATAAGAAGAGAATACACTTGGCCCGGACTCTGAGGATTTGTTAAGCACTATTGTAAATCTTGCACTAGTTGTCCACACTCTAAATCTCAGTGATACAAGCCATACAGCCTTTTGAAACAACTCTTGGTATCAGAACACCCATGGAATTCCATCTCTATGGATTTCATTGAACACCTACTGGATTCCAAAGGCTTTTCCACCATTCTAGTCATTGTTAACAGAATATCATCATGCAGACTAGGAGTCGCAAGGATGGCTCCAAGGTCTGGAATTTTTATTCTGGGAGGTTGGGAGAATGCATACTAGGAGCAAGGGATGCTCTGAGATTCAATTTGTCACCAAAAGTACCAGATGATTTTTGCATCTAGTGGGTGCAGCGTGTTTTTCAAGTTTCAGACAAATCACCTCTAGTGGGTGCAGGGGAATTCTTGTTTTCAATTTTCAGATGGATTTTGCATCAAGTGGGCACATTCTCAATAACATACAAAGTTGGTGTGTTGGTTTTATATTAATGTTGTAAGTTGTTGGATGTGAATGACTTGGCAGCAGCCTTGCCACACTTAATTTAACACTTCGACATGCACATCCTGCCCGCAATTTGAAGTCCAGTAATGCTTTGTTTCTTAGATCCATATCTCTAGCTTGGCCACTTTTACACAACCACTCTCTTATCACAGATAAATCATGTATGAACAATGGAGTTATTTGTTTATACTTCGTAACCATTGTCACTTCGGGTGCAATAAGATTGATCGGTAAACCACGATTACTATTTGTTACCAGAACTGGAATCCTTCCGACCATTGTCACTTGGGTGCAGCGAGATTGATCGGTAAACCACAATTACTATTTGTTACCAGAACCGGAATTTCACAAACAGTTACTTGTAGCCTATCCTTTGCAATTGAGGTTGGGGATAAAGAATGATCTATATAGTTTTATTGCTGCAAGTAATATATTCTAATCAGGGCCATCGGCTGCCAGGGATCGCCGCATGGCGTCGATGACTAGTGAGCGCTATGAGCCTCGATCGAGGAAAGCTTGCTTTACCGCAACTTCTACCGCCGGGTACCTCTGATCAAATTATTGAGAACCATGGTCCTGGCCATTTCAAATTTACAGCGAGTAGTAGCAATATTTGTGCAAACACTTCAAGAGATCTTGAATATTGATCTGGTATGTGCGCACTTGTGCATTATCTGTACTCCCCATCATCCTCACAAAAAAAAAAAGCATAAAGACTGATGTTGAAATTGAAGCTGGAGCTGGGATCTGAGATATAGACGCGTGCAGGATGATGCATACTCAAGTGTATAGCTTGGACTGAAAAGGAAAACACGAAATGCACCGAACTAGAAAAGGAAGGGTTGTTTTCACATCAAATCAGGACATTGAATTCTAACGTGAAGCATTAACACCATTCAGCAGTGCAACCACACGAAAACGTCGAAAAGACGAAACACATTATTGGACATTCACGAGAATTGGACTGTGCCGTTGAGGTGCTGGACGAAGGCATAAAAAGATCCGAGTTAGTCCTAAATCAATTCTTACCGTGTTTGTCGATCTGTTGGCGACTCGAAAGTAATAAGACCTTACAACTATAACTTGTTTGATATCACGCAACGTAGGTCTTGACAAGAAGGTCGAGTCACAAGAAATCAACATAAAAAATTATGATTGTCCGTGATGGCGGGTGATAAGATAGATAGATACCGGCTAGATTAGATTTTACGACGTGAACAAAGGTATTCAACACTGTCAGTGTGAAAAGTTGATGTGGACTCGGGTGAACTTACTCGAATACCTAATAAAAACTGCTGGGTGCTTCAAAACGCACTTTCAGCTTTGAGCGGAACTTATTACATAATTAATATTACTCAATAACTATAGAACGCCGTGATTGTCGCCCGCACAAGCTGAACACGTCGCGATCTTGAATATCGCTCTGTGGTGCACTTGTATACACACTCGTCAAATCGTATAAAGATTGAGTTGAAATTGAAGCTGAAGCCGAGATATAAACACGTGCAGGATGATACATATACGGTAAGTGTAAGACTTGGGCTCAAAAGAAAAGCACGAAAGACACGGGACAAGATAAGGAAAGGAAGGGTAGGATCACGGCAAATCAGGTCATTCAATTCGAACATGAACACCATTAACTCCACTTAGCAATTGCAGCCACACGAAAGAAAGAAAGAAGACCGCATAAAAAAAAGACCAAGCACAATCACCGTAACCCCCGCCGTCGCACCACCCATTATACGCTTATTCATCAGTAACACTCAGCCCGCCCATTGCCTGCTGAAGTTGATCCACGCCGCCGCCGTTCATAACACCCACACCCGTAGTCGCGTTCTTCACCAGCGTCGGATGCCTAATCCCCAACGCATGCCCTACCATCCTCCGCGCAGGGTCTCCAACTCTAGGGGGCGATGATACTAAATGCGACTGCGTCTCTGGCGATGAAGAAGGCGCCGGACCCGCAGCGTCCGCCGGCGCAACGATGGGCACCGCCGAAGACTCATGTGGGGGAATAAGCACATCCGACGGGCCAAGTGAGAGATTGATAAGCGAGCTTAGTGTCGGATGCGCCGGGACATTGGGTAGTGTCGGGCTATGATCGCGCGGCAGGGTAAACGGGAGCGAGAGGGGCTGGTTGTCTGGAATGCTGGCGAGAGATGTGGCGGACGAGAGCGAGGCCATGTGGCCGTTTGGCTTGCGCGCGTGGGCGCCGGCCCCATTCCCCCCGCCGCTGCCGGGGCCACCGCCATTCACATTAGCACTCATCGACATCGACGCGGAACTGACAGACGAGCGGCTGTGGTGGCCCCGGGATGCATTGTGTCCGTGACCATGTGTGCGGGCGTTGACCGCTTGGATGACAGCCTGGGCATCCGACCCGTCATAGGGCTTAATGGTCGCGGTTTTGGAGGAGGTGGGCGAACTGAACGCTGCAGGGGGCGAAGCAAGGGTCTGGAGGTAGGCGCGTTTGGCTGGCGGTCACGTTTAGATTGCATGCCGATATCAAACGATTGCGTGTGCTTCTCACCTGTGGACGCATCCGCAAATACGATCAAAAGACTCGTATCATCCCTCCACTTGATCTTGAAACCGCCGTTCACATTCTCCCAGTCTCCAAATGCCGCCTAAAGCACACATCAGCCACACCTTGGATAATCAACGTCATCCAATATACACACTTGAATATCCCTCGTCTTTAGTTCAGATGGAAAGCCTGACAATGCTAGGATTCGAGTAACGGATGCAGAGAGTGGCGCGAGTTGGGATGCCATGTCGTCGATGCTGTGTTGACGTTACAATTCTACGTTCAGAATTGGAGATTTAGCGATTTCGATACGATTGGTCTATTGAAGGGTCCTTGAAGAGACTGTGGATGGAACGAGAAAAGAGGACAACGTTGAGCGTGACGGCGAGACGAAAGTGAAATCTGATAGTCGGGGAACTAAAAATCCTATATGTACAGTCAACTCAATTTCAAGCACCGCAAGATGATGCTTAGCTAAGCTCGTGACACCTCTATCAGTCTCCGATCAGACATCTTGCCGTATCTCTCATTAATTAAAATAAAAAAGTATCTCTATTTTTTGTTTAAAGTTTGGCCGATATTTCTATTTTATGTGTACAAGCACCCTGCAGCAGGGGTCGATCTGCCTATGTCATCTGAGCGCTATACTTGATCATCCTGCTGTCACAACATCATTGACACGACCCTTAATGCTTTATATATCAAATTTAAATACACTGTCCATACACAGCAAACCAAACCATCCAGGGGACCACACATCATTAATCAGTGTCCCTCGCAACGACTTTCCAATCGATATCTGGACTATGGACAAGACTTGTAAGTTGTAAAGCCCCATAACGAGAAGAATATTGGACAAGACCCACAGGTTTACGTACTCGCCTCACACATTAATACCCGAAATAGTGCATAAAACCATTGCCTTGGGTTGTGATTACATAGCGAAGGTCTGAATAACTTGTACATCTTTACTATTTTGCACCACGGCTCAAACACACCCGGCACGAACCAGTTGAACATAGCTACATTGCTGCATAGGATTGGGAGAGGCTAATTAGCCTTCTGCTCAAATGCCCTGTGGGAAGGAGGAAGATCATTTCCGTTAATCTAATCTAATATCTGATCACGATTGGAAGAACTGAGACGAAGTAAAGTTGGAGTTCGACTCTTTTTTCTTGTGTGATGCATTCGTACTGTTCCATATTGTCTTGAATGAAACAATAATAAGCGTCATATCAACGCCCCCTATTGTAATTCAGGACCCAACAATGGTGATAGACCAATCCAGCTATGTCTAGCAAGTTAAACGTAGGGAGAAGACTTATTAAATCCTTATTTCCGTCCTTTCTCCTATCCCTCAATGTAAGCTTCAACGATACCTTCACTCCCGGTCTACGCGACGAAGAAAAGTTTGACATTCATATCGCCAGTTACATTCGCCGTTCCCTAATTCTAGCACCCTCCGACTCGCAAAGGGTACGTTGCAGGAGAAGTAGTGGTGATGGATATGCTGTCCCGTCAGCACATGATACTTGGTAGTTTCAACGTTGAAGACATGTCGTTTTAATGAATTGTCAGAATATAAAACCGTGAAAATTATGGCAATAAATCACTGCTCAGCAGGAGGCGGTGGCAGCCCCTTTGGTTTCGGAAACCGATCCTTTTGAGTCAATTACACCTATAGAACCTCGACGGGCCCTCGAGTCGTCAATATATACAAACGGCACTCATGAAGCTCTAGACATAGTCAGAAATTGTCAAGCTGCTTAAAAGGTTCTTGAGTCTCAGATGTCTTCTTCACACTGGCTGACCTGGTATAACTCAATGTACCAGTTATGGTGAATGTCATCAGAGTGCGACAGCTTTTGCGCCTATGAAGTATTTTGACATGTGGAAATAATGTCTCTTTGTGGGGATATAGAACTGGTCGATTGTTTCAACACAAATACTTCTCCAATCCAAACACGACGATGTCCGCAGTCAAATGTCTTATTCTTATGAAGATTTGTGTGTGCTATTCTCCATGCATTGTAACGTTTTGACAACATATGTTATAGCGGCACCGAGGTTGCCTCAATCTGGCAATGTTGCCAATATGGAGGTCGAAGGTTGGGAGATGGAGGGACAACAGGAGTACGGTCGTCTAAGCAGCATCAATATTTGTCTTACTTGCCATATGATACTAAGTATAGGAATCGATGGTCGTTGGCTTTACAGCCATAGCCCAGAAATACTACATTCCTACATTGATAGGCAAAACGACGCGCTGATTGTCCCACAAGAGGAATATGAGAGCTCAACACCGAGCACCACAACATTTATTGGCATCCAAGAGGGAAATAACTCCCGCCAGGTTCGATCGTGCGAGCTGCTGGTGTCTTCCTCTTGTAACAACGTTCCGTCGACACCGAATGCGTCGAATCATAATTTCCAGATGGCGAACATGTAGGTTCTAAGGAATGGTGAAAATACAAAAACTTGATTTTCTGCTAGAGCAACAGATATACATTTCAGGGGTGCCCAAAACCACTGAATACCAATTGATACTTGGCAGCTGCCCACCTATACCTGGGACAAATTATGCTCATAAGGGGAGTATTGTTAGAGTATGATATTGCAGCTTTATGATGTTCTATGTTATTTCCTATATTTTTCTGATATTTGTAGTATTCTTCATAGGTGCAGTAGTTAGTGAATTACCTAGTTAGGCAATTATGTAAGTTCCTGGGAACCTGGGCACTTAAATAAGTGCCCAGTGCATTGTCACATCTGTGGGGCTGTGGGAAAGCAACATTAGAGCTTGCTTTCATCTCATCCCTCACAGTGTTCTGGGTGATCTTCAGCTGCATATTGAACTGTTTCAACAAGATCTATAGTGTATATGTCTATTTAATCTTGTACTTATACTTACCTTAAACATCTTATACCCAACAACTCCATGATCACATATTACTGGACAATGGAATATGATACAGGTAATGCTACTGTAATCCTGCCCGTCTTACCACACATTGGCTACATTATTCTGACCCGATCAAGATCTATTATTTTATCTCTCTGCCTTGAATTCCTTAAACCTTATTTCCATCATCCCGTTGTTAAGTCAGGTATATTAGATTGACAATAGTCCTTTCCGAGGGTAGTTAGTTATTCCACCCCCCTACCAGATAGCTATCATGTTCTCCCCTTATGATCAACAAAGAGAACTTTGTCCTGTCCGTTGCTGACTGAGTGAGGCTGATACCAACAGCCTTTCAGCTACAGGCAAAAAGCCAAAAAAAAGAATTGTCTATCAAATCTAACACAACCTCCTGATTCAGGACTCTCCCCATCTTCCATAGTGACCAGCACATTCCTCATTTCATCTCTACTTAGTTCTCCAGATACATAATGTTGCATTGACTATGTTCACCATGGTTGAAAAGCCAAAGTCAAAGGCTGAAGCACTTCAAAGCATACCCACCACTTTCCCAAGAGCCCCACTTATACCAGTTCCATGGAGGTTATGTGTTAAGATGTGCGTGGAGCTTATCAGAGGGTTTCCAGAGAAACCTGCAGGAAAGCTGGAAGGACTTGGCTTCAGCTTATAGGCTGCACCCTCACAAGATTGTGTTGTCCAATTTCAGACAGGTGGACAGGAATCCCAGGTAGTCTGGGAGTAGTTGGTGGTTGAGGGGTCAGATGGTGATGACTTGGATGTCAAATGATAGATGGGTCGGAGCCTGTGGGCTCCGACGAGGTAAATAGTGGTGTGTTTCAATGAGGAGATTAGAGCGGAAAATGTACTGAGATTACTGGGGGGAATCTACGCTGATTTTCTGACTGGATTGTATGTACAACATCTGCCAGACTATATAGACTGTGGAATGTATAACATACCAAATCCAGTAATAATGAAATCCAAACTAGTAATCATGAAACAAGATAAATAAACACCAAATTTGGTGTTAGGAATGGAATGGAGTGGAGCAGAGTCTGAAACGTGACAGGTCATTAGACCATAACAGGAATGGGGCTCAGTTAGAGAGCTGACAGGTTTTCCAAGTGGAGTCCAGTGACTGGTGCATGGGACAGGGTTGGGGATAGATAGGGATGATGTGCACAGGGTCCGGGTGGGTATTCCAGTGACTGGTACATGAGATAATGAGGGTCAGGCATGGACAGTCTGACGTCTGGGTTCCAGTGGGTTTTCTGGTCGTATGTTACGACCGTGTCGCAACCCTATTGGTCCCTGAGGTTATCGCCACACATCAACGATTCAAGTTACTGTTCAAGTCACCACATCGGAAACCATTGGCCTCCCAATGCTGACGTACGCTTTCGTGGTGATCAAACTCCGTTTACGCCCACGTCAAAATACACTCAAACTATCCGGTTAAACTCTGATATGTCCCTTTTATTATGATGATCTGCTCTATCCTATGTTTCACATATGTCTATATATATTTGTAACCCTCGAACTATTTCCTTTTACCGTAATTCCACTCTCGGTTATCATCGGCCTCCGAACTAATCATAAACTTCCCATTCCTAGTCAAGCTTATTGTTAATACCGTTTTCTGCCCTTCTCCCTGTTAGTATTTTCTAGACACCTGATACTTGTATATGAACCCGCTGTAGTTGTAGTTACTAGGCAATCAGAATATCGACTCAGAATACCCTCTTACACCTCCAGAAGTCTCATACTAAGAATCCCATCTTCCGCCTCTGCATGTGCTCCCCCCCCTTCAGTCCCCGACCCCTCGGCCTGACACTCGACTCATCCCTTGATTCTGATCAGTAGTTCTCACCGAGAGGTATTCGTTGGGACTAGTCTTTACCCACCCAAAATTTAAGGACACCTGATAGACACCTGCGAGGGCGCAGCACATAAGCTGAAGCCAAGTCCTTCCGATCGGTCCCGATCAGTCCACCAGCATTAGTCAGTTTCTAGTTCTTAACAGTATATTCTGATTTCACACTCACATTTTCCATTTAATCATGCCTCCAAGAAAGAAAGATGCCAAGCCAAGTGGTGAAGCAGAATCTTCCACTCTCAAGTCTCCTTTCCTGTATACAGCCCGAGCTACTCAGAGAACCCCACAGGAACCTCCAAAGAATCCCGCTTTGTGGAAATTACTGGCGATGCTGAAGAAGTTACTGAAGCAACCGAACCTGAAGCACCTGAAGGGGATAACAATCAATCAGCTCTGGAACCCAAACCTGAGGATGGTGACCAACCTGCACCTCAGGCCAGTGGTTCTAAAAAATCCACAAAACAAAAATCAGTTCTCGATCCTGACGAGACATGGGAATTATTCTCAGGTACCCTAGGATCCCTTAACGAATTCCTTAAAAACAATACCAAGGAAAAAGAACCTGGGCAAACCCGAGTCAACAAACCCAAACCGTTTACCGGTTCAAACCCAAAGAAATTGCCGACATTTCTTATGCAATGTCAATTCAACTTTCGGGACCGCCCAGCTGCATTCGCAACGGATGACCAAAAGGTAAATTTTGCACTCTCTTACCTTAAGGACTCCGCAGCAGCCTGGTTTGAACCTGCATTCTCTGGCCTCACCTCCAAAGACCCCGATTGGCTTCACGATTGGGATGCCTTTGTTGAGGAACTTGAAACAAACTTCGGCCCTATGACCAAACCGGTGATGCTGAAACCGCACTTTCTAATCTCAAAATGAAAGACAACCAGCACATCACTGATTACATCATCCAGTTCAACAACCTCACCACGCATTGCGACTGGGGCGATTTGGCCCTCCATTACCAGTTTTACTCCGGCCTCCCATCTCACCTCAAAGATGAAGTTTCCAAAGGAGAGACTGGCAAACTGAAAACTCTCCCTCTCATGCGTCAAAACGCGGATGCCCAATACTGGGAATGACATTCAAAAATTAGTTGCAAAAACCCATCGGACAAAAAATCATCGGACAATAAGAATGTCAACAAGTCTGGTAATCAAAACACCAACAATAGTGGCAACTTGAACTCCGATAAGAAGTCCAAAAACAAAGGGTCTAACGACAAACAGGGCAAGGGCAAACAGTCAAATAAGTCTCAAGATAAAGACAAACCCGATTTAACTGGCAAACTCGGCTCCGACAGCAAGCTCCTACCACAGGAAAAGCAATGTTGAATGGACAACAACCTTTGCTTGTTGTGTGCAGATCCCAAACACCGAGTCGCCGCATGCCCAAAAGCCACCAAAGCCCGATCGGCCAATACAGCCACGACCTACAACTGGCTAAGCTGGCTGCTGAGTCGAAAAAAGATTAAGCAACTCTCTGGATTCTGTGTGGTTGGAGAGTTGTGTTGAATCTCCTCGCACACCGGAAAATTGTCATCTTAACGCATCCACCCTGTATGATCCTAATTCCTTGTTCATGAATCTTACTTCGGAACCCCTTGGGAGTCTCACTTTTCGAGCTCTCATAGATTCAGGTTCAACCCATTGTTTTATAGATACAGGTTTTTCCCGAAAAAATCAGTTAAAAACCTATGCAATAGATCCAATTCCACTCCGACTTTTTGATGGTACTTCAAACTCTGTAATCTCACAAGCCTGCAAACTCCAACTTCAGTTTCCGTGTGGAACCTTTCAGACAGTTACGCTTTGTGTAACACAGTTGGACCCAAGCTGCTCCGTGGTTCTAGGACATAACCGGCTCACCCGCTGCAATCCATTGATTGATTGGGTATTGGGCAGTATCCATTTCCAAACCCCGTCGGCACCTGATACGACTGGTCCGTTTCCACCTGTTTCGGCAAATATGGCCTCTATAGCACCTCTGGCCCCCATGGCAAATCCAAGCTCTCCACCGTCCGTCTCTCTAATAAACGCCGCAGCTTTTATGAGAGCCATCAAGTTGGACGGCTCCCGAGCATTTACAGTCAATATTAAAGTTGACAAAGTCACCGGTCATTTTGCAACCCCAGTGACCGAACCGATTGCAGATTTGGAAGGTGTTTCAGAAAAATACCATGAATTTGCAGATGTCTTCAGTAAACAAAAAGCTGATCGATTGGCCTCACAGGCCTTATGATTTGAAAATTGATATTGAAGAAGGTTCACATCCACCCCTAGGCCCAGTTTATCCTCTCTCACAGTCCGAATTATTGGCTATCCAAGGTTTCTTGGATGAACATTTGGCTATAGGTTTTATCCGACCCTCAAAGTCTCCTTATGGAGCCCCTGTCCTATTCGTTCGGAAAAAAGACGGTTCCCTTCGGCTTTGCGTTGACTTTTGAGGACTAAATGCGATCACTTGAAAAGATAAGTATCCATTACCACTAATCTCTGATTTACTCGATGCCCCTCAAAAGGCCCGAATTTATACAAAGATAGATCTCAAGCACGCCTATCATTTGGTTCGAATCGCCAAAGGTGATGAATGGAAAACGGCTTTTCGCACTCGCTATGGCTCCTTCAAATGGTTAGTGATGCCTTTTGGTCTCACCAACACTCCGTCGGTCTTTCAACGTTTTATCAATGACATCTTTTCTGACCTCCTCGACTTCTTTGTCATTGTGTACTTAGATGACATCCTCATATTCTCTGAAGACCCTACACTTCATGATGAACACGTTCGTGAAGTTCTCTGAAGACTCCAAAAACATGGTCTTTTTGCAAATGGTAAAAAATGTTCTTTTGATGTCGACACAGTTGAATACTTAGGTTTTATGATGGGACCTGACGGTCTTTGCATGGACGACTCTAAAATTCAAGTCATTCAAGATTGGCCAGAACCCCGAAAGGTTAAGGATATTCAGTCCTTTTTAGGCTTTGCCAATTTTTATCGTCGTTTCATTCACAACTACTCAAAAATCACTGTTCTGCTCACTCGTCTTACTTGTAAAGATGCCCTGTGAAATTTCTCCAAAGAATGCCAAATGGCATTCCAGGAATTGAAAAGTGTGTTTACATCTGCCCCTATTTTGTCGCACTGGAAGCCCGACATTCAACTCATTGTGGAAACTGATGCACTTGCTGCAATTTTGTCCATTTTGGACACCAATGGTGAAGTACACCCAGTAGCCTTTTTGTCTCACACATTTTTGGCACCCGAACTCAACTACGATGTTCACGATAAAGAACTACTTGCAATATTTGAAGCTTTCAAGACATGGCAACATTATTTGGAAGGATCGGCCCACCCGATAGATGTTATTACCGACCACAAAAATTTGGTTTACTTTTCAACCACAAAACTCCTCACCCGTCAGCAAGCCCAATGGTCCAAATACCTCTCCGCTTTCAATATGGTAATTCACTTCCGTCCCGGCCACCTTGGTGGAAAACCCGATGCAATGACTAGACGATGGGATGTCTATCCTAAAGAGGGGAGTAGTGACTATGCCACAGTTAATCCACATAATTTCAAGCCTATGTTTTCATCGGAACAACTGTCTGCGTCTATCCGAGCCACTTACCTCATTCATCCAGTCTTGCGAAGTGTTATCCTTATGGATACTGAAAAGTTACATCAAGACATACTATTGGCAATTCCATTAGACCCAGTCACCAAAGCACACCTCGATAACCCGTCTGACCCCGATCAACCCCGATGGTCATTAGACTCACAAGGTTTCATTAGATTTGACAATCACATCTATGTACCGGATTCCAATACCCTTCAGCTGTGAATCCTACAACATAAACACGATCACCCGATCTCAGGACACTTCGGCCTCAATAAGACTCTTTCACTCATTAGAAGAGAATATACATGGCCCGGCATCCGAGATTTTGTTAAGCACTATTGTAAATCTTGTACTACGTGTTTACGCTCTAAATCACAGTGACACAAACCATATGGCCTACTCAAACAATTACCGATACCGGAAAAACCTTGGAACTCAATTTCTATGGATTTCATCGAGCATCTACCAACATCTGAAGGTCACACAGCAATCCTAGTTGTTGTGGATCGGCTCACAAAGCAAAGTATTTTCATTCCAACATATGACACGATAACATCTGTACAGTTAGCCAAATTATTCGTCACCCACGTATTTTCCA
Source organism: Hysterangium stoloniferum (assembly GCA_015178975.1). Classification (NCBI taxonomy): domain Eukaryota; kingdom Fungi; phylum Basidiomycota; class Agaricomycetes; order Hysterangiales; family Hysterangiaceae; genus Hysterangium; species Hysterangium stoloniferum. Next base: position 348,268 of record WHVD01000058.1, on the reverse strand, counting down.
AGCATGGCGTTCCATCACATGTCACATCCGATCGCGGATCCGAGTTTGTCTCTCACTTTTTAGGTCACTCGGAAAAGCACTAGACATGAAGCTATATTTCACTTCGGGCTATCACCTGGAAGGCGACGGCCAAACCGAACGCATGAATTAAACCTTGGAACAGTATATTCGTGTCTATTGTAACTATCAACAAGACAATTGGAAATCACTACTACCACTAGCCGAATTCGCATATAACAATGCACCGAATGCCACTACTGGCATTTCGCCTTTCTTCACAAATAAAGGCTACAACCCCAATATTGCAATCCACCTGGAACACGATCTCGCATCCGCCTGTGCTCAAGACTTTGTTACAAACCTTGACGAGCTACATCAAGAACTTCGTAAAACCATCGCAATGGCCCAAGAACAATACCAACAGTCTGTGGATAAGAATAGACTTCTGCCTCCTGATTTCAAGATCAGAGACTGAGTATTTGTTAAAGCCGAGTTTTTCCGAACTACTAGACCCTCCAAGAAGCTCTCTGAAAAATATTTAGGTCCTTTTGAGGTTATAGCACAAGCCGGCACGCTTTCATGGACGCTTTGGCTCCCTGACAATATGCGTGCAGTTCACCCAGTATTTCATGTATCTATGTTGGAACCTTGTGTTGCTAACAGTATACCGGATCGCATACAACCACCACCTCCACCCATGATCATTGATGGAGAACCCGAATTTGAGATATCAGAAATCCTAGACTCAAAAATCGACAATCACCGACACTCATGCAAATTACTTTATTTGGTTAAATGGGCTGGCTATGAAGGAACAGACGAAGAAACTTCGTGGATTCTAGCTACAGAACTCGGCAATGCCTTGGAATTTGTCTTAGGGTTTCATCAAGCCTATCCGAACAAACCCGGTCCTCTAAATTCTTTATAAGTTTTTCATGTGGTACCTGATCTTTTCCGACTATGCCTTATGAAATCACACTTTGTTTGTTTGTTTTAAAAATCATTATATTTCCCAACGACTTAAAAGTTTTCTCTACCACCTCTCCTTCTTCTCTGGCTTCCGAACCCTCCTCTCACCGATGGCCACCGATACCTCTTCGCCGACCTTTTCCGATACTTCTACACCATGCCCAACTCCATCACAACTTGAAACTTCCAAATACTGCTCTAATTGCTCTCCAAGGGACTCTATGGTGCTGGTCTGTTTCTCCAGCCCAACACCCAATAGTCGCAGTTGCTCGGTAAGCAAGCCTTGTTGTCGCAATGTCTCGAATCAGAACCAAGTTGTCTCCGAGAAGTAGGTGCACATAAGCCGGTTCTGCTCCTCCAGAGCATTGGCCTGCCATTCTTGAAAGGACCCATTGCCATCGGCATCTGGGAATATGCACCCGGGTTTTTGGTTGGTGCACTCTTGACAGGTGCGGCCCCGACCACTTGCCCAAGTATGGCAAGTCCGACCCTGTTTGGTGCAGTGGTTGCACTTGGGGCCATTGGCCCCCATTTTAGGGGCCTGCTTTTGTTTCTATAAATAAATAAAAATTAGAAAAGTTTTTTTAGGAAGCCGAGCCTACCTTGGGGCTCAACGGCCCTGGTACATCCTCCTCATCATCTTCCTCCTCCTTGTCATCAGACTCTGAAGGTGTCGCAGCCTTGCACTGAAAAAAAAAAATAAGCTGAGTTCGCAAGAGATACAGGAATCAACTTACTTTCCCTCTCGCTTCTTTTTCGCCACCTCCTCTTGCACCCAATCAGCCTCCTGCTGCTTTTTCTTCACAAGCACCGCATCCCAGTGCTTACGCACAGCCTCCTCCACTGCCAGCTTTTTCTCCTCAGCCTCGATGGCCGCCAACTCCTCTCTCTCCTTCCGCTCCTCCTCTTCATGTGCCTTCCATTTTTCCTCGAGTATACGACAATGTTCCTTTGCGTTGGCTGGTCCACTTGGGACCGACATGGGATCGACCATCAGCTGAACCGGGAATGGCTTCGACCCTGAACCTATGGTCATGGTGGTTGAGGGAAGAGAAGTGAAAATTCAAGTGCCAGGACCCCTCGAATTTTTATATGTAAATCTTTACCGAGTCACATGATGTTTTGACACACCCAACCGTACCCGACGAGTTTTACGTACAGGATCTAGATTTTCGGCCTCATTGGGATTTCGGCCAAATGGGGAGATACTGTTACAACCATGTCACAACCCTATCGGTCCCCGAGGTTATCACCACACATCGACGATTCAAGTTATTGTTCAAGTCACCACATCGGAAACCATTGGCCTCCCAATGCTGACATACGCTTTCGCGGTGATCAAACTCCATTTACGCCCATGTCAAAATACACTCGAACTAACTGGTTAAACTCTGATACGTCCCTTTTATTATGATGATCCACTCTATCCTATGTTTCACATATGTCTATATATATTTGTAACCCTTGAACTATTTCCTTTTACCGTAATTCCACTCTCGGTTATCATCGGCCTCCGAACTAATCATAAACTTCCCATTCCTAGTCAAGCTTATTGTTAATACCGTTTTCTGCCCTTCTCCCTGTTAGTATTTTCTAGACGCCTGATACTTGTATATGAACCCGCTGTAGTTGTAGTTACTAGGCAATCAGAATATCGACTCAGAATACCCTCTTACACCTTGAAGTCTCATACTAAGAATCCCGTCTTCTGCCTTTGCATGCACTCCCCCCCCCTTTAGTCCCCGACCCCTCGGCCCGACACTCGACTCATCCCTCGATTCCGATCGGTAGTTCTCACTGAGAGGTATTCGTTGGGACTAGTCTTCACCCACCTGAAATTCAAGGACACCTGATGGACAACTGCGAGGGTGCAGCACATAAGCTGAAGCCAAGTCCTTCCGATTGGTCCCCATCGGTCCACCGACATTAGTCAGTTTCTAGTTCTTAAGATCGTAACATTATGAGACTCACCTGCTCCCTGTGCTGTACAGGTAGGTTCACTAACACCATGTTGGAATATGAGGTATCATCTATTAGTATGACCTCATACCTTGTATTGTGACTGCTTAGGTTATCGCCGGTTCATGGACTTCCGTGATAGTATTATTAGTTTAGTGACGGAGTTCCGAGTTCCTTGTGAGCACAGACCCATGCACTAACCATGTAATATAGTATATAGTTAGCCCCAGTTGAGGAGTAGAAACCTCAACTGGAAGCCTAGTTATAGCATCGGTTTATCTCTACACCGCTCTATCTAAGTCGCATTCTCTGCCCTACATAGAGAGTCATTCAACTTGCTCCCCAGGCTTGCAGTTTACTTTAATACACCATTCAATGCATCAATGCCTAATGCAACTGTCCTGGTGCAAGCTACATAAGCTAGACACATTGCAAATGCAACACCCCTTTACATAAGCAAATGCTATTCAAACTTCCATCCCTAAAACAGACAACAAAATCTTTATCATAAATTTTACTCTAGAAAGTGTTTAAGAGCATAACATTATTTTCTGAATTATTTTTGTAAAAGATATTTAACTTGAAGAGATATTCTCAAAATATTTATTTATTTTTCTTGACTTTTTTTTGGTGTTTTCTTGTGGGTGCTGGTAATTTTCATTTTTGAATGGAGATGATTTGGCACATCATGTGATCTATTAAGTGCCCAAAGACCATGCAGCAGCAACTGTGTTAGAAAATCTTCAAGATGTTGGGAGCCACTAAGCCTACATGTTTCCCAATAAGGAGTATTTGCAACTAATGAAATATTAGCAGATACTCTCTAATATAAAGCAAACTTCAACCTGAAGATCAGTAACTTCCCATGACTTATTCAAAGCAAGTAACCAACACTTTGTGTGGTCTCAACTAGGTAATTTTTATGATCCCTCTTAAGACCAGATACAAGTTATTTTGCCACTTTTTTGGATCCCAAACTACTTGGTATGGGCAGGGATTGAACTCACAACCAAGTGGGGTCTTTAAAGTTTTGGGGCTTGCTTTACATTGGGAACTGTGGTTCCCAATATGAAAAAGATTCTCCAATTGAGATTTTGGTAAATCTCCTGATGTTATAAATAGTAGGTAACAAGTAGGGATCTGCATGGGTTTCATGTACCCATACAGGTTGCAAGTGTTAAGCATGAGGCTTACAGGTAGGTCTCCAGAGAAAACCACAGAAGTTCCAGGGAAGGACATGGCTTCAGCTTATATGCTGTGCCCTTGCAAGATTGTGTTGTCCAACTTCAGATGGGAGTGAAGGGGAAACCCATGGGTTCTGAGAATGTGCTGATGTAAATTACTGAGGGGATTACTTAGTTGATTTTCTGATCAGATTGTATGTATGTACAGATAGTGTGAAGGGTATGCGTTTACCACAATTTCATTGTGGTAAAACACTCCTTTTATTTTATTTATATTTTACACATTTTATTCATATTTTTCTATCCTTTATATTCTTCAAATATTGCACCATTTCATTAGTTCAAAGCTCTGTGTATACTTGTGGGTGCACTCAGTACCAAACAGAGACACACTTTTACCCAAGCACCACCACTTGTAAGACACAAACTAGGTCTACAGCAAGTGGTGATCAGGGTAACATGTCAGCTACCACATAGGTAGCATTATCTGAGCTAGCAAACACTTCTGGCCTCGAACTATAACAGTCGAGGCCTCCACTCGAATCATCCTTCTTCCCATTCTACTCATTTCTTCATATATAGAACAGTCAGAACTTCCACCACTCTTCACAGATAGTAGCTAGACTATATAGACTTATAGATTATTGTACTACAAATCCAGATAGACAAAAAGACAGATCAGGCATACAACAAAACAAGGAACACAATAAACCAGATGTCAAATGTATCAGGAACAAAGGGTGCAATAAACTAGATGTCAAATGGATCAGGAACAAGGGGGACTGGAATGTCCAGTCAGAGTCTGGTGACTGGTGACTGGTTCATACAATATAGAGTTGGGTGCATATAGGATGGGAGAGGTATGGCGAAATATACTCAGGAAATAGAGTCTGGATGAGCTCATACTATATTTCCATTATTATTTCTACTTTCTCTCTATTTTATTATACACATATAATTAGTTCGATGACCTATGCATTTGGTACATCGACTCCTGTGGGTGCATACACGCCAGACTTATGTATTCTAGCACCAGTAGTTAGAACTCAGACACTTTTTACCCTGCAACCATGACTTACCCAGACACCAGTTAGTGTCCTGTAAGTTGTGATTGGGGTATCGTCTCGACCGTCACAGATGGGCTTTAACTATCTGTGCAATCAGAGTTTCGAACTATATTAGTTGAAACTCAAACCTTTATCTCAATCTGTGCGGACTACATCTGCGCTACTCTGTTATTTGACTCTCTCGTTATTTGTTAAGAACTAGAAACTGACTAATGTCGGTGGCCGACGGGGACCGATCGGAAGGACTTGGCTTCAGCTTATGTGCTGCGCCCTCGCAATTTATCCGTTGGTTGTCCTTAAATTTTAGATGGGCGAAGACTAAATCCTAAGAAGAACCTTTCGGCAAGATACCGATCGGAACCGAGGGACAAGTCAAGTGTCGGGCCAAGGGGTCGGGGCCGAGAGTGGGTGAGCGCATGCGAAGGCGGATGGGGGATTCTTAGTATGAGACTGCTGCAGACGTATGAGGGTATTCTGAGTCGATATTCTGATTGCCTAGTACCTACAACTACAGTGGGTTCATATACAAGTAACAGGCGTCTAGAAAATACTAATGGGGAGAAGGGCGGAAAACGGTATTAGCATTAAGCTTGACTAGGAATGGGAGGTTTATGATTAGTTCAGAGGCCGATGATAACCGAGAATGGAATTACGATAAAAGGAAATAGTTCGAGGACTACAAATATAGATAGACATATGTGAAACATAGAGTGGAACGGATCAACATGATGAAAGGGACATATCAAAGCATAACCAGACAGAAAGGCGTAGTCGGGTTTGATTGACCAGAGAGCATACGTCAGCGTTGGGGGACCGACGGCGTCCGAGGTCTCGTCTTATTGAAGATGTATAACTACGATATACCATCGGGGACCGTCGGTGTGCGAAGGGTTGCGACACAGTCGTAACATTATTCTCTTCTACACTCAAGCAGTCATTCAGAATAATACTTTACAGTCGATTCTCCTTATTTGTTTTAGCTCTCTATTCTACTTTAGATAGCTATTTCACTCGACCATATTGAACTAAACAGTCAATACACGTTGGGTCTGTATTAAACTTAGATAGTCAATACATCTTCGTATTGTACTTAAATGGTCAATATTCTTTGTATATAGAATGGTTAGAACTTCCACCACTCTTCACACTCGGAAAACCCGTCATCCCTCTAACTGAGCCCCGTTCCCATTTTAGTCAAATGACCTGTCATGATTCGGGCCCCACTCCCGCTCCGTTTCCCATTATGGTTTATGATTTGTCACAATTCGGACTCCATTCCATTCCATCCCATTCCTAACACCAAATTTGGTGTTTACTATTCTCATTTTATGTTTTGCTAGTTTCGTTTCATCATTACTGGATTTGGTATGTTATTCATTCCACGGTCTATATACAGTCTGGCAGATATTGTACATACAATCCAGTCAGAAAATCGGCTTAGATTCCCCCCAGTACTCTAATACTAAACTCCTTTTTGAATTACACCACTCTCGCTAGTTGGAGCCCACGGGCTCCAACACATCTATCTCTCTTATTTATCTCGACTCCCTGACCTCTCAGCCCATGACCTCTGACCTACAACCCCTCAACCCATGAACCCCACCCGGACTCCCTAGGATTCCCATCTGCCTGTCTGAAATTGGACAACACAATCTTGTGAGGGTGCAGCCTATAAGCTGAAGCCAAGTCCTACTGGATTCCCCATGGGTTTCTCCAGAAGCCCACCGTGTACGTACCCTAACAGTATTTTCTGACTAAGACTCCCAGATTGTTCAATATGCCACCAAGAAGAAAAGCACACACACAGGCATCATTACCCGGACCGTCAATCCTTCATTCCCCGTTAACTTTGTATACCAGCCAGACATTTGCGAACCAGCTGGAAGCCATGGAAGAAGCCCATATCAAAGAAGTCCCGGAAAACCAGGACAAATCCGAGCACAAGGATGGGTCCGTGGCCCCTGACAAGGGCAAAGGTGTCAAAAATCCTCCATCTAATGATCGACCACCACTTTTGGATCCCACCTCTCAGTATTTAGCACTCAATTTGGAAAGGTTGATGAATCATGGGCTCGGAGAAGGCAAAAAAAAAGATCCAGAACCCCCACAGTAAAAAGTCAACACTCCGGAACCCTTCACAGGTTCCAGCCCAAACAAACTCTCTACTTTCCTCATGCAATGTCGCTTCAATTTCCACAATTGATCTGCTGCATTCTCCACAGACTCCCGAAATGTCAACTACGCACTTTCATACTTGTTGGGATCTACGTTGAAATGGTTTGAATTGGCTTTTAGCAGACTTTCCAAGGAAGAACCACTTTGGCTTGAAGATTGGGATGCTTTTGTTGAGGAGCTTGAAACCAACTTTGGCCCATATGACCCGACAGGAGAAGCCAAGAACAGTCTCACAAATCTTCATATGAAGGACATGCAGCACATCATGGACTACATCGTCCAATTCAATAATCTTGCAGCTCATTGTCAGTGGGGTGATCCCGCTCTCCGCCACCAATTCTACACCAGTCTGCCATCCCACCTTAAAGACAAAGTCTCGAAAGGAGAAGATGGCAAGCCAAAAACCCTGTCCCATATGTGCTTTAAAGCTCAAAACACGGACACACATTATTGGGAACATCGTGCAGAAGTTGCCTGCGACACCTCCATGGATAAAGTAAACAAGTCCACAGCCAATAAAACCAACAACAACAATTCGTCAACCAGCAACCAGAACTCCACACAATCCAACAAGAAGAATGATAAAAAGTCTTCAAACAACAACAACAACAACAACAACAACAACAACAACAACAACAACAACAACAACAAAGGTCAACAGTCTGGCAAGCAGACCGGAAAACCTGACCTCACAGGCAAACTCAGATCCAATGGCAAATTGACCCCACAGGAAAGACAATGTCGTATAAACAATAACCTCTATCTCTTGTGCCAGTCATCGAGTCCCGGAATGTCCGCTGGCAAAAGCAAACTCTGCAAAGGGTTGAACAGCCAAGACCTCCACGGAAACCCCGTCAAAGGACAAACCGGCTTCCGACTGGAAAAAAGAGTAAGCAACCCCGTGGACTCCACATGGGTTGGGGGTTGCATTGCCTCTCCACACATTCAAGAGTTTACCCATCTCAACGCATCCACTCTTTCACATTCTGATTCATTTTTCATTAAACTTATGTCTAATATGATTCCGAAATTCGTTTTTTCAGCTCTTATAGATTCTGGCTTGACTCATTGTTTTTTAGATACAAAATTCATGCAAAAACCTTTTTTGTCAACTTATCTGATAAATCCCATCAGCCTCTGCCTTTTCGATGGCACAAGTAATTTGGTTGTCACCCAAGCTTGTGATTTATCCATCTGTTTTCCATGTGGAACTTCTCAGTTGGTCACTTTTTATGTGACCCAGTTAGACTCAAGTTGCTTGGTGGTCCTAGGACACAACTGGCTTACCCGCTACAATTCATTAATTGACTGGATAGCTAACAGTACAACATTCTGGATCCCTGCGGCAGCCACGGAAACTGCACCTGACATGGCTGTTATGTATTTTTAGGTTTTTTCCAATTTTTAACCAATCTCCCCTAACAAATTGTGAAAAAGAAAGTTTAAATGTATTTATATCACTATAATAAAATTGTACAATATTCTCCTGATTTATCTTAAAATTATGCAATTTATTCCATAATTTTATCTTATAAACTGGGAGAGCTACGAAATTTCTATTTCTTATTCTTTTTTAATTAATATGTCATACACCGGCGACTCAGCGCTTATTCACAATGTGCAAGAAATCACGTGACATTCACATGACATTTCGAACTCTGACAATGACAAAATGCGATGTGAAATAATCATGCATTATCAAGGTGAAATATATATTATATATCATTATAATGAAATATTATTATATTTATAATTAACTAAAAATAAATATAATTATTATATAATAATATAAAAATCAGGCACCTGGCATTTATTACGGCATGTGGGAAAATCATCACAATGAGTGACAGCCATCACAACAGGTGACAGTGGTCACAAAGGTGTGCAATGGTCACAAAGGCATGTGACAGTCACAAGGCATGAAGTGTCATACGCACACAGGTGCGAGAGCATTATGTCATCATGTATGCTACTACAGCAAAAACCGGAAACTGGAATGTTCCAGTGGCTTCCAAAGGAACAGTAGATAATAGGTACTAATAGTAGATAGAATATTGTAGAATATTCTATAAGATTCCAGAATGTTCTATTATGCCAAGAACATTCTATAGTATCTTAGAAGTAGTTAGAACCTTCCACAATGCTTGTTACGACCGGACAATCCCACCGGACTCTGGGCACTAACCCGTACGCCCCCACGTGCTACAAGCACCAATTGTCTGTTTATAGGATTTCCTGCCCGGACTCCGTTACGTCAAGACTTGTTACATTCGACCTCATTACAACACATATCAGTCACTGGACTTCCCCCGGACTCCGTCTCTGTCTATGTCCATCTTCATCCCACGCATCAGTCACCGGACCCTGCTCAGAATCCCGTCACCGTTCTAATCGAGCCCCATTCCCGTTTTAGTCAAATGACCTGTCACAACTTAGGACTCCACTCCTGCTCCATTTCCCGTTATGGGTTATGCTTTGTCACGATTTGGACTCCACTCCGTTCCATCCCGTTCCTAACACCAATTTGGTGTTTACTATTCCTGTTTTATGTTTTGTTAGTTTTGTTTCATCATTACTGGATTTGGTATGTCATTCACTCCATGGTCTATATAAACTAGCAGATGTTGTACATACAATCCAGTCAGAAAATTAGCTTAGATTCCCCCCAGTAATCTAATAACATTTTCTGCTCTAAAACCTTGCTTGATTCACATCGCTCTCACTAGTCGGAGCCCACGGGCTCCAGCGCATCTATCTCTCTCGACTATCTCGACTCGTGACCCACGACCTCCGACTTACGACCTACAACCCACGAACCCCGCCCAGACTCCCCGGGATCCCCGTCTGCCTGTTCGAAATTGGACAACACGATCTAGTGAGGGCGCAGCCTATAAGCTGAAGCCAAGTCCTACCGGATATCCCGCAGCTTTCTCCGGAAACCCGCCCTGTGTGTGTATCCTAACAATGCTCTAGAAAATTCTAAATGTCTCAGACTAAAATGTATATAAGGAGCTCAGCTCCAGCCTTGAATATATCATATCATATCATATCATCACATAAACCCACCACATCTGTGTGTCACTGCAGCAAGCAGGCTACTCCACCCCAATCTGGGCAGTTGGACATCTAATTCCACCTCAATCAGAGCTGTTGGAAACCCTTGCCACCTCTATCAGAGTTGTTGGCCCAATCAGATCCCTTGTCACTCAATCTGAGTTGTTGACTTTTGTTTTCTTTTGCCACCTCTTAGTTGAGTAGCTGGCTATCCTTTATTACTTATCCACCTCTATGTTACAACCGGAAATCCTGCTGGACTCCCAGCACTAACTTATACACACCCGTGCCCTATACACACCCATTATCAGTCTACCGGAATTCCCACCAGACTCTGTATGTCAGACTCGTCTACGTTCATCTTCGTTATGTTGTGTTTCAGTCACTGGAATACTTCCCGGACTCCGTCTCTGTCTATTTCCAACCTCATCCTGCACATCAGTCACTGGACCCCGCTCAGAAAACCCGTCACCTCTCTAACTGAGCCCCGTTCCTGTTTTAGTCAAATGACCTGTCACGATTCGGACTCCGCTCCCACTCCCCATTATGGTTTATGATTTGTCACTATTCGGACTCCACTCTGTTCTGTCCCGTTCCTAACACCAATTTGGTGTTTACTATTCCCGTTTTATGTTTTGCTCGTTTTGTTTCATCATTACTGGATTCAGTATGACATTCACTCCATGGTCTATTTAAACTGGCAGATGTTGTACATACAATCCAGTCAGAAAATTGGCTTAGATTCCCCCCAGTAATCTGATACATTTTCCGCTCTAAACTCCTACTTAAATCACACCGCTCACACTAGTCGGAGCCCACCGGGCTCCAGCACATCTATCTCTCTCACCAATCTCGACTCACGACCCATGACCCCTGCCCAGACTCCCTGGGATTCCTGACCATCCGTCTGAAATTGGACAACACGATCTAGTGAGGGTGCAGCCTATAAGCTGAACCTAAGTCCTACCGGATATCCCACGGGTTTCTCCGGAAACCCGCCCTGTACATATCCTAACACTCTAGTTGAGTTGTTGGTTATCAATTAAAGTAATAAATATTTTAGGTTATATTGAGATTAGGAATACATATATTCTAATTTCTACCCAGTTTTTGGCATAAATAAATACTGAGAATATTCTTACAGAATCCTTAAGACTACATTAAGATCCTGATAAGTTATGTAGTATCACAGTAGACCCTGTAGGTTAGTGTAAATAAAGCATATATTAGCCAAATAGTGTTGTATTCTATATCTAATCTTTTGACCTGTTTATAAATATTTTTACTGTTTGATAAATAGTATAATATATATATAAACTAGCTAGAATTGAAGTTAAATCTAGCTTTGGAATCAGTGAATTGTTATTCATATTTTAGTAATTGTTTTCACAGAAAGAGAACAGCTTGCAAAAGCAGCTCTCAAAACCTTCTTTCCAAAGTAGGGTGCATATATTCAAGTAAATTCTTGACCTCAGGGGTTCTAAGTCTATTCAGACTGCCACTGATTAATATCAAATACTTAAATTATTTTACCTTGCAGTGAATTGAGTATTTGCACATTTTGATAGAGCACTGGACTCCTTTTTCGGAAAATAGTATTAAAATAAGGCTAATACATCACAATGGCCTCCACAGCACCCATGGCCTTCCCGGCAGCTGCAGTCTCGAGGACTCCTGTGATCCCTACAGCACCCATGGCTTCCCTGGAACCCATGGCACCTCCATCTATTTCTCTGATTAATGCTACAGCTTTTATTAGGGCTACAAAAATGGACAGGTCCCAGGCATTAACCATCAACTTAAAAATTGATGAAGCAACTGGTCATTTTTCAACCCCAGCACCCACATCTGAGCAAGCCACTGACCTAGAAGGCATCCCAGAGAAATATCATGACTTTGTGGATGTTTTAGCAAGCAGAAAGCTGACCAGCTTCCGCCCCACAGAGAATACGACTTAAAAATTGATCTCAAAGAAGGTGCCCAGCCACCCCTAGGACATATTTACCTGCTCTCGTCCACGGAACTTTCTGCGATCCGTGATTTCCTGGATGAACATTTGTCCATAGGTTTGATCAGACCCTCAAAGTCTCTTTTTGGAGCACTTGTTCTGTTTGTCAGAAAAAAGGATGGATCCCTTAGACTATGTGTTGATTTCAGAGGACTCAATGCTGTTACAAAAAAGGATAAGTATCCACTTCCACTTATATCTGATCTGCTTGATGCTCCGTGGAATGCCCAGATTTACACCAAAATGGATCTCAAACATGCCTATCATTTGGTCCAGATCTCCATGGGTGATGAATGGAAAACCACTTTTAGAACCTGTTATGGGGCCTTTGAGTGGTTGGTGATGCTCTTTGGACTCACCAATGCTCCATCTATTTTTCAACATTTTATCAACAACATTTTCTCCCATGCTCAATGTATGTGTCATTGTTTACTTGGACAACATTCTTATCTACTCTGAGGACCCCACGAAACATGACAAACAAGTACGTGAAGGTCTCCAGAGACTCAGACAACATGGTTTATTTGCAAATGGTAAAAAATGTACTTTTGACACAGACTCCGTGGAATACCTGGGTTTCATAATGGGACCCAACGGACTCCACATGGACAAAACTAAAGTGCAAGTCATCAAAGATTGGCCTGAACCCCGAAAAGTTAAAGATATACAATCCTTCCTCGGTTTTGCCAATTTTTACCAACAGTTTATCCACGGATATTCCAACATCACAGTTTCCCTTACCCATCTTATGTGTAAGGATACTCCGTGGAATTTTAACGATAAGTGTCAAAAAGCTTTCAATCTTTTAAAAAATTCTTTTTCATCAGCTCCAATTCTGTCACATTGGAAACCAGACTTCCTGCTCATTGTCGAAATGGCCACCTCGGACTATGCACTTGGAGCCATTCTATCTATCCAGGACTCTGACGGAGAAGTTCACCCCATGGCTTTTCTATCCCGGACTTTTACCAGAGCAGAGCTCAATTACAATGTTCATGATAAGGAACTCCTGGCAATTTTTTCAGCTTTCAAAACGTGGTGACACTATTTGGAAGGCTCAGGAATTCCAATTGACGTTGTAACAGACCACAAAAACCTGGAATACTTTTCTACTACAAAACCTTTGACCCCACCGGCAGGCCTGCTGGTCTGAATACCTATCCGCTTTCAATATGATTATCCACTTTTGACCCGGCCATCTTGGCGGCAAACCCAACGCTTTAACTAGATGATGGGATGTCTATCCTAAAGAGGGGAGCAATGACTATGCCACGGTAAACCTGCACAACCTGAAACTTATTTTCACGAATCAGCGACTTACTGCATTGGTCTGCGCAACTTTCCTCATCCATGTCAGGGGACAATCTTAAGTTTTCCAATTTCACTCCTGACTTTCCTTAATATAGTTTTATAAATAAAGGGTGAGGGCACTTGCTGTTATCACATTTTCAAACTCCACTGCACCTTTAGTTAGTCACACACTAGCCGAGGATTCCTTAGACTTTTCTCTTCGGATCTCCTCTGCTAGGTAAGTAAGACTGTATTCTACATGTATGTAATTAGATAGGTATAAAACTCACTTCGGATCTCCTCTGCTAGCACCCCAGCTCAGTCACAGTGCGAGTCAGCGCGGTCTAGAGAGTCGCCCTTACAATCCATCCCATTGTCCATGGAATTATCATTATGGATATTGAGAAGCTACATCAAGATATTCTATTGGCAATTCCGCTAGACCCAATAACTAAAGCACACCTTGACAATCCCATGGACCCCAATCAACCCTGGTGGTCTCTTGATCAGCATGGTTTCATTAGACTTGACAATCACATCTATGTACTGGACTCTGCTGGCCTCCGCCTCAGGATCCTTCAGTACAAACATGATCATCCACTCTCAGGACATTTTGGGTACAACAAAACTCTATCATTAATAAGAAGAGAATACACTTGGCCCGGACTCCATGGATTCATTAAGCACTATTGTAAATCTTGCACTACTTGTCCCCACTCGAAATCTCAGCGACACAAGCCATACAGCCTTTTGAAACAACTCCTGGTACCAGAACACCTGTGGAATTCTATTTCTATGGATTTCATTGAACACCTACTGGTCTCCGAAGACTTTTTCTGCCATTCTAGTCATTGTTGACAGATTCTCAAAACAAGGTATATTCATCCCTACATATGACACAATTACATCTGTGCAGTTAGCTGAACTTTTTATTATCCATGTATTTTCCAAGCACAGAGTTCCATCCCATGTAACTTCCAACTGAGGATCAGAGTTCGTATCTCACTTCTTTAGATCCCTCTGGAAATCCTTGGACATGAAACTACATTTCACGTCTGGACATCACCTGGAAGGTGACGGACAAACCAAACACATCAATCAGACACTGGAACAATATCTCTGTGTATATTGCAATTATGAACAGGACAATTGGAAATCCTTATTACCACTTGCAGAATTTGCTTACAACAATGCACCCTCAGCCACTACTGGCATTTCCCCATTCTTTGCAAATAAAGGATATAATCCAAATATTACAGTACATCCAGAATGAAATCTCACCTCTGCCTGCACTCAAGAGTTCACCATGGACCTCCACAAGCTCCACGAGGAACTCCAGACTGCAATAAAGTCTGCCCAAGAGCAATATCAACATTCAGCAGACAAACACTGGATCCTGCCACCCAACTTCAAGATTGGCAATCGTGTTTTTGTCAAAGCTCAATTCTTCTGGACTACCCATCCATCAAAAAAGCTTGCTGAAAGATATTTAGGTCTGTTTGAAATTATCACACAAGTAGGTTCAGTTTCTTGGACCCTACAACTTCTGGATAGCATGCATGCAGTACACCTGGTATTTCATGTTTCTATGTTAGAACCTTGTACTGCTAACACTATCCCAGATTGCATGCAATCTCCGCCTCCTCCGGTCATTATTGATGGAGAACCCGAGTTTGAAATCTCACAAATTTTAGATTCAAAAATTGACAAGTGCCGACGCACTTGTAAACTGCTTTACTTGGTCAAGTGGGTGGGTTACAAGGGCACCAATGAAGAAACCTCATGGATTTTGGCCACAGAACCGGTAATGCCATGGAAATCATTACTGACTTTCATACAGCTTACCTGCTCAAACCTGGACCACTATCGTCTCTCTGACCGCACTCTGCAGACCCCATGTTACATTTGGACTCATTCTCATTATTCCCTGTCACCCTATGTCTCTCTTTGCTTTTACAGGTTCTGACATGTTTTCAAGTCCCTAAGCGGATTTCCTGCAGACTTTGATTTTTATAATTTTTCACACTTTACTTTTATTTTCAAAAAAAAGATTATTATCAAGTTTATTTATATTTTCTCAGTCTACATTTATGGGGCTATGTTTCTGCCCAACCTCAGCCATCTCTTGAGGAAGCTCTGCTACCTCTGCGGGCACCCTGTCCTCATCCGACCTGGCGTCCTCAGAACTCCTGGCCTGTGGCTCCTCATATATTCACCTGCCAAACTCCGCTAGGAACTTCCAAAACTCTGAGTGGAGCCCACAGAGTTCATTCACCACTACAATTTGAACTGGGCCTCTATGCCCTTGGTGATCCGACCTAAAACCTCACCCAACCCGGAAATCCCATCTGACCCGCTGATGTCCCACACCATGGACCCCATGGGCTGCTCATGTAACAGTGAGCACCTCACTTTGAGGTGCGCACATTGGTAGCAGCCCAGTCCCCACCCAACATTCAGTTGCACTCAGTGTTCCGGTCATTACAACCAGAACACCATGGGTCATTCCGTGTTGGTAGGTGGACTGGTGCCACCTTGTTTGCCTTCTGTTGTTATGGGTAGTTCCCAGATGCCCCATGGACCCGAGACTTACCTTTTGGGGGCTCTCCGGCTCCCCCTCGGACTCCGATTCAATGTCTACTGCCCTGCGCTGAAAAACCAAGTCAGTTAAAGTCAACACATGAAACAGTGGAACTTACCTTTCCTGCAGCAACTGCAGCCCTGTCTGCAGCTGCCCGGGCTTTTTCTGCAGCCACCCACACAGCCTCCTCCTCATCTCTCTTCCTCTGCCTCTCAGCCTCTTCCTCCATGGCCAATGCTGCCTGGTACTCCCTGTCCAGGGCCTCCTCGACCTCCCTGGCCTAATTCTCCACTTCTTCACATTGTCAGCGCATTTCCTCTTGCTGCGCCAAAATCTGGGCCGCACTGAGAGGCACCTGATATGGAGTGCCCGTGGAGGGCCCAGAGGTCAGCATGAGTCTTCTTGGTGTTGGCTTTGGACCCATTTTTGGTGAAGATGGGGGAAATAAAGAAGAAGAAATTTCATTTTTTCAAATTTTTATATAGGCTCATCGCATCTGAACCTTACCTTCCAGATCACATGACTCTTTGACACACACGTGT
The DNA here is from genome assembly GCA_015178975.1 of Hysterangium stoloniferum. Classification (NCBI taxonomy): domain Eukaryota; kingdom Fungi; phylum Basidiomycota; class Agaricomycetes; order Hysterangiales; family Hysterangiaceae; genus Hysterangium; species Hysterangium stoloniferum. The sequence goes on along the minus strand of WHVD01000058.1, from coordinate 331,439 downwards.
AACCGACATGACTTTTGACACATGTGCATAGCCGACAAGAACCTTATCAAGGTCTAGAGCCTCTTTGGGACTTCAGCATAAAGGGAGGGTACTGTTACGACCGGAATTCCTGCTGGACTCTGGGCACTAACCTATATGCACCAATTGTCAGTTTACTGGAATACCTGCCAGACTCCGTCCCTGTCTATGTCTGACCTCATCCCACACATTAGTCACCAGACCCTGCTCAGAAAACCCGTCATCCCTCTAACTGAGCCCCATTCCCATTTTAGTCAAATGACCTGTCAAGATTCAGACCCCGCTCCCGCTCCGTTTCCCATTATGGTTTATGATTTGTCATGATTCAGACTCCGCTCCATTCCATCCCGTTCCTAACATCAAATTTGGTGTTTACTATTCTCGTTTTATGTTTTTCTAGTTTCATTTCATCATTACTGGATTTGGTATGTTATTCATTCCACAGTCTATATAGCCTGGCAGATGTTGTACATACAATCCAGTCAGAAAATTGGCTTAGATTGCCCCCAGTAATCTAATACATTTTCCACTCTAAACTCCTCCTTGAATTACAGTGACTCAAAAAACCCTTCGCATGTTTTGTACTTCAGACCTATATCCCTGATAACACAAAGAATAAAAATGCAAAAATATCAAGAATATTTGTGAATATGCTCTATCATATCTAGATTATGGAAGTATGGTGCCATTACATAAGCTCCAAATATGGAAATATTACAAATATTTATATACAAGAGACTCATGTGAAGGGTTTTTTTGCTGGCAACTTTATGACTATAAATGCTTATAGTCATGTGACCTTGTTGATTGTTTACCTCCAATTAGGTTCATATCAACAAAATCACGTGATGTCACATGACCATGTTGTACTGGAGTATAAATATATCACCTTTAGCAACTAGTAATACCCCAATTCCCAAGATGCGCACTTTGTCTCTTGCCAGCCAGAATCATATCCTCTCACTGCTTGATGCTGGTCATTCAGCTAGCCACATTGCAGTTTCTACTGGTCATAGCATTGGCACAGTCTCAAAACTTCATTCTACGCATTGTTCTCATCTCCCTAAGTCCATTGGTAGTTGTCCCCCAAAGCTTTCCCCTACCAACATTCACTATGCACAGCACCTCATCAGCTCTGGGAAGGCTGACACTGCTGTTGATGTGGCCAAAGCTCTTAGGAGTGTCACCAACCAGTTCATCTGCACCCAAACTGTGTACAATAGTCTTAATATGGTTGGGAATGCCTCAATAACCCTTCTAATGTTTGGTACTTCAGATTTACATCCCTGGAGAGGGTGGAGGAGGAGTGGAACAAGATTGATGCAGAGGTGTGTCATAATTTGATAGTATGCCTAGGAGGGTTGTAGCTGTGTTGAAGGCAAAGGGTGGCTATACTAAGTACTAAATATAAGTAGTTTTGTGGGTCAGAGTGGTCAGCAAAAAAAACCTTCACATGAGTCTCTTGTATATAAATATTTGTAATATTTCCATATTTGGATTTTATGTAATGGCATCATACTTCCCTATTCTAGATATGATAGAGCATATTCACAAATATTTTTGATATTTCTGCATTTTTATTCTTTGAGTTATCAGGGATATAAGTCTGAAGGGTGAAACATGCGAAGGGTTTTTTGAGTCACTGTACACCGCTCTTGCTAGTCAGAGCCCACGGCCTCCGACACATCTATCTCTCTTATTTATCTCAACTCCCCAACCTCTCAGCCCACGACCTCTGACCTATGACCCCTCGACCCACAAACCCCGCCCGACTCCCCGGGATTCCCATCTGCCTGTCTGAAATTGGAGACAACACGATCTCATGAGGGCACAGCCTATAAGCTGAAGCCAAGTCCTACTGGATTCCCTGCGGGTTTCTCTGGAAACCTGCCATGTACGTACCCTAACAGCTGTCCAGGGCACACACTTCATCAATTCCATCAATGAGTCCCATGTCTCATCCAAAACAGTCAGGAGGACCTTGAAACAGCATGGTTTAAAAGCTGTAGTCAAAGCAAAAAGGCCCTTGCTCAAGGCTTAACATAGAAGGCCAGGTTAAGCTTTGCCCTCAAGTACCAAAACAGGATTGTGGATGATTGGAAAAGGGTCTTGTGGTCTGATGAGACCAAGATCAATAGGATTGGGTCAGATGGACATTAATATGTGTGGAAGAAAGCTGGAGAACCACTTTCTGATAGGACAACCCAACCTACAGTCAAGTATGGAGCTGGAAATATCATGGTGTGGGGCTGTATGAATTGGAATAGAGTGGGAATGCTTGCAGAGATTGAAGAAAGGATGGATTCTGCACAATATGTAGAGATCCGGGCTCAGCATTTGTCCCAGGGCATTGAAGATTTGGAGATTCCAGCAGGTGGTGCCATTTTCCAGCAAGATAATGACTCTAAACAAACATCCAAGATGGTACAAAAATGGTTTTCTGAAAATCATATTCAGGTGTTAGACTGGCCAGCACAGTCTCCTGACCTGAATCCCATAGAACATCTTTGGTTCCACCTGAAGAAACAGCTCCAGAAATCTCCTTCACCACCAAAGGGAGTTTGGGAGTTGTGGAAGATGGTGGAAGTGGAATGGCCAAAGATTGAGCCTCAGGGGTGGCAGAAACTTATAGAAAGTATTCCAAGAAGACTAGCTGCTGTAATACAGGCCAAGGTATCTGATTCCAAAAAAGCAGGGGACAAAACTGTCCCAATGATTGGTTATTTTTAAATATTCACTATGTCACCAATTTCCATCAATATCATGTAATACTTGAGAATACGAATATTAGTATGCTAGGGCATCTGCTAGAATATTTTCACCATTTCAGGAAATTTATGTGATCAGTTATACAACATTTAATGGGAATTATCAAACCATTGGGACAACCCTACTGTAGGTGGTTTCACTTAATAAAGAAAGCCATAGGATGAAAAATCTCCAATGATATCTCACATATTTTGCTGGGAAATAACGACAGTTTAGCTTTTAAAAAACAAAGTACCAACCAAAGTATTAGCAAGTATTTATATACATAACTTGGAAAACCATATACAATAGGTTCTATTAATTGAGTCTGAGTTGTTTAGGATGTAATATGGAGAATTGTTTCTCAAGGTTGGTGGGTAACAATATAATAGTCTCAGAAGATATATCACTATTTAAAGATGGAGTTTTGTAGAAATATAAATTTTCCCACTAAACACCTGATATTATAGTAATTACAGACAACCTCCTCAAAGGAAACATGGGAGGGGGCAGGGATCAGCACTTTTTTATTCAGCAGCCTTAGTGCATACCCAAGGATGAGCTATATAATGTAGTACTCTGTTGAAATACATGCTCTATCACATACATACATACTCAAGTAGTAGAACACCATCACAATCATGCAGAGAGCTCTATTTGCATGTAGCTACATATGTAAAATAAAATAACAATAGAATAATCAAAAAGAACACAATGGGAATATGAAACAAGGGGTCAATGGGACAATCAGGAAGGGAACAAAGGAACATGAGCTTGTTGTGGGGACTTAGTTTGCCAAATTTAAGGCATTTTGCTTCCATCTGCCCTCACAGGATACTTTAGACACTATCCCATGCAGGTGCCTCTTTGTATTATGTAATGAGATGTTTCCCATGCTGTTTGGTTCCTGTTGTTAATAATAATAAAAACATAATATAATATAGGAAAGATGAGGGATTGTCAGCACTCGAGGAGGATGATGACCGATGCTAATCCCAATGGTCAATAATACCAATCAGGCATCTTTCCAGGCAAAGCTTTGGGTGGCAGTGGTGATGGTGACACCTTTTTATTGTTCATCTACTTGAGTATACCTGAACTGTACTTCACCGTTAATTCAGTGATGCTGTTTGAAAGGGTAGCACATGATGAAATCAAGATTTATTTATTTTTAAAAAAGGAAAGAAAAAGAAAAGTGATTAATTACTTAATGCATGAGATGGGGCTCTGATGTTGATTATCTATATAGTGGTCTCCCAACATGGACACAAGGAGAGACTACACTTACAGCCTGAGGCATATAATACAGTGTTAAATGAGCACCTACATACCTGGTTGAATTTAGATGAATGTATCTTCATGCATGAATAAGCTAGGTAAATAACTCTGATAGTGTTGTAAGTAGTCCTTTATGATAAGCATGTTTGTCCATTGAATCCAGTTGGCAGAAAGTCTCATATTGTTCTGGGTCATTCATCCACCCACAGTATGTGAATATATGAATTTGTCAGATGAAGAATCAAAAAATTGACTGGAGAATGTACCTATAGCATACTCAGCCAATACGGGTTGCAATGTGATGAGACAGCATCAGTGACTAGGTCATCTGAATACGGTCACTATTAAAATCTTGTGTATCATTTTGCGACCAGAATCAGGATTGAGGAAAATATGCACCTTGAGGTGGATTGTATTGCATGTATTGAGGGAAAACATCATAGGAATCCATTCAAAACCAGTCAAACCAGGGTGCCAAAAAAGGAGAGCTACTGCATATGGATCTTGCAGTTCTGATATAAATGATGAGTTCTGATAATAATGCTACATGATTATGATAGTTGACAATTTTTGTCGTGCTGAATGGTTCAAAATATTAGCAAGCGAGTTAGAGGTGGTGTGAAAAATACAAGAATATGTAGCTCAACTCGAAATGCTATTTAACGTGAAAGTCCAGGGAGTCATGGTTGATAATGGGTATGGCAGATATTTTTGACTTTAGCAAAGGAAATGGGAACAGAGGGAACAGGTTAATCTCTTCCAAAAGATATTAAAGGAATGAATAATGGATTTGGAACTAAATCCATAAATTCAGAATTTAGGAGCTATTTGTCATCCAAGGGAATATCATTATTTACCTTTGGTGCCTTATATGCTGCAACAAGATGGAGTTGCAGAACAAGGGATATGGACAATAACGGAAGGAGTGCAATCAAACATCAAAGCTTCCTAAGTTTTTGTGGTCTATCACAGTAAAACTATGGTGTACCTTAGAAAATGTAGTCCTACTCACATGAATAGCAGACATACACCATTTGAACACATCAGGGGGGAGAAACCAGATTTGTCACACTGTTAGCATGGTGATTCCGAAGCAAAAACAACTGAAATGGGACTCATAGTCCTTTCTTAAAAACAAAAAAGAATATTCACTCTTGGCATTGCCCGTGAGTTTGCATAATAAGATGGAACATTTAGCCATTCATGAATTGCTGCCAGATGCAAAGTGTTCTATTTATTGTATTTTGAACTTTTCTTTTTTTTTTTTAAATATTAAAAAAAGAAATCTTCAACATTTTATTTCATGGATTCCCCCTGGAGCACTACTTGACTACTTGCCACCAACTGCCTCAGGTTTAAGTCACCAGCCTACATTACTGTAAATGAAATCCAAACACCCCGGAGCAAACAGTGGCTACTACAGTATATTATTTCACGCATTCCCATTCCCAGAAGGTCTCCTTGAGTTGTTACATAATAGAGAGTATTTGCAACTAATATATATTGGCTAAACTGAATTGTTCCTGATTTCATATCAGGAACAATTCAGTTTAGCTAATATATATTAGTTACAAATACTCTGTAATGGCACCCAGTACCTCACCCCCAGGGAGTCAAGGTTGCAATATTTAAATTTCTGGCCATTAGCCATAACCCTCTTTTCTACCCCCCTGCGGAATAAATTGACGACATATATATCCGTTCACAGCAGCTGCCGAGATGTAATCCCACACTATCCCGAATTTAAGGGAGGCGCGAAATTTAGACCAAAATGCTTAAAATACCCCAACATTCCACTATTCTCCCACACATCAAGAAAATTCGCCAGAGCATCGATTCAAACACGTGACAAGGCCTTTTTTTTTTTTTTTTAATACATTTATGTACTGCATCGCATAACGAAGATACATAGCAGTTGGGGAGAGAACTACCCTAACGGTTGGTGGAGAAAAGGTGGGATGTGAATGTAGCGGGTTGGGATACATGGGAGGGTCTAATGCAGGATGGGGGTGATTAGGTCTTCCAGAAAGCGTCTGAGGCGGCAATGAACTCGGCTAGGGCTTCAAGGCCCTTGTGTGTGCCGAGGATGATGGGGAGTGACATTGTGACAAGGCTCTCTTGTTCCATAACCACCACCTGCCTCTGGGGTTGGGACCCCCATGCTCGTGGTGGAAGGGCAGAGAGGCAGATGACAGTGAACAGGCTTGGGGAGTCTCTGAATTCACTGCTCTGTCAAAGTCGGCAGCCTTCAGCTGCGCACCAGTGTCACCTGCGGAACGTCACTGGCACCTCCTAACCATGACCACAGCCTGGCAATGGTCTATTCTTCCTACCCACCCCCGACTCCAGCATTCACTTATGCACTGGCAATCTAAGGCTTCGGTGTGCCTGCAGCCGTCGTCGACTGCTAGCAGGATCTCGGGCTCTTCCTCGGGCTTCGGCCCAAATTTCCACTCTTCATTCGACCATCGTACCAACCACCACTCGCTGCGACGCATCCGGCCTGCTCCCTCTCGATTCTCTCGTAGATACTATAGCAGCTATGCTCTATACGACGCTACGGAACCGCTATGTATCTTAGTTATGCGATGCGGTATATAAATGTATTAAAAAATAAATAAAAAAGATTCAAACACGTGACACGAGCGCCCAATCGATTCGGAGCACCATTACCATGCCTTGGCCAGCTCACATCCTTCGCAAGTCTGATCGTTTAAGGGACAACGAAACAATCGAGAACAAGTTTTATCCGTTGTACAATAGTATTCTCAACGAGTGCTTTCCACAGGAGCGATTCTCTATCTGTCCTCAATATGCCACCCCTATCGCACAGGCTGGCGGAATTGGTGCTATTGGCTTTGCAGTCACCTATGTTGTTGAGGCTTTGGACCTTGACAGCGTCGTCTTCTTCCTCGAGATCAAACCGCCAACCCACCTTCCTATTTTGTCCGGACGCAAGGATGCCGATAATCAAATGCGACAGCGATTCGGACAAATCGCTCATTTAGTCAAGCTCCCGACACTTTATGGAATCAGCGCCATCGGAAAATCCCTCTGCTACTACACTTATAGTGTACCAACTCATACCATTGAGCCAACCAGGATCCTTGATTCCTGCACTCTTCTTGTCGACACTGCCCCCATAGAGAGATGGGACTCGAACATTATGGGGGAGGAAGGTCATGACAAGTTTCTCGCGATGGTTCAGGACATTCAGTCTATGATTAATACCTTGTGTTGAGTTTTTAAGGGTCCCCTGCAGCTTCCGGTCTTACATATTCTGCCCAGACCCAGTGCCTTCGTCGTAGATGCTGTAGTATTTTTGTATAACCCTAGCATCCAACCACCTGGTTGTGTTCTCTTTTGTAGTTATCAATTCCAGTCATCATTCCCCTTAATTTTAAAGCCAAAATTGAAACTTGTGGCCTAGGATTCCATGCATTTATCGGTTTCTATTTAGTTATTTATCCTTGCTTCAAGTGGGCGTTGAATGATTCTATGCATGGTCTGTGCACCGCTACAATTAAGCCACCAATCTCTACCTCATTGTCTTCATCTTCATGTAAGTAGCTTTTTATGACAAGATTACTTCCCTGATCTGTTGAAATAAACATCAGAGGAGGCTCAGTTCAAATATCCAATGTTGTCTCAGGCAGGGGGGAATGGTATCATTGCCAGATCATTACCTAAGTTGTTGCTTTGACCCCAGAACTGTGGAGATGATGAGGAAATCAATAAAAATATGCACGAAGGCAAAGATATACAATACAGACAATATTCCATGTTGTTCAACTAGGGTCAAGATTATGAAACTCAGAGTCTATCGGGAAAAAAGTAGGAATCAGGGGTGATGTTGGCAAAGAAACATGAGGGCCAACGACATTCTTGTTGTGTGTGATCATGCTTGGGTTTGAAAGACCATATTAAGAGAGCATGTTGCCTTCCATGAGACATTACCTGCAGTTTGTCAACCTTGAAGATGAATACAAGAAATGTAACTTCATGCACAAGGTCCAACACCCCATCTAATTGTAAAATACAACCAGTAAATGGGAATTGGTCCATCTAGTTTAGAACACCTCACTTGAGAGAGAAATGTGTCAATTGTGAGAGGTAAAAATAATCATTAAATACACTAACAATCCCACAACAGCTGTAATCCTGGCCGTCTTACCACATACTTCATCATGCATACATTATCGTTCAACTCGATTGCTCACTCCCTTTTGTCATCCCGTCAACCCTACGACGCTGAACGCACTGCCCCGTATTATCCTGAATGCCATTTTATTTACTCATACCTAATTCCCTGTATCCTAGGGCGATGACCTACATCGCTGAACAATGAAGTACTACATTGAGTCACCATGTCGGGCCTCACACTTCCGTTCCATGTCCACTACCCTGACTGGCCGCTGATTGTCAGTGTCCATGGTGAATTCCCAACCCCAATCCCTTGCAATCCCGCAGACTTTTCACGCGTTAACTGTTTACGTCAACTCTACCTCCAAGCACGGACGTAATCCCTCGTCAACCGCTGAACTTTGCCGTTCTCCTCGCCTTTGTTTTTGTGCCGAGAAAGCACTGCTCTGAATGGCGATGGCGGGTGGCATTCGGGAAAGTGTGTGTTGGGTGTGAGAAGTTTAAGAGAGCAGATAATGTGCATGTTGTATGGCGCCGGTGACAGTAGAAAACAACACCTTCAAATGACATCCACAGCCCATCTACCAGTTCAGCGACATGAGCAGCTAGGCATCCTCTACACCCAATGGCATCGCGTTCTTCCTCCACAGATTCCTGCTCAAGTGGGTGCTATTGATTTCGCAGTCACCTACGTCGTTGAGGCTTTGGACCTTGACAGCGTCGTCTTCTTCCTCGAGATCAAACCGCCAACCCACCTTCCTATTTTGTCCGGACGCAAGGATGCCGATAATCAAATGCGACAGCGATTCGGACAAATCGCTCATTTAGTCAAGCTCCCGACACTTTATGGAATCAGCGCCATCGGAAAATCCCTCTGCTACTACACTTATAGTGTACCCACTCATACCATTGAGCCAACCAGGATCCTTGATTCCTACACTCTTCTTGTCGACACTGCCCCCTTAGAGAGATGGGACTCGAATATTATGGAGGAGGAAGGTCATGACAGGTTTCTCGCGATGGTTCAGGACATTAAGTCTATGATTAATGCCTTGTGGTGAGTTTTAAGGGTCCCCTGCAGCTTCCAGTCTTACATATTCTGTCCAGAGCCTTGCCACCCAGTGCCTTCGTCGTCAATGCTGTAGTATTTTTGTACAACTAGCATCCAACCACCCGGTTGTGTTCTCTTTGTAGTTATCGACTCCAGTCATCATTCCCATTAACTTTACAGCCAAAATTGAAACTTGTGAAACTTGTGGCCTAGGATTGCGTGCATTTATCGTTTTCTATTATTTAGCTTTGCTTTAAGTGGCCGTTGAATGATTCTATGCATGATGTGTGCACCACTACGATAAAGCCGTTATTCTCCACCTCATTGTCTTCATGTTCATATAAGTTGCTTTTTATAAGAAGATTGCTTCACTGATTTGTTGGAGGCTTGATTCAAACATCCAATGTTATCTCAGGCCGGAGGGAATGGTATCCTTACCAGATCATTACCCTGCGTTGGCGCCAAAACTGTGGAGATGATGAGGAAAACAATAAATATATGGACAAAGGCAAAGGTATACTATGAATCTATTGGGAAGGAAGTAGCAATCTAATTCCATGCTGGCAGAAATGGTTCCATACTTGCAAAAATTTTGGCACTAATCTGACTAATTTCCTGCCCTGTTGAGATTTTATCCTTTCAGGTTTTCTTTGTCTATGTCCATCTCCTGACCAATTCAAACTGATAGTGGGTTTGTTAAGACCCATTATAGAGGTCACATTCCTATTGGAAAGTCTATTTTGTAGGAGGGAGATGGTTTGTTCCCTTTTGAGAGAAGAAATAGCTTTCATGATAAGAGTGATAGTTAAAATGCAACTTTCACAGCCACATATCAATTAGAACATTTGTCACATAATTCCTTTTGGAATTTTACTATGCTCTAGTATATAATATTATATAGTGAAATCTGTGTAGATAAGGCCATGTTAAGATCTAAGCAAGGGGGCAAAGGGGGCTCTATGTTGAAGGGCTGTTAGGATATGTACAGGGCAGGTATCCAGAGAAACCCGCGGGATATCCAGTAGGACTTGGCTTCAGCTTATAGGCTGCACACTCGCGAGATCGTGTTGTCCAATTTCAAATGGGCAGACAGGAATCCCAGGAAGTCCGGGCAGAGTTCGTGGGTCAAGAAGTCATGGGTCAAGAAATTGTGGGTCGAGAGGTCATGGGTCGAGAGGTCGGGAAGTCGAGATAGATAAGTCAGAGGTTGAGTGATAGATGCGTCAGAGCCCGTGGGCCCCGACTAGTGAGAGCGGTGTAATTCAAAGAGGAGTTTAGAGCAGAAAATGTACTAGATTACTGGGGAGAATCTCAGCTGATTTTCTGACTGGATTGTATGTACAACATCTGCCAGACTATATAGACTGTGGAATGAATAACATACCAAATCCAGTAATAATGAAAACAAAACTAACAAACATAAGACGAGATAAGTAAACACCAAACTTGGTGTTAGGAACAGGACAGAACGGAGCGGAGTCCAAATCGTGACAGGTCATAAAACCATAACAGGAATGGAGCAGGAGTGGAGTCTGAATTGTGACAGGTCATTTGACTATAATGGGAACGGGGCTCAGTTAGAGGGATGACAGGTTTTCCGAGTGGGGTCCAGTGACTGATGCGTGGGACAGAGTCGGACATAGACAGGGACGGAGTCTGGCAGGTATTCCAGTGACTGATACATGAAGTAACGAAGTCGAATGTGGACAATTCTGATGTATGGAGTCCGGCGGGTATTCTGGTAAACTGACAATTGGTGCAAATAGGATGCAGGTGTGTATAAGTTAGTGCCCAGAGTCTGGCGGGATTCCGGTTGTAACAGGAAACCTGAGGGCTCCCAGAATATGCTATTGGCCTAAGTTGGAAGGCCTATGGACTCTGAGAATATACTGGTGCAAGTTGAGTCAAACAAGTAGTTATCAGGTTAGTAGATAGGTAGAGAACTACATGGATACTAAGTAAATTTTCTGATTGGATTGTAATGATGGGACAAAGCTTGCCTTTGTTCATGGTCTATGTACATGTAGAGATGAGTGACTTATATACATACATACCCTTTGTCCACATTGTTCCTTATGCCATTTCTTCTATTGTTCCTATTGCCTATATATGTTGTGTTCCCTCCCTCTTTCCTCGTGTCCTTCTCATCTCATGTAGAGTTAATAGCCATAAAGGCTGCAATGCTTTATTTTTTTTATTTTGGCAGGTTATAATTGATTCTAGACTCTTTCACCCCACTGCATCACACAATCCCTTCAACTGAAGTGCCACATTTGAGGTCCTTCATGGCATCTTCTAAGGATAAGCAACCTTCAAACCCAGTTCACCCAGCTGAAGGCCCAAGCTCCCAATCTTTCTCAAATCCTGACACCACTCCTGCTGTATATCTTCTCACCCCAAAGCCACTGATGGGAACTGCCTGTCCTCACTCAGACTCACTTATGAGCTATGGCATCTCAATACAACACCATCCTTGCTTTGTTGATCTCTGGACACCTGGTAGCACCTCCACCACCTCCACCCACCCCACCAGTTCAACCCCACTACATGCATCCCCACAGCCAATGAGTTCAATTGTTTTAGAGTTGGAATAGTTGTCATTCAATGGATGAAATGTGTTAAGATCCCTATCATTTTGGACCCCTGCAACCTGTTTTTAGTCTCATAACCCTCTGGCATCCCATGATCAGTACCTGCTCATAGTATCACTGCTCAAAGTGCCCCCAACACTTGTTTTCTTTGCAGCTTAGCCCCTTAGCCTTCTGTCCCATTTCATTCCATTCACTCTCCCATCACTGTTTCCACATATACATCCCATTTGCCACCTCACATCTTTTTAATACTTTGTTATATTGTATCTAGTCTTGTTTGGAGCCCCATTTCCTTCCCCTACTTATTTTTAACTTGTCATCACCCTCACTTCTCCGATCAGCCCTTTGATCATCCATCCCACTGTAGTATAAAGCTCTTTCCATGTATGCTACAGTTCTCCAGTTCCAATATTGAACTACAGACCTCGGAATGTAGGAACACATCTTGGAGCCGGGTCATTCAATATGCCGAATCCAGAAATGAGCCTTAGTATATATAAGTCAACTCTTGTCTCCAACAGGCTAACAATTATACAAATATATATTTTATACTCTCATTCGATAACATTTTTTAATTAATATAAGTTGATGCCAGCTGTTTGTTTGGCCCTAGAAGGTATATGGTCAGGGAGTGTCGAATGGTGCAATCTTTTTAAAGTCGGTCACTTACATAGTTTACTTATTGAAGGTATATCGATCTCTATCTGGCTCTGATCCAACTCGTCACATACGAAGATTACTCAACAATTCGATTGTTGTCTAGTTCCTTGACAAGGTTCAGAGCCGGACAATTCTATCAACAAAAGGTTCTTAACTATATCTGGTAAAGAAAGCCCCAGTCGTTAAAGCTTGTATCTTCTACCTCTACCACTCTCAGGCATGAAAATCATTCAACGGTGCCCCCATGCTCTTCCACCTCTTCTCCACACCCATATCCAGCACCCCATCATCCTTCTCTTCACACCATGGCGGCTCAGCACCATGTCTAGGGTTCGCGAAAATGACATTACTTTTCTGCACACCCACATCCTCCCATTTAATATCAATTCTGGCGGGAAAAAACGGAGAGCTGCTCACCACACCAAGCGTCAAATGTATGGCAGCATTACCAGGTTCGTACGTTTCCAACTCTTCCCCCTTGCCTTCTATGAGGCGGACGATGTTGTTTGCAGCCATCTTGGCTTGAGCTATACCGGGACGTGCTGCTTTGTTTGCGCCGCTGTCAGCGATGTCTCCCACCGCAAATATGTTTGGGTAATCGGGGTCGCTAATCTGGAGAGTCGGTTTTACGGAGATGAAACGGTTGGGTTTAATTGATGTCGGGGAAAGGGCCTCGAGAATAGAGGATTGAGGAGTTTGTCCTATGGATATTATCTACGAGACATTGGTATCGTGGGATAGCTTTTTCATTACGATTTCACTCACGGCAAAGTCAGCTGGTATCTTCTTTCCGCTTTGGAGTTCAACTTCAAACTCTCCTTCAACAGGGAAACCTTCTGCGGGTATGACGGCCCTATCTCCTAGTATTACTTCGACCCCGAGTTCGTTGAAACGTTTCATGGTAAGGGCATGAAGATCGGGATGGAAACGGTTTAGAACTTGTTGTCTTGAATGGACAAGGGTAACGCGTTTGTTGGGGAATATATCCTTGATATCGGTGGCCATTTCTAAATGTGAAAAATCATTGACGTGGTCAAATACAACGGCTTAGCGACTCGATAGCACTTACGAACACCGACGGCGCCAGCGCCCAAGATGACAATCCTTTCGGCATTGCTTACTCTCTGTTGGTGTTCACGAAAATATTTCACTCCGTCGATTTTTTCTGCCTATTTAGTTAATAAGATGCAATGACTTGAATTATAGTCACGTACCCTCAACCTTTAAAGTCCCTGGAGGAGGCAACTTGGTCCCGGTAGCAATGACAGCATAATCGTAGTCTATCTCCCTTCCCGTAATCCCTCCAACATCGATCTCTCTATCGAACAAAGCCTTCCCTTTCTCAAGGCGCTCTACCGCTGCCCTAACGATCGTCCCCTTCACTCCTTCAGCCTGAAAAAAGCCATCGAACGGGATAAAAGCCTTCTGTTCATATCCGCCGACGACAGCAAAGCGAGGAAAGACGAAAAGATGTTGAAAATGGGAATGAGGTTCGATGAGAAAGACTCGATGAGTTGCAGGGGACAGACGTGCGATTTCTGCAGCAGCACGGGAGCCAACGAAAGAACCACCGATTACTATGATATTTTTCAGATGGGGTGACATGTCATAGGTTTGAAGAAGGTGACCAGTGCGCCTATACTGACAAAGGCCCAGAGTTCATCTTATCTAATTATGTAAGTAATCTTATCAGATCATTACCAACACACGTGAACGAAGTTAGCCAGCTCAGAGAGTCCCTGGAAATACCGATACTCCTTCTAAACATTGTTTCTATGCTCGCTTCATTTCATTAGGACTCCAGAGCACACAGAGAGGATGCAATCGTCTTAAATACGTCGTCATCGTATTTATGTAAGTGATATGTGATTGATAAAGATTGGCGCTGGGGCAGTAAGTGCGCAGTCCCAGCGCTTGTGGAATTAAACGGATCATTCAAATACATGTCCCGTCTAATAGAGTATTTGCAACTAATATATATTAGCAAACTGAATGGGGCTTCTGATATGAATATCAGGAACCAATTCAGTTTGCTAATATTTCATTACTCAATATTAGCCAGCTGTAGGCCATTATTCACACTCCGGCTGTATTTTACACAACCAGTATGACTTGTGAAACCAGACGGCTTTATATGGTTACGGACTGTAGATCTCTCTGGATCTCTGCAAATGGTTATTAAATGTCCAAGGCTTAAATATGTACTCAATATGGTTCCATGTCTATTTATTATTTATCACCCAGCTGTCCGAGTTTAGGTAAACGAACAATTCAAGTGATTCAACTTCAAATTATGTGGATTCTCGCTGCTACAGAAAATAGGCAAGTGTTGAATAAAGTTGGTAAGTAGCAATATTATCTACGAGCTTCAGACAGCCTGCCATGCTGTATCTACCTGTTTTGCTTCTATGTTAAAGAATAAATTTGTTGACGCGCTGCAAGTCACTCACCTATCAATTCAAGGTTTGCTTACACCGTTGAGACTCTTTTTGATGTTAGATGATGGGGAGGGCTTGTAAGTTTCCTTGTAAAAGGAACTAAATAAAAAGAGGTATATGGTGGCCAACATGGAGCCAGAAAGCAGCCCCGAACCTGTTCCGGATTTAGAGCATTCTGTTGGTGCGGGAAGGGTTGGGAAATAGTTCGAGGCAAAGTATGCATAAGCTGATAGGAGGCAAGTAATATTTCAGTTCCCGCGAAATAACCAGATTGACGTTACAAACCTACGAAATACCCCAGCATAGCGTCAAGCACAAATTGTCCTATTTGAATTGTTGTGATATATTTCTTCCACTGTAGGAAGTGTTGGGTCATTTAGAATCCTTTGAATTTTTCTATATCACAAACCCATATTTTGTAACCTCCAGCAGAAACATAATAATAGTAATCTTTAAAAGTGTCAATCGGGCAAATGACAGCATCGGATGGCTCTACATACACATAACAACATGGACAGCGAGATTAAGGCCAAATGGGAACCATCCCTGATCCATGGTAAAATGCCAGGAAGAAAATAGAATATGATGACCTACGCACCATGATAATCCTAGAATTCAGTGCAACGAGGCCAAGGAGCGGCGTTGCAGCGTGATGAAACACATGTATGAATGCTTTACAGGATGCCCCATCACACAGTTGTATCATATAACGTTAAGGGTAGTACTACGAACCAAGTGGCTTCTTCTTCAAAGCCAGAAACACAGTGTCAAGCAGCTCGTAGAATTTCGAGTAATAAGCGATCATGTAATAGGTTTCCATGTTCTGCAATGCCAATCATTATGGTTGGAAACCGCAGTCGTTGCATCAAGGTCATAGAAGAGACATACCGTGGTCAAAGCATCAGCATTACATATTGCATAGAAGAAACCCTCCCTGAAAAGTATCGGGGCAATTTCTTTGGCAAATAGCGCCAATAACACAAAACTACCAGCACTCAAAAAGACATTGTGAGCTTTGGCAAGGTTATTCAATTGAAAAGCCTTGTAGGGCCGCATGAGCTCTTGCAGTCCCAAAACGAAACCCACATAACCCATCAATGTAGCAACGGCGGTCGGCCAGGTGGATAGTGGGCTGCGGCCAGCTTCCCAGGTAGGAATAGACGATGGCAGGCGCGGAAGGACGAGATCTTTGATATGATGTAGATAATTGTTTACGAGAGTGATAGAGGCCATGATATCCAATGGGAAAAAGCGCAGGTATTGGATGGGGGAGAGGTATCACCTTGCTGCTCCTAGTTAATAAACAAAACAGGCCTCAGTTAAGGAGAGAGAATCACGCTAAAACGCCATTTACTTCAAACTATTCTTAGAACTCCTGGACAATGTTACCAATTCATCAATGCTGGCCGAGATGTCAAGCACACATCGGCTGGTAATCCAACTAGCCGTAGTGCGTTTATTCTACATGTTTAAATTCAACACGTGAATACGACTCGGGTGTTAGAACAATCGTAGAACCTGTTGGTTGAATACCGTTATGGTTAGCGAGAGGCTGAGCCTAAGATCATACGATTCAAACATGGGGATGCTTGTCAAGAAGGAAAGTCCTTGGCACAAAGCAAGATATGGCATGTTTCAGACGCTAAAGATAAAGCATTTATATACAATTCCGACGTCCATCTGTCATGTGACAGCTCAGCCTTTTGATAAGGACACTCGGACTAAGTTCGGGCGACATACCATATCCGTGACAAAGGCATGATTGCGTTAAAGTTATTTTTGCGCAGTTTTTTTAATAATTCTCAGTGAATGATAAACCTTCACGGAGAAGCTACGCGGTCGGTCTCTCAGTCGTTCCACATTCCAGCTTACCAAAGGTAGCTGACGTATTCCTTTCATGTCGAGAAGCATTTTGGACCCCGCCATGAATTATGCAAACAGCAATGTGTAAAAATTTTGCAATTGCTAGCGGACTACAATGATGTTGCTTCGAGCTTTTTTTCGGTCCAAAGCCTTAGCTTCTTCGATATCCTTATGGAATCAATCGACTATATCTATATCTAATTCTAATGCATTCAGAAGAGATGAAGAAATTGTTTCGATATGGTTGTATAACGAACATGAGCGTGAGTGCCACCTTTAAGACGTAACCGAGTCTTCCTATTAATATAACGTTTTCGCATGTCATTGTATGAAGTGTAGAAAGCGAAATCCGTTATACTTGTTTCAATCTCGAGGAACTCGTGCCAGTTGTATCATGCGAAGCCACGGGAACCCATTCGTGTGCGCTTTTTACCATCCAGTCCCCCGAGTCATAAAATGGAGTGGCGCGAAGCGGAATCACTTGAATCGTGTTGGTGCTGACCATATAATTATGGAAGGGGTCCCAGGAGTGCCGTTGGATCATCGCTGGACAAAATTTGAACATGCAAACGATGTCAGACCCATCATGTATGCAATAATGGATGTGGAGAGCGAATTCGAATCGCTGCGTTTTTCCCGTATTGGAAGCCTCTATTTCAATGAGGATGTCAGTGCTGAGCTTCAGGCCGTTCCTCTCCTCTCAGGTGACGTTGATATCCACACTCGGGAGTTGTCGGAGAGGTATCGTGTCGGTCCGCTGATTAATCTCCAGGGGAGCGAATCCACATGGCTCTGGACTGCGGTCCTTGTATAAGTTCATTCACCATCGTAATGTAAGCAATTCTCTGAATCGACGTCATTCTAAGGGTCGATGCGTCCTCTTTCTTCATTGCTGCAGCAAAGAACGAACAGTTGGTTCTAGCACAGTATTCTTCTAGCTCGTCTCTGTATCGCCGAAAACCTACACATGACCATCCTGTTCATTCAAAACTCCTGCTCATGTACATCACATCCATCCCTCACATGAGTCTCTTGTATATAAATATTTGTAGTATTTCCATATTTGGAGATTATGTAATGGTGTTGTACTTCCACACCTAGATATGATAGAGCATATTCACAAATATTTTTGATATTTTTGCATTTTTATTCTTTGAGTTACATGGAATATACATCTAAAGTATAAAACATGAGAAGGGTTTTTTGAGGCACTGTAAGCTGAAGCCAAGTCCTTCCATTCAGTCCCTGTCAGTGTAGAGAGTTCAATTGGAAAGTAACCTATATGGCAATAGTTTCAAGTCACATCACAAGCACAAATTCTTATATATGCTTTGGCACTCAAGATGACTTCTACACAGCCAAATCAGTTTTATCAATCAGACGAGCAAAAACTCCATCATGTTCAACACTGCATCGTCCTCCAAAGTAACCCTCAGTTCCTACTTGAAACTGACTCTTCACTCCCAAATAGAACTCCAGCCAATAACATCTCACTTCTCCTCATCCTCAGATATTGTTCCCAAGCCCCTACCAGCCCACTCATGCTCCTCCAAAGAACACCATTGTTTCCTCCATCGACAAGGTATTCAACCCCCATATGCTCCTGACAACTCTGTCTTCATTTGCACATATGATGACTCCCATGAAGTCTTCCACTATCGATTTGATTGAGTGTTCCAGCAAGATTGTTCCCACTGTCATTGGCAATCTGTTACATGGTGATGTTCACTCCAATAGGAGATCACAGAGGACCCAAGTTATTTATGACCCCAGTTCCAGAGGGAAGTCAAGCAGAGCCTCGTCAAAGTCGTTGTCAATTCGTGTTCCTTGCATGGTTGTGGAGCCTATTCACCACCTGGTTCTAAAATGGTGATTGATTGTGTCCCTCCTTATACTGCAAAACTAGGAATAGAACACATCCAATCTTGGTTCATTGATTGGTAGTATTGTCAAGATTTCGAAATCAAGCATAGCATTTGAGGGTGACTCATTATCATGGTATTCTTGGGTGTTTCTGACTCATATCATCGATGTTTCATCAGCCATCACTTCTATTACTCCATCTCTCCTATTGTCTGACTCAGTTCCCCCTATTTGTTCTATTGTGTTTCCCCATTTATCTGTATCACATGTCTGATCTCATATTTTGTTTGTCATTCTCTTATTGTTCAGCGCAGCCTTCCCCTTTTATTATTCACAGCTTTACTAACATTCTTATTGTGATGACTCAGAAATGACTCACACTGTATCACATTGTTATTGTGTCGTCATTTGTAGATGTTTGTTTTGACCTGTGCTTCCTCATGTATATAAGGGTCTCTCTTTTGCCCATTATTGAACAAGCAATTTCATTGTATCCCATTTCGAAGCTCATCCTTAAGGACAGTCTCTTAAGTCTTACTCTCAGTCTCACTCCTACGGCCAGTAAGGGATACTATAGTGTCTCTTATTGTTGAAGTTCTACACTCCTCGACATTGAGCTTACATCAGCCTTTTGTATTCATCTTCGATTATGTCATCCAAGGTCCGATCTCTAGCCTCTCACTCCAAGTGTGTTTGGTTATAGACTGGTTTCAAGAATGACTGTGTTAGTGACCATCATAAAGACTTGACTGTTGCATGCAGGTTATTAGGTATATTCCTAGTGACAAACTTACAGTGTGGAGAACTTATGCAGACACATGTGCCAGCATTTCTTCCCCAAACACAAGTGAATCCAGCTGAGTCCCAAAAGCTGTCAAATGTCCTTAAATTTCAAATGTATAGGGTAATACTCAGTGATCGGAAACTGAGCTGTATGTGAACAGTCGGAAACCAAAGTGATAAATATTGAAGTTGAGGTCAAAGTCGTAGATGTAGGTTGGGTCATGAAATCGGATGGTGTTGGAATGTGGAGGTCGTGAACAAATAGCAGAGTCAGATACTAGAGGTGTATCTAAGTCGATATTCTGATTGTGTAGTAGCTACATTACAGTGGGTCTATATACAAGTTATGGGCATCTAGAAATACTAACTAAGGGAAGAGCGGAAATATTCCAATGACAAATAAACTTGACCAAGAACAGGAAGGTTACAATAAA
Source organism: Hysterangium stoloniferum (assembly GCA_015178975.1). Lineage (NCBI taxonomy): Eukaryota > Fungi > Basidiomycota > Agaricomycetes > Hysterangiales > Hysterangiaceae > Hysterangium > Hysterangium stoloniferum. The sequence goes on along the minus strand of WHVD01000058.1, from coordinate 311,569 downwards.
GTCAGAGGCCATACATAACTGAGGGTGATAACTACACAAAAGGAAACAGTCCACAGTATATACATATGGGCATATGTGAGACATAGAATAAATGGATCATCAAAGGATAAAGGGACATATCAGAGTATAACCAGATAGTACAAATATAATTTGACAGGGGCTGTATGTAAGGCTGTCGGTATCAGCCTCACTCGGTCAACACGGACAGGACTAAGTTTTCTTTATTTTTACATCTCAGTAGGATACAAGGTGAATGCGAGGTTCCCTAGGGAAGAGTGGGGAAAGGATTAATGGTCAAGGAGAAGATATTCTATCACTATAAGATATGGGGTTTTTATATAGAGTCAAGGTGAATGGGGTGGAAGAACAAGGAACCGCATGATCAGGCACAGGGGTGCTACTTAACAATAAAGTGGCGGATCAATGAGTGGCTGATGGGAGAGGTTGGTGATGATGACCGCATGATAAGGCACAAGGGTGCTACCAAATGGCGGAACAATGAGTGGTTGATGGGAGAGGTTGGTGATGACGTATGTGGTAAGGTGGCCAGGCTTACACTGTAGCAGGGTTTGATCACTGTGAGGGTGTACATCAGTGTTGGGTTTACCAACAGTGGCTGATATGAAGACATGATGATAACTTGAGATGATAGCATCATTGGTTATCTTTGGGTTGCGACATGGTTGTAACACCAATCCCTCACATGTAGAAACTCAAATTCACCATCATCTTCTCTTGAAATGACTCCAATTTATTTCACCCATGTATCATTTCAATGTCTTAGTACCTTTCAAAAAGAGAAGACCATTATTGCCCACTCATATTACATTGAAAAAAAAGTACTTTATTAACAATTCACCCAATCCACCATCTTCTCTCGTTCAGCAGTCAATTGCTGCTGCTTTGCCAGCAGTGATGAGATCTCCAATGTCACCCCTCAGCTCTCTAAACACATCCCACTCCTTCCTCATGTAAAGAATGGTTATCAAATATTTGTGAATTATATTAAATCCTACTGAATAATTGTAAATTTCAGCAATTTGAACTGAATCTTCCCAAATAATTTCAAATTGCAGTGAATTGCATTCTATCTTGAATATTTGCGAATTGTATTGGTTCTTACAGTGATTCACACTGTATCCTTTTGAATTTTGTGAATTGCAATTAATCACACTGAATCCTCCTGAACAAATGTGAATTGCAATGAATCAAAGCATACCAATGGAACAACAGTCACCAATGGAACAACAGTCACCAATGGAACAACAGTCACCAATGGAACAACAGTCACCAATGGAACAACAGTCACCAATGGAACAACAGTCACCAATGGAACAACAGTCACCAATGGAACAACAGTCACCAATGGAACAACAGTCATCAATGGAACAACAGTCACCAATGGAACAACAGTCACCAATGGAACAACAGTCACCAATGGAACAACAGTCACCAATGGAACAACAGTCACCAATGGAACAACAGTCACCAATGGAACAACAGTCACCAATGGAACAACAGTCACCAATGGAACAACAGTCATCAATGGAACAACAGTCACCAATGGAACAACAGTCACCAATGGAACAACAGTCACCAATGGAACAACAGTCACCAATGGAACAACAGTCACCAATGGAACAACAGTCACCAATGGAACAACAGTCACCAATGGAACAATAGTGCAAATAGGTGAATTGACTGTCAACTGCAAGTAATTACTGTAGTCACCTTATTTATTTATTTTGATTTATAATGGAGGATAACCTAAAACTTAACAAGTTACTTATCCACTCAAGTATATGCATTCAATTCAGTCCATCAGGTGACACTCTAGAGAATAAGGAAATATTAATATTTACATATCTTGTACCTTTAAGTGCTGTGTTGGGAACTTATTCTGGAACTATTGGGAAATGTCTGAGAACTTGGAAACCTCAGAATAGGTTCAGGACATTGGCTTCAGCCTATGTGCTGCACCTCTATGCAAACACTCAGAATGTCCTTAATTTCAAAGATGGGATTTATGCCAGAAGACTATGGATATTCAGAGTTCTGAAGAGTTCCAAATATTGAGTGTATAGAAAGAAAGAAGGAATAAGAAACTAAGTCAATCTAAGGTAAAGTACAAATTTGTGGAAACTAATATAAGTTTTCTCATTATTGTACTACAAACTAAGACCACAATAAGATGGAATTGGTAGTATTCCAAAATGGGAATAGAATAAGCAAATGAGTAAATACTTGTCAATGGACAAGTTACCAAATACAGAACAAGGATGAGATCCAGAAGTATGGGAACTATATGTAAATGTTCTGTAGTTGGAAGTCAGGATTGGATATTGAGATGGGAAGTCTGATCAGAGACTTGGGGTGGAAAGTCAGATGTGTTGGATAATATCAGATGTTGAAGTATCTGGGAATGGGTCATACATAACAGTACCCCCCCTGTTAGGCTGAAGTCCCATAGAGGCAATTAGGTACTGAGTGTTGAACTGTTGGTTATGCATTATGTGTTGTGAAATTACACAAATTTGGAAGTGGAGAGTTTCAGCTGCTGATCTGAGTATAAAAACTTCCAAATATTTGAAATAACGATTTCTTTCTTTAACCACAACTTGCATGTCAATTCATTATCCTTTGTTTGCCACCACTCTGGAAGATTCAGATGCTGAGATTGCCAAACTTGCCAAAATGTTGAAGATCAAAGAACTTCAATGTAAATGGTAGAAAATGGAAGAGTTAAGGCAACAACAAGAGGTGGAGGAGAGAGAGCTGATGTGGGAATTGCAAGAGGTGGAAGAAGCAGAAAAATGTGATTTGGAGTGGATTAAGGCAGAGAAAGAGGCAGCTGAACAAAGGAAGGAATGGTTGCAGAAGATGATGGAAGATTGGAGGTTGCAGGAAGAGACAGAGAAGAAACAGCAGGATGCCAAGGTAGAAGAACAGCAGTTGAAAGAGAATCGGGACAGAAAGGTGAGTGAGCCTGTAAATGTCCATGTGTCTCTGATAATGGTAAACAACAGTGGAAAGCCAATGAAGTGAAAGAGGAGGAAGCAGCTGGGCCTTCAAGTCTAAAGGTAAGTGATTTGTAAAAGTTCCAGAATATGACTAATTTCTGAAACAGGAACAAAAGACTAGGGCTCTGGAACAAATGGAGGCTGCCTACAAAATTCCATGTCAGCAATATGTGAGCCAGGTCATTACTTGTTGGAGGCAGAAGGTAAAATGGGGCAGAACTTGTTTCCCTTGCACAGTAAACAAAATTCCATGCACTGTTGCTGTGAAGTGGACTCCAAGAGGCAAAAAGGCTCAAAAGGTCGGAAAGGCAGGAAAAACAGAGAAGGCAGAAAACCTGGCAGTCATGGAAACTTCAGGAACAGACAAGCCTATGGAAACTGCAGTGACAAACATAGATGATAATACCAACATCAGACTCCTCAGAGATACCATCAATGGGATGGTGTTTATTGGAATGGAGTTAATGAAGGTTTGGGAAACATTAGAGCATCATAATGACATCCAAGAGAAAGGATTCCAGGTGTTGAATCAGAACTTCTGGAAACAAAATGAGTTCCTGGAAAAGGTAATCATCAGCATTGGTATTATTGTGGTTTCCAAAAGGTATGCTGATAAAGAAAAGGATGAGCTGAATGATCTGTTGGTGGATATGGTTGAGAAAAGGTGGGTGTCAGGAGAAAGGCCAGAAAGTGAAGATGGAGAGGTGCAGGAAATGGTGGAGAGTGCAGAAATTGTGAATAGGATGGAGGAAGGATTTGGAATACTGAAAATGCTTCATTAATTGTATCTTTATTTTTAAACTTGCAAAAAAAAAGTTTTTTTGCATGACTTGAAAATCTTGTGAAAGAGTGTCAGATCAGAAGTGTCAGAAAACAGACAGGAAAGACTGAAGAATCAAAGTGACGATAAAGGTCCAGGTTTACTAGGATAAGTGGTGTGGAAGTCAGTTACAATTTCCATAGCATGTCCAAGTTCCATGGCCAATATCCATGAAGTTTCCTTGTTGGTACCTTTGTAGCCTGCCCATTTGACTAAATAAAGCAATTTACATGTACAGTAGGCAACAAAACCGTTCAGATGTTTCTTTGTTTTGAAAAGATCCTTTAGCATTAGACCAAATTAAATTCTAAAAATTCTGAATAAATATGATAGATGCTCTAATATCACTAAATGTTGATTACATAACCATGATGTCATATGGCCATTTATGGTGATGTAATAATAGGATTAATGAAGCTTGTACATCCAAACAGTTTTGTTGCCAAGATTCACAGAGCAAAGAAGTGGTCTAAAAATATTCATGATCACATGACTTTACTTCCACAACCTAAAACCTAAACCTTAAACCCCAAAGTCACATGATTTGTTCATATTCAAGTATAAATACAAGGCCTTTTAGTATGCTTGTCCTCACAATTCACTATGCACACTATTCTCCCTGCTATTCATGAACACATCATTACTCTGTCCCTCTCTAATGTCTTTGGGCACTCTATTCATCAGATCACTGGTGTTAGTATTGGAACTATCTCAAAAATGCACTCTAAATACTGTCCTGAGGCTTTCAAGTCCTCTGGTGGTCATCCAACTAAGCTTACATATGCTGATATCAGCTATGCTAAGCATCTCATTTGCAGGCAGAAATCTGATAATGCAGTGCAAGTTACCTCAAGCATGTTGGAAAGTGGAAGGAGCATTGGTAAGGCTGAAAGGCATAACCAACCATTCAAAGGATCCATAGCAGGTATGGAAAGCAGTTTTCCATTTATCACCTTCAGCAATTCAGACCACATGATAGGTGTGTTTAAGGTCTATTTTGGTATAAATCCAAGCTTTCTGTGGGGCATCAAGTAAATCAGTAATGAGTGGAAGTAAATACTTATCTTTCTGTGGTATGGAATTTAAACCTTGGAAATTGACACAGAGTCAAAGGGAACCATCCTTTTTCTTGATGAAAAGGACAGGTGCTCCATATGGAGACTTTGAAGGATGGATAAAGCCTATTGACAAATGTTCATCCAAGAACTCCTGAATAGATGAAAGTTCTGATTGGGATAACATGTTAAGTTTCCAAAACAAAGGATAAGTTCCGAGGAAGTCCCGTGGATTCTCCGGTAATTGATTCCGAACACCTCTTTCTGGGAAATGTCCCATGGTGTCTCTGGTTAATTAGTCCAGGGAGTTTCCGAGGATTAGTAGTACAAGGGAGTGTATCAGAATAATTACCAGAAGTAGTACTGCTGCTGCTGAGATGGACTTGGCTTCAGCTCATGTGCTGTGCCCTCATACACTCATTCAGGTGTCCATATTTCGAGTTGACAGAATGCATACAAGGAAGATGTAGATTCTGGAGTTCCCGTGGGAGTTCCAGGAATTGAGAATGCAGACAGACAAGAGGACTAGAGACTGGATCAGGATATATTCAGGGTGTAACTAGTTTGAGGGTGTAACTTGTTTGAGATTCAAACTGGATTCTAAGTACATGAATATAGGAGACTTATATAGACTGTGAAATGTAATAATACCAAATCTGGTATAAATGAGGGGCAGAACTATTAAATATAAAATGAAACAAGTAAATACCAAACTAGGTATTAGGGATGGAACAGAATGGGAGCAGGGTCCAAAACATGACAGGTCATTAGACCATAATGGGAGCAGGGTTCTATGCTCTGTTAGAGGGGTTCCGGGAGTCTGGTCAGATTCCGGTGACTGGTCTGTGAGGTACAGAGTGTTGGGTGTATATAGGGTGGAGTCCAGAGTCTGGTGTGCTTTCTGGGTCATAACAGAAGGTGTCTAGTTGGGGGCAGACTGACAGCATGGGATGTGAGTCAAAGGGTACTTGAGGGATGAGGGTCAGGTTCCAGTGGATTCCGGATCTTGATAGTGGTCCAGAAGATGCTTCAGACCCTAATATAATATCCAGAGGATACTCCATGGAGTTCCTGGGAACAGGTCTTGACATAACAGGTAAATAGGTCCTAACAGAGGGTTTGAACCAGGCTCAATATCAATTTTTAAGTTGTAAGGCCTATGTGGTGCAAGCTGATCAGCTTTCTGCTTACTGACAATATCTGCAAAATCATGGTATTTTTCAGGAACTCCTTCCAGGTCAGCTATTAGCTTGGATAGTTCTGGAGTTGCAAAATCTCCAGATGCATCATCAACTTTTAAGCTGATCAAAAAACACTGCAATCCATCCAGTTTACTCACCCTAACAAATCCCACAGCATTGATGAGAGAGACTTTTGGAGGTTTGGAGGTTTTGGTGGAAGCTGGTGATGCCATTGAGACTGAAGAGGCTCTGGCCAGATTAGATGCTGCAGGAGGAATGGAAGTGTCAGGAATTCAGAAATTAATACTGCCCAATACCCAGTCAATCAATGGATTATATCAGGTGAGCCAGTTGTATCCGAACAACTAGAGTCCAGCTGTGTTACGAAAAATGTAACCATCTGAGAGGTTCCACATGGGAACTGGATAGACATGTCACAGGCTTGAGTAATTTCCATGTTGCTAGTGCTATCAAACAGACACAAAGAAATTGTGGGAATAGAACAGAGTTTCAGATTATGTTTTGTGGCAAAGGTGGTATCTACAAAATGGTGCATGGAGCTGAAATCTATCAGAGCTCAGAACACTAAATTTCCAAGAAAGTCAGAAATGAGTTTTACAAATAATGAGTCAGGGTTAGAGAGAGCAGATGCATTGAGACAGATAATATCGGAAACATGGAGAGAGTCAATACAACCCTCTGTCCATGCAGATTCTGGAGGGTTGCTTACTCTTTTTTCAACTCCATGGCAGGTTTTTCCTTGGACATTGCTGTTGTAGTGGAAGTTGCTGTGTGAGCCTTGGAAGCATTTGACTTAACAGTCCAGTCAGAAACCTTTGTTAGAGTATGATACTACAGCTCTAATATAGTCTATTATGTTATCTATATTTTTCTCTATATTTGTCTCATATTTGTAGTATTTTCCCCAGCACTGTAGGTGAGTATTTAGTGAGTTCCTTGGTTTGGTAATTCCTATGTGCCTAGATAAACACCCAGTGGAATACTCCTCTGTGGGTGTGGAAAGTTTCCTTAGTGTTTACTTTCCAATCACACACTCACAGCATGTTCCACAAAGCATTATTCAACTGTTTCAATAACCTTGTGTCCACCCTTTCTGCAGAAAAGACAGAGATCATTATCCATGCATCATTTTTTCTCCTTTGGGGTGAGTTTACCATTGGAACCCAACAAGTGGGAAATGTCAGGTTTATCGGAAGTTGACTGTTTTTCCTTGTTGGATTTTTTGTCTTTTTTCCAATTGGAATTTGATTTGCAGGCATTAGTGCCAGAGTTGCTGGTGTTATTGCCAGAGTTGTTGCCAGAAGACTTGCTACACGATGCCTTATTGCCTTGAGAACATTTCATTGGATTTTCTCAGGAAATTTCTGCTTTTCATTCCCAGTAGTGGGCATTGGATGTCTGAGCTTTCATCCACATGAGTTGGAGAGTTTTTCACTTTCCATCTTTGCAGATGTTGTCTTTTAGATGAGATGGAAGACCCATTTAGAAATGGTGCCTGAGGGTGGAATTGTCCCATCCACAGCATGCAGTGAGGGTATTGAACTTGATGAGATAATCAGAAACTTGTTGGTTGTCCTTCATCTTAAGTGTCATTAGTTCATTTTCTGCTTTGCCAGATTGATTGTAAAGTCCAAAGTTAGTTTCCAGTTCTTTGACAAATTTGTCCTAGTCATTGAGCCATACAGGTCTCTCATTGGATATTCCAGAAAGTCTGGGTTTGAACCAATCCTGAGCAGTATCCTTAAGATATGAGAGTGTGAAGTTGACTTTCAACTGTTGGACTTAAATGCAGTGGGTTGATCATGGAGACTGAAACAGCATTGGAGAAGAAAATTCTTCAATTTTTTCAGATCCTTGCCAGTAAATGGTTTGGGTTCTTTGACTCCAGTGGCAGGATGATTCTTTGCTTTCCTCAGTGGATTTAAGATAGTCAGCAAATTTTATGATGGAGTTGATAAACATCATTTCAGTCAGTTCATCAGAATATTTCTTTTTCAATTTGTCCAGTTGTTCTTCTACATCAGCATCAGAAACTTTGGGAGCATTGGGATCTTTCACTACCTCAGTAAATTCTTCAACAGAAGCTGATGCTATCAGCTGAGCAGGGGTTTCAGGTTGAGTGGTATAAAGTTGCAATGGGGATTGACATTGGGATGGTTCTTCAGCAGCTTTGTGTTTGGGATCCATGATGAGTGAGTTGCAGAGTTGAGATCTGATATACTGTTACGTGCCATGTCAGGAACTTATTCTGGAACTATCAGGAAATGTCTGAGAACTTGGAAACTTTGGGATAGGTTCAGGACATTGGCTTCAGCTTTTGTGCTGCACCTCTATGCAAACACTTGGAATGTCCTTAATTTCAAAGATGGGATTTATACTGGAAGACTATGGATATTCAGAGTTCTGAGGAGTTCCAAATGTTGAGCATTGCAAGTCATTGCAATTTGCAATTGTTTGGGAGGATACAGTGCAAACCACAAATATTTGAAAGGATACAGTGCAATTTATTGCAATTTACAATTGTTTGGGAGGATTCAAGACATGCTGTGATTCATTGCAATTTGCATTTGTTTGGGAGGATTCAGTGTGATTCATTGTGATTCCCAATTGTTTAGGAAGATTCAAGACACAGTGCAATTCATTGCAATTCACAATTTCGGCAAGAGAAAAAATGTAAAATGACATGATACCCCAAAGCTTGAGGGTTGAAGGGTGATCTGATTTAGCTATTGAAAGATATATCCACTGACTCTCATTTATATACTGTATGTAATAAGTCTCACATATATGTATTAAGTGGCTCGAGTTCACTACTGGAAGATCAGCAGCAATGAATGCCTTGACAGTTACAGAAACATCATCAGGATAAGTCAACTTGGGAAGCACAGTGGTGACGATCTGATATAATGTTAGACAGTGGGTTTAGGAGGGAGGAAACTAATGCATCATACTTGATCAATGAGTGGGTGACAATGTATGTTGTTGGCTACCCAAGACTTGTGCCCAAAGTTGAAGTTGACGGCGCTTCACGAGATAGCGGGCTTGATGCTTGAACATGGCATTACACCATTACTTCAACAGTCGATACCCACCACTGTTAACCAATGCGTTTTGGCGTTATCGGTCCCTGAGGCCAGGATTATGCAGGATTATTCCCACAAGCAAAATATATACACATGAACCCTTACATAGGATAGGGTTCTTTGAAGCACTACGATGAGTACCAGAATTTAAGTAGAATGGATATTAATAAAAATAGAAATAAATGATTTTAGCAATTTGTTTGAACTAAGGGCAGAAGTGCTTCCATAATATCATGTGACCTCCTTTTTTATTATTTTTTTTGTACATTTATATACCACATCGCATAACTAAGATACGTAGCAGTTGGGGAGAGAACTACCCTAACGGTCGGTGGAGAAAAGGTGGGATGTGAATGCAGTGGGTTAGGATATGTGGGAGGGTCTAATCACTGCTGGGGTGAACCACTTTTGGAGCACCACAAAATCCTTTGCAGGGATGTCAAATTTTGTTAGAATTTAAGAAATGGATTTTATGCACTGCAAGATTCTATTAATTTCCTTATAAGGAAATCAATTTGAAATTTTGTGGCAAACAAAATCCATTTCTTAAATTTCACCTCACTGAGAAGGATTTTGAGTGTCCCCTACAGGGGATCAGCCCAGCAGTGAATGCAGGGCGGGGGTGATTAGGTCTTCCGGAAAGCGTCTGAGGCGGCGATGAACTCGGCTAGGGCTTCAAGGCCCTTGTGTGTGCCGAGGTTGATGGGGAGTGACAAGTCTTGAGAGGCGGCCTGGAGGAGGTGGCGGTGCTCCTCGTAAAGGGGGCACTCGGAAAGGATGTGGAGGCGAGATTGCATGTCGGTTGAGCCACAGGCAGGGGTGGGGAGGTCGGGGAGGAAGCGGTTGTAGTAGGCGCCGAGGAATCCGTGGCCAGTGATGGTTTGGATGATGCGTGTGTGGACATGGCGGGGGCCCCTCATGTGACCTCCCTATCATCTCTGCCCACCACTATCATGTCCAATCGACCACAGCTCCCTCATGATACCCAGCGGTCTTCATGCTCACAGTCTGCTAAGGAATCATCAAGGAAGAAACTTGTCCATGTGACCAGCAGAGGCACATCTTTTGAGGAAGAGCGGACGGAGGCAAGATCGTGAGGTGTTGGAGGATTCTAATATCGCTTGGATCCTCGAGGGTATCCAGTCGGGCGTGAAAGAGTTCGATTTACCATTCGCCATCGCCCTTCTGTCTCAAATTGCTGAAACGGCGAATCCACCTCTCCTGCCTGCCCTAAACAACCGTCGCGATGTTCGCAAGTGTATCGTCGAGAACGATGAGCTCTTCAACTTATTGGGCGAATGTTTACAAAAAGAATCGTTTTCAGAGATTCGGAGCCTTGGTAGGTTTCTAGTTTATTACTCTCGCGCCATTTGTCCTCATCGCTCTTATTAGAGATGCTCCAATCAGACCACAGCGAACCACCGCACACCCCGCCTGCCGGGACACGCATAAGAAATGCAGCCGATGGTAGGTCGTGTACCTTCAAGTGTGGATGGTTGTGAACAGTTTTCATTAGAATTATCCCCACGTCTCACCCTCGAACAGACGGAAAGAAAGACTGTCGCCGCATTTAAAGATTTTGAGAACTATATTAAATACTTGGCTATTAGGAAATTAGACGGATATCTCGACTCAATCCGAGGTCACGACAAAGTTACAGACCTCGGCGTTTATCTGCCCCTTGATCCAATTCTTCTCCTTCACGACCTCGGCAGGCATGTGGACCACAAGCGGATCGAAAAATTGTTCATCAACGATACAGTGTTCGTGGCATCCGCACAATTGTAAAGACAGCTAATCCTAATCTTGCTCTTTTCAGCCATCTATTCGGCGTCTCTGGTTCGGGTAAAACACGCCTTTCACTTGACGGTCTTTGCTGGAATTGGGGCCTTTATATTTCGTGCAAAAACACAGGAGGCCCAGCATCTGGCTCCAGTGACTTCAATGTAGCGGCGAAAGTGTTGCAAACTATGAGCACCTGGAACACAGGAGACAGTGATGGGCATAGCAAAAACGCTAAATCTGCAGACCGCGTCTTCGCGATGTTGTTGTTTGCGCGCGTCTTCGTCCTGAAGCAACTTGTGAAATACCTTCATTTTAACACAGATGCTACGGTAGCTCGACGGCGATCGGTTCTTGCTCAAGCTTTGCCACCCCGCTCGTCCCAGGAGGGTGACGACCTCTTCGTCACAATCCTTCGAACCATTCGGCACGCTGACACTAATATCATGATCACAAGTATCAATTCCATGCTAAAACAGTTTATGAATAAGAGGAAAGATTTGTTTCCAGCGGGATTCGCACCTCTATTCGTCGTGATCGACGAGGCACAGGTGGCTGCCGACCATCTGAAGGAGTACTTTCGCTCCGACACTGGGTCAGATCTGCGCCCCATTCTTCGTGAAATGTATAGGTTTTTTTGGCACTCTGATGAAATATTTTCTGGGATTATTCTTTCGGGAACAGGTCTGTCGATGCAAGTGGTGAAGGATACCGTAGGTTCTCTTTCCGCAAAACGGACAGACAAGTTTGCACAGTCCGTAGTCTTCACTGATATTGGGCATTTTACGAGAGGTGATTCTTCTCAAGAGGATTATATTCGCCGATACCTCACTCTCTCCGAAAATGACTCAGATCGGCGATTATTGAAGCGCATGGTGTACTGGTTTTCTGGCCGGTATGTCTATCATTTGACCCCACAAGATTCCTTCTCACTGTTCATATTGTAGTCACCGCCTTACAGCTAGCTTCATTGAGCCTTTCCTCTGCTTCGAAAATGTCCCACGTCACCGTGTCTTCACCTCGTTCGTTGAGCAGTTGACTGGATTCAAAATCACTGACGCGATCGAACTGGAGGCTGGTGAACCCCCCATTTCCCTTGAGATGTCCTGGATGATTGGCCGTTATAACCCAATTTGTGATTTGAACCACCTTGTCAAAGAACAGAATAGTCAGTGTGATATATTTTTTATTGATGTATGGAGTGACCGCATATTTGATAGGAGAGGAATTGATAGGAAAATTAGTTGATGTTCTTATGCGGTGGACTTTAGGAAGTGAACTTACGTACATCGCCATCGAAGGCCATATGCATGACATAATTGGGTGTGGCGTAGGTTTTTTGGACACAATGACGAACCCTTGGGAATTCAAACCTAATATGAACTATCCTGTATACATTTCCGAACCATTGATAGTTCTCTCCCTCAGCTTGTGTTTCTAAATGCAGCCTTGGACGACGAAGAAGGCATGGATGGAGAAATCACTTTGCACTGCCCATAACAGGGGGATACTTGGATTCGTGTTTGAAGAGGTGACCCTTTTCGTGCCCATGACGATTTTTGGGGGAAAGTTTGCAGCTCTAAAGGACGCCTTCCACTGTAGCGAGTCAATAGGGTTGAGGAGGGTTACCTTAGTTTCACTGAAGCGTGGGGTAGATGAAGATGATATACTGCAAAGCTGCCTGGTATCGTGGAATGCAGGCAGTTCTGATCGCTTCGGTTTCAAGGCTGGATCCCCTGACGATGTTCTCGCTTTCTTGCAGGATCCAGATAGAAAGGCCTTCCATTTTCCAGATACCCACATGGGCCTCGACTTGTTGTGTTTCCTTCAAGATGAGGAGACAATGGAGCTGATTATTCTTGCACTGCAAGCAAAAGTTTCACCAACCCTCAAGGCTGATACCTGGCAAGATGCCATCAATTCTCTTATACCTGAATTCTCCCACATGGTGGAGGTAGGTATAAATCTTATAATTCCCATCACACTCAACCTTTATTCCAATGTTGATAGGGGGGGACTGAAACGGCATCGATATGCACCAAAGTCTTACCCAAATCTTGTAAATGATATGTGGATAAGTATGGAGATGATCATCAGGCCAGAAGTATACAGGTCAATAGGTGACATGTATTGCAGGAACCTCCACAGCCGCACCCGAGCTCTGCAGCAATCTGCTTCACACTCAACACGACAGACTCCTATATTTCTTTGTATCATTGCAACCCCTGATGAGAAACAGCAAAAATGTCTGAAAGGGGAATGGAAGGGTGATGTGGCCATTTTGCGGTGGGATGTTGTGTGAGATTGTATTGGTTCAATGGCTGATTTGATCAAGACAACAGTACATAAGTCATTCAACAGAAATAATTACCCGGTGATTGTCAACTTTTTCAATCAAAGCGACTTTGATCAGAATCCATCAAATTATATGTCTATTCTATCTTGTATATATATATATGTATTATTTATGTATGTATCTTTCTTTAGGGAAGGTGGATGGGCCCACTTTGGGTGAGAAAAATATATAGTATATTTATGCTTTCCTCCATAACATCCAATGGGCATCTCCAACATACCCCTCACTCTAGCTATCTTAAGCACCCTCCCATCATGATTAAAACTGAACCTTTGCACCCAAACCCCTGCCATTTGTCACAGCCTTTGCCACTACTTCCTTGCCATGCCACCCAAGGAAATAGTGCCAAGGTTTTGTTTCTGCATTGTGCTTTGGCTACAATGATGCCAACCAATTCAATGTGAAATCATCCTGAGGCCCTTGGGGCTGGGGATTAGCATGCCTGGCATGATTTGGAAGTGGGAGCAGTCTATTTGACCAGTGCAGGATAGTGCTATTGGAGTCTTGGGGACTGTGTGGTGCAGGAGGGATGTATTATTGGGTCAATGTTATAGTGGATAAAGAAGGGAAGAGGGTGCACTGTACATTTTGATTGTGGTGGGTGGCCATTGTGCTGGCTGCCAATGCAGATTATCACATCAAACATGAAGGGCATCTTCCCTCCTCCACTTTGCTGTGCACATGCTACTTTGGATTTTTTCAATCTGTGTTTTGACATCTTTGTTTACCATTGATTCATGCGAGGGATCATGTCAGTTTACCAGAAGGGTGAGGTTGAGTGGTGTGTGATGTAAGGGTTTATTAATTTGGCATAACAATGAGTCAATAATAGCTCCCTTTAGGGGTAGTTGACCAAGGAGGTATTCTCATTTGATGTAAATTTTGATTAGTGGGGACTGCACTGATAAAAACAACATTATGAATGACTTTGGCCCTAATTGAGGTTTCAGTCCCTGAAAGGTACATATATGTTAAGTTGTGAACAAAGTCCATGGATTCTCCGGTAATAATTCCAAACACCTAACACTTTCCGGGGAAATGTCCCACAGAGTCCCCAGGTAATAAGTCCGGGGGAGTTTCTGGGGATATTAGTCGTACAAGGTAGAGTGTGGTATCAGAACAATTACCAGAGAAGTAGTAATGAGACGACTGCTGAGATGGACTTGGCTTCAGCTTATGTGCTGCGCCCTCATACACTCATTTGGGTGTCCATATTTTGAGCTGACAGAATGCATACAGGATGATGAAGATTCCAGAGTTCCTGTGGGAGTTCCAGGAATTGAGTGTGCAGACAGACAAGAGGAGCAGGGACTGGGTCAGGACATATTCAGGATGTAACTAGTTTGAGGGGGTAACTAGTGGGAGATTCAAACTGGATTCTAAGTACATGAATATAGGAGACTTATATAGACTGTGAAATGTAATAATACCAAATCTGGTATTAATGAGGGGCAGAACTATTAAACATAAAATGAAACAAGTAAATACCAAACTAGGTATTAGGGATGGAATGGAATGGGAGTGGGGTCCAAAACATGACAGGTCATTAGACCATAATGGGAGTGGGGCTCAGTTAGAGGGGTTCCCAGGAGTCTGGTGACTGGTCCATGCGATATGGAGGTCAGGTGCATATAGGGTGGAGTCTGAAGTCTGGCAGGTTTTCCAATGACTGGTGTGTGAGATGCAGAGACAGACTATAACAGGAGCAGGGTTCTATGCTCTGTTAGAGAGGTTCTGGGAGTCCAGTTGGAGTCCGGTGACAGGTACATAAGCCACAGAGTGTCGGGTATAAGCAGGTTGATGTCCGGGTCCATGTTAAGTGCCGTGTCGGGAACTTATTCCGGAACTATCGGGAAGTCACCGGGAAGTCGGGAACAACTAGATAGGGTCAGGACGTCGGCTTCAGCTTATGTGCTGCGCCTCTACGCAAACGCTCAATGTCCTTAATTTCGGAGGTGAGACTTATGATGGGAGTTACGGATATTCAGAGTTCCGAAGAGTTCCGAATATCGAGCGTACAGAAAGACGGGAGAAGGAATAAGAAACTAAGTCGATATCAGATCTAAGGTAAAGTACAAATTCGCGGAAACTAATATAAGTCTGCTCGTTATTGTACTACAAACTAAGACCATAATAAGATGGAAACGGAAGTGTTCTTAAAACAGAAATACAATAAGACATATTAGGAAGGCAATATTCCGTAACAGGAATATAACAAACAAACGAGTGAATAATTGTCAACGGACAAATTACCACATGCGGAACAAGGGAAGAATGCGGATGATACGGTAACTATGATGTTCCGTAGTCGGAGGTCAAAAGTCGGAAGTTGGGGATCGGAAGTCGGGAGTGGGAGACCGGAAGTCGGATATTGAAACATCCGGGAACGGGTCGTAACAGTCCAGCGGAGTCTGAAGACTGGTGCAAGAGACACAGAGGGTTAGGTGCAGACAGGTGTGTCAGACAGATATGTCGGGTACAGACAGGTGTGATGGATGGGTCCTGGCAGGAACTCCAGTTGTGACTGTATGTTAGGTTCCATACAGCGGGTTGAGTGGATATAGGGTGGAGTCCAGGTTCCGGCAGGTTGTCTGGTAGTGGGTATAGAGAGTTGGGTGCAGATAGGGTGGGGTGCATACAGAGAGTCAGGCATAAACA
The DNA here is from genome assembly GCA_015178975.1 of Hysterangium stoloniferum. NCBI lineage: Eukaryota > Fungi > Basidiomycota > Agaricomycetes > Hysterangiales > Hysterangiaceae > Hysterangium > Hysterangium stoloniferum. Next base: position 295,593 of record WHVD01000058.1, on the reverse strand, counting down.
AGTTGATGTGCAGGCTCCAGTGGGAACTCCAGTTGTAACGATACAATACAGAGGGTTGGGAGCATGTAGGATGGGGTAAGGGAGCCCAGAGGTTGGCGGGTTTTCCAGTTCCTGACAATATATGTGGTTCCCACTTTTGCAGTATTTTTAGGTGCTAGAAGAGTCTGTGGTGAATTCACAACCAATCTTTATTTTTTTACAGTACATACCAACACCCAGTCTATTGAAAAGGAACACAATCAGATAAAGCAAGTGTCACGAATTGATTATTCTTCAATAAAGTCGAATAATATTCTACTAATTGAACTCGAAAGCCTCATTTGACAAAGTATATATTCGCCCTGTCAATGAAGTAAGAGGCTATTACCAGTCACGAGAACTCACGGAAGTATTTGTCGAAGAAGTTACGACAAGTTAGAATTACTAGTATCACTAATTTACAGATATTTCGACTGACTTCCCTCGCTCCTTTCATAGCCCTTTTATGCTTTTCTTCGTATCGTTATGACTATATTATGAACTAATAATGAAATCATACATGACGTCGAAATGAGACATGTCGAAAGAGATTCAATGGTGTCGAATAATGTTCGGGTTTGTCGAGTCGAAGAGTTGTCAAAAGTTACCTTTGAATATTTGTGACAGTTTTGTGACTTGTGATGGTTGTGACAGCAAGCCAGAGGGCTAGGTAGCAATTTACAGTTGTTATGTATTTACAGTTGTTGTGTATTTACAGTTGTTGGTTTTCTGTGTTTGCTGCTGCTGCCTTGCCTTGAATTATTATGGATTGAACACCTGAGTGTGATTGGGCAGAGGAGCAAAGGCAGTATAGGGCACTTGCAAATGACATCTCCATCTGACCACCATCAATGTTCAGCTGTGCATAATCATATTGTACCACTCCCCCCCTGTGCCCCTGTTGGTACAGATCAATCTGATGATCCATTTTTAGTTGCTCAGCAACCACCAGAATGGCCTTACCACAATGCAATTCTGCTATAGGTGGCTTTGTAGCAGGTGGCTCTACTACAGGTGGCTCTGCTGCAGGTAGCTTTACTACAGGTGGTTCTGCTTCAGGTAGCTCTGCTATCATTGGCTCTGTTGCACTGGCTGACCTACATTGTCAGTATGCAGCTTTGCCCCCTATTAGGTGCAGTTGTAGATGAGGAAATGCAGCTGCTCAACTGCAATGACCAATTTTGCAGTTAGCACCACATCCACAGCAGGGTCATCAACCAGCATATGTATGTGCCTGTTCATCAACAGGCAAATGTACATCTTCAGCCACAGGCACCAGGTTATGCATGAGGAAATGCAGCTGCTCAACTGCAGCAACCAATTTTTCAATTAGCACCACATATACAGCAGGGTGATCAATGAGCACATACCTGTTCAGCCACAAGCGCCAATTGTCCAATTAGCACAAACCCCTTCTCTGTAAGAAATCAAGGTACCATGCTGGTGATACAATTCACCATGAACTTTGAAGACATATGGCCCACCACCACCTTGCAAGACAGACTCATCAAAATTGACACCAATGATGTAAATGCAAATGCATTATTATATGCATGAATATTCTTGAGAAATTCCCTGCCATTATCTGTATTATCCTCCAGAAGGGATTTTAAAGTGTGAGGGACTGGCTCAAGTATTGGGAGGGCCACCTTTCCTTGCTTGCAACACTTGCCAAATTTTGTATGTGTCTTAGAGCTATTTGAGATATGCTCATCCATCCAGTGTAAAGCCACACAGTCTAAACACTATGTTCATATGTCCCAAGTCATGTCTTGGAAACCTGTCATCCACAACTGGTTGCCATCCAATGGGTAATTGTGGAACTTCCCCAGGAGTGAATGTGGTTGGTCATGGGATATTCCCTATGCAAATCAGAATTGGCAGCCCCAGCCTGGACAGCAGGGTAATCAACAGGATGAAGATGAAGAATGTGGGAATCATAAAGTGATCCAATGTGAATATTGTGCCTATCACCTATTTCCCAGAGCAAATGAAGCCAGGACCCTTCTTTATGCACAAAGGTTATTCCAGGAGTATATTGTTAATTCTTGGGCAGTAACTGAGCAGCACAGATTGAGATTTCTGAGGGATAATCAACCAAGGTTACATACAGAACTCTACAACCAGGTGGTTGATGCATTTACAAATGAGGATGTCAACACAGATGCCAATAGTATTGGATAGAGTGTGATACTGCTTTCTACATTTACTGGAAGTTCAAGGGATTTGAGGCAAAGTTTGAAACATTCATTTGCAATTGCATGAAAGTATGGCAATGCCAGCTGCTTCATTACCATGACAGCCAATCCCAAGTGGAAGGAGGCTACTGATGAATTGCTTCCTGGCCAGACTCCTGCTGATTGTCCTGATTTGGTCTCCTGTGTCTTTGCTGCCAAGAAGGCTAAGTTGCTCAAGATGATCATAGAGGATCACATCTTTGGTAGAACAGTAGCCCATATCCATGTCATTGAGTTCCAAAAGCATGGTCTTCCACACATGCACTTCCTCATATGGTTTGATGACCAGAATAAGACAAGAACACCAGAAGATGTTGACTCAATAGTTTCTGCCTTTTTTCCAGATCCTGAAACACATCCTAGACTATTTAATTTAGTAGGTCAACTCATGATGCATGGTCCCTGCAGAACTGATCATCCAAATGTTGCCTGTATGGTAGATAAGAAATGAGTAAACACTATCCAAAGGATTGGTGTGAAGTTACCATTGTCAATCGGGAAGGCTATGCAACATACCATCACCCCAACAATGGAAGAGTTTATGAAACTCCCAAGTTTACATATGACAACAGACATGTTGATCCTTACTCCCCTATTTTGCTTCTCGCCACATTAATGTAGAGTTGACCTTTACCAATAGGTCAATAAAGTACATGCATAAATATGTATTGTTAGAAGGGCCATGATCGTACAACTATAGAATTTGTAACAACACCAGATGAGATTCAACAGTACCTTGATGTACATATGTTATGTCAGTGTACATGAGTCTGTCTGGTGATTAATGTGTAATGAACTCCACACCCAGGTTCCTGGGTTTCTCCGGAAACCCTCTGATAAGCTCTGCACACACTCCTTAACAATCTCAATAACTACTTGCACCTTATCATTCTTGCAATAAGATCTCTTCTAACTCTTTCACTTCATTGAATCTGTTCTTTGGAATCGCACTGTAAGGAGGTTGTCCATAATCATTATAAAATGAAATATTTACTAATAAAAGCAATATTGCTACAAAACTTCATCTTTAAATAGTGGTATCTATTCTGAGACTATTATATTGTTAACCACCAACTTTGAGAAATAATTGTCCATGTTACATCCTAAACAATTCAGAGTCAATTAATAGAATCTATTGTATATAGTTTTCCAAGTTATGTAAATACTTGCTAATACTTTTGTTGGTACTTTGTTTTTTAAAAGCTAAACTGTAGTTATTTCCCAGTAAAAGATGTAAGATGTCATTGGAGATTTTTCATCCTATGACTTTCTTTATTAAGTGAAACCACCTATATATTCTTGGTATGTTGAATCAAGTAGAAATCTGTTCAGATTGACAGACCCATTCCAATGTAATACATATGTATTCAGAGATGTCAATGACATACACATGCATGAAATGGACTATTTAAAAGGATATGCTTTTTAAAAATTTTGATGTTTTAATGTATGAAGCTTTTTCATAATCTATTCAGGTCCTGACAGATGCTTTGTTTCATAATATACAAATAAGTTTTAAACATTCCCAAAGTTTGAAAACCCAAATTATGTTTGAATCACATCCCAGATGTTTAAATGATTTTTAGAGTATATTAAAATTTGATATACTTAAATAGTTTTCAGATATCCTCCTAAGGTCAATTCCATTCTCATTTTAGTCATCTTAAACTATCTGTGAAGGATAGATTGTGAACTACACAATACTCTCTAAGGGAATCAAGTATTACTTTTATCTTATATTTTTTCTATATTTTATATTATTTTTCCTTCACTCTAAATATGAGATATACATAGCAATGTGGGGTAGAAGACACTATGTCACACCCAATTTGTGAGTTGATGCCAAGTTGATGTCTTGTGTAATGTGTCACAAAACTTACCATCAATTCATCAAGCTGCCAGGCATCTGTGCAGACCAGATCAGGCTGCACAATCCTGGGGAGGTCCATGCAGAGCCTAGCCAGCCTGATGGCTTGGCTGCACCAGGCATGACCAGTCATCTGGGCACCTGTTCAGACCCTGGGCAGCCAGGATCAGGCACCCCAGCACCTAGTTGGGCTGACAGGCCTGCTCAGGATATTCAGATTTTTCCAACATTTACTGTATGTAGATTATTTTAGATTCATGTAGATTCATGTAGATTCTTTTAGATTCCAGTAGATTCACATAGATTGTTTTCCTATCAACCTATGTGACCTGGCTATCTACCAACTTAAGAAATCATGTGATTCCAATCAAAAGTCATTGCTCAATAAATCAAACAAAATAATTACTCATTGGGGCAGTTTTTTGACCCTCTATTATTTTCTCTAATTGTCAATGTTACACACCAGTATAAGGTAGGAGTGGGTCATGTGAATCATCAACATGTCATGTGACCTTATTTGTATCAACTTGGCATGTTGAACTTTGTTCATTCATCTCTTGACTCCTTATCACCACTATGAAATCCATCTCTGCTAAAAAGCATTCTTCTGTTGTTTCTCTCCTTAATGAGGGGTATTCCCATTGTAAAATTCAAGCTAGGACTGGCCTGGGGAAGGGTACTATTGGCAGGATCATAGGGAGGTAGAGGGGGATAAGGAAAAACATCTTGGTGGCCATCCTTCCAAGCTTTTCCCTTATGATAAACAGTCAATTATCTGTCAAATCAGCTCTGGGAAGCTTGACAATGCTGTCCAAGCCACCCAATTCATAAATTCCATCATATCTACCTCTGTCACTCCTCAGACTGTTAGGAATGTGTTGAAGGAAGCTGGCTTTAGGTCAGCAACAAAGAAGAAAGTCCCTATGCTCAAGGGGTCTCATCATCAGCAACATCTGAAGTTTGTCCAATACCATGAAAATTGGACTGTGGAGGACTGGAAGAGGGTGTTGTGGACTGATGAGACAAAAATCAATAGGATTGGGTCAGATGGGAAGATATATGTTTGGAAGCAACAAGGGGAACCAGTATCAGACAGGACCACCACACTAACTGTCAAACATGGAGGGGGGAATAACTTGATGGTTTGGGGGTATGGGTTGGAATGGAGTGGGGAAGCTGATAGAGGTGCAGGGGAACATAGATTCAGTGCAGTATTGTGAGATTTTGGAGGAGGGAGTGGAGGAGAGCATTGGAAGTTTGGAGATGGCTGAGGATAAGTGGTACTTCCAACAGGACAATGATCCAAAACATACCTCAAAAAAGGCAGACCAGTGGCTTTCTGACAATAACATCATTCCCATGAAGTGGCCTGCCCAATCCCCTGATCTAAATCCCATTGAACACCTCTGGCAACACCTCAAAGTCCAAACTCCAACAATATGACATACCACCCAAAGGAGTACATGAATTATGGGACAGGGTGGCAAAGGAATGGACTGAAATACCACCAGAGACATACCAGAAGCTAATAGAAAGCATGCCTAGGAGGTACAGGCAGTTTTAAAGGCAAAGGGGGGTCATACAAAGTATTAGATTGTAAAATAATAGAGGGTCAAAAAAACTGCCCCAATGAGCGATTATCTTGTTTGATTTATTGAGCAATGGGTTTTGATTGGAATCACATGATTTCTTAAGTTGGTAGATAGCCAACATGTTCTAGTATATCATGTGAATCTTTCAGAATTTTTGCTGATGTCATTCCTTCACACAATATCAATCTTTCAAAAATGCACAAACATTGGGGCAGTTTTTTAACCCACTGTACCTGGCTCTTTCACCATAACCCTGAAATCAATTGGAGAACTGGACAAGTAGATTTGACCAGGTGTCCACCTGAATGTTCTCTCTAGATTAGGAGAATTAAGAAAAGTAGACAAAGGAAGGCAGCAGAGTCTAGAAGGAAACTTCCTAGTCTCATAGAGGATGCAGATGAAGATGATGAGGAAGATGATCAGTCAGGGGTTGAAGACAGTTACAGGATCTGGGCTACAACTATCTATCCTCAGTCTAATATCAATGCTACTTCTACTATATCACAGAAGTTGGCAAAGAAGTCTCATAAACAAGATCAGAAGAAAACCTTTGAGGAACTAGTCCCAAAATGTTATCACCAGTTCAAGGGAATATTCTCCAAAGAGTCTTGTGATAGATTGCCAGATACGAAACCCTGGGATCATGCCATTGAATTGAAGCCTGGATCAGAACCTTTTAGAAGCAAGCTCTATCCTTTAGCACCACATGAGCAGAAAGAACTGGATGAATTCTTAGGAGAGAACCTTAAAAGTGGAAGGATCCAACCCTCCAAGTCTTCTATGGCATCTCCAGTGTTCTTTATAAAGAAGAAGGATGGCTCTTTAAGATTGGTCCAGGATTACAGAAAGCTAAATGACATCACAATAAAAAACTCCTATCCTCTACCACTCATCTCTGACATTATCAGCAAGTTAAAAGGAGCCAAATACTTCACTAAGTTGGATGTCAGATGGGGCTATAACAATGTCATAATAAAGGAAGGAGATGAATGGAAGGCAGCTTTCAGAACCAATAGGGGACTGTGTTACAACTGTGTCGCAACCCTGTCACAACCTGACAGTCCCCGATGTTACTATTGTCTGCCTACACTGGTCAAGTCGTTGTATCAGTAATTGTCAGTATACTGACACTGACATATGCCTTCACAGTGATCAAACCCCATTTACACCCTTGTCAAGTTATACTTGTACCATCTGGTTATGCTTTGATACATCCCTTTTTATTATGATGATCTGTTCTACTCTATGTTTCACATATGCCCATATATACTTTGTAGCTCTTGGACTATTCCCTTTTCTCGTAATTCCGCTCTCAGTTCATCACGGCTTCTGATATTATCATACCCTTCTGGTTCCTAGTCAAGTTTGTTTGTCACTATTGGACAAGCCTACTCTTACCTTAGTTAGTATTTAGAGATGCCAATAACTAGTATTTTAAGTCCAACTATAATGTAGCTACAAAGCAATCAGAATATCAACTCAGAACACTTGTATACATCTCTCATAGTCCTGCTCTAAATATCCCACTCTCTGCCTCTGCTTGCACTCACTCACTCTCAGTCTCCGACCTGACCCCCAACTTGTCCTTTGGTTTCCAATTGGTGATTTACTGTGAGGTTACTTGACAGGACTAGTGTAACCACCTGCCTGAAATTTAAGGACACCCAATGGTAACTTGTGAGGGTGCAGCATATAAGCTGAAGCCAAGTCCTTCCATTTGGTCCCCATTGGTCAACCAACATCAGTCAGTTTTCTGTTCTTAACAGACTGTTTGAACCATTGGTCATGTTCTTTGGTCTCACCAATAGTCCTGCTACATTTCAGACTATGATGAATGACTTGTTCATAGAGTTGATTGATGAACAAGTTGTCATTGTCTACATGGATGATATTCTTATCTTCACAAACACTCTGGAACAACATAGAGAAGTGGTCAAGAGGGTCTTTGAAATTTTGGAGAAAAACAAGCTTTATTTGAAAGCAGAAAAATGTGAATTTGAAAAGGAAAAGATTGAATATTTTGGGCTTATCATTTCACATGGCTGCATCTCTATGGATCCAGTGAAGATAGAGAGGGTGTCTCTAAATGGCCACAGTCAAGGAGATTCAATCTTTCCTATGCTTTGTCAACTTCTACAGAAGGTTTATCCAGGACTTTGCAAAAATAGCCAGACCCCTTCATAATTTGACAAAGAAGGATATAGCATAGAAGTGGACTATGGAAGAAAAGGCAGCCTTTCAAGGCCTGAAGGACAAGGTCACTTCATCTCCAATTCTTCTCTTTCCTGATGACAACAAACCCTACAAGTTAGAGGCAGATAGTTCTGACTTTGCAACAGGTGCTGTCTTGTCTCAGGAAGGACCAGATGGCAAGTGGCACCCTGTAGCCTTTTTATCTAAAAGTCTGAATGAAGTGGAAACAAATTATGAAATCCATGACAAAGAAATGCTGTCATTAGAGCTCTGGATGAATGGAGGCACTATCTTGAAGGGAGCAGTCATACCTTTCAAATCTGGACAGACCACAAAAATCTAGAGTACTTTATGTCTGCCAAAAAAACTTAATAGGAGGCAGGCTAGATGGTGTTTTTGTCCAGATTTGACTTCACCTTATATCATAGGCCTGGTAAAAGTTCCCTGAAACCAGATGCTTTATCCAGAAGACCTGATCATGGGAAAGGAGAGAGAGATAATGAAGATATTACTCTTCTCAAGCCTTCTTATTTCAGGATCCAAGCTCTTAAGCAGGGTCATGCTGTATTAGTAGGTCAGGAGACAGATCTGCTGAAGAAAATCAGACAGGCCGAGGATATATGGAAGAAGTTGTAGTCAAGGCAGTAGAAGAACTGAAAAGTCAGGAAGTAAAAGGATTGAGGACACAGAGTGGGCAGAGTAACAGGGTCTCATTCTCTTCAGAGGGAAAGTCTATGTGCCAAAGGATATGGAATTCAGAAGGCAGATTGTTGAACTGTATCATGATGCTCATACCAGTGGCCACCCAGGCAGATGGAAAACCTTAGAATTGGTTTCCAGGAATTACTGGTGGCCAGGAATCTCCAGATTTGTTGCATCTTATACCAAAGGATGTGATAGGTGCGATAGAACTAAGACATATCCTGCCAGTCCTGTTGGAAAGCTTGTACCAACCCAGATTCCTAAGGACATTTGGGAAATCATCACTGTGGATCTGATTACTGGACTTCCAGAAAGCCAAGGATACAATGCCATCATGGTAGTAGTGGATAGACTTTAGCAAAATGATTCATGTCATACCCACTACAGATCACCTCAGAAGGCATTGCTAGGCTTTATAGGGACAATGTATGGAAACTCCATGGTCTCCCCTTACAGATAATCAGGGACAGAGGACCCCAGTTTGTCTCAAAATTCACAAGGGAGCTGAATTCAATCCTAGGGATCAAAGTTGCAGCTTCTACAGCCTATCACCCTCAGACAGATGGCCAGACAGAAAGAGAAATTAGGAGGTAGAACAATACCTTAGACTCTTTGTGAATCATAGACAGGATGACTGGGCAGAATGGTTGTCTTTAGCAGAATTCTGCCATAACATCAGAGTTCAAGCATCTACTAGGCAGACACCTTTTATTCTGAATGATGGTAGGCATCCTAGATTGAGGACTGAGCCTTTCGGAAGCAGCCAAATCAAATCTGTGGAGCAGTTTATTAAAGACATGCAGGAGGCAAGGAAAGAAGCAGAAGCAGCACTCTATAGGGCTGCTGATGATATAGCTAGGTACTATGACCAGTCTAGAAAAGAGGCAGACATCTATAAGCCAGGAGATAAAGTATGGTTAGAAGGCAGAGACATTCAGACAGGTAAGCCATCCAAAAAGCTAGAAGACAAGAGATATGGACCATTTGAAATCACCAAAGTTATTGGTCCAAATGCCTATGAGTTGAAATTGCCTTCTTCCATGAAAATCCATCCAGTCTTTAGTGTAGCCAATATCAGGCCTTTCCAGGAGGACACTATTCAAGGAAGGATATCTCCAGTTAGGCCTCCTCCAGTTGTTAAGGGAGAAACTCCTGAATGGGAGGTTGAATATATCAAAGATAGCAGATTGGCAAGGGGAAAACTACAATACCTAGTGAAATGGAAAGAGTACCCTCAAGAAGAATGTACATGGGAACCTGCTGATAATCTTGGAAACACCAAAACATTAGTGGATAAATTCCATAGCCAACACCCCTTTGCACCCAGGAGGATTTCTGCTTTGACCTTCAAAAGACTCCCTTTTCAAGAATACATATATCAATTTCACAGAGACTGTGGCTCAAACTGAAACCCTTTGGACCTCTGGCAAGCATATTGAGGGCAATGTGCCTTAAGAAGGGGGTGATGTCAGGGTATTGATTTTATTTTATTTTATTTTATTATGCACCTACAAAACAGTACAGGCAAAGGTGCAAGTGCAATTATGTAATCACACTGCCAGCAATGCAGTGCAGCAGCACTGTGATGCAACGCAGTGGTGGCATGGCCAAATGATGGTGCCAATATAAGGCCGACGGCACTACCTATGTGTTAAGGGTCATGCAAAGCTTAGTGGAGGGTTTCCAGAGAAACCCGTGGATATTCCAGTAGGACTTGGCTTCAGCTTATAGACTGCATCCTTGTGAGATCATAGTGTCCAATTTCAAACAGGCAGATGGAAAACCTGGGGAGTCCAGGTGTAGTTGGTGTTAGAAAGTAAGACCTCATAGTAAACTCAGTCTTGTATATGGATATAACGGACTTGTATATAAAACACCTAATAGTAAACTATAGTACATGTAAGTATACTGGAACACATAAAAAATAAAGTGGCTCACCTCAGTCTTGTATATAGATATAATGGACTGGAGTGTGGGAACATTCTGGCTACAGTATATATACTGAGAACAGCAATTAGTGATAGGAACAAGGGTAATACGGAGTAAGCATGAGACAAAGAGAGCAATGAGACATGTGGCCACACCTTGGTTCCTTATGTTTCTGCATGGTCTCTTTGTTATTTTGACCCTGCATACTCTTGTTCATCCAAATATAGCTAGAGAGGTTTTATGGTGTTATCCAACAGTTGGTAGGTCAAAGGTTGATGTCAATGGTTGATGTCCCAAGACCAGTCAGAAAGCCCATGGGCTCTGACAGTATCAATAGCATTGTGAGATGGGAGGTGTAGATAGAGTAGAATAGGTACTAGGGTTACTGGGGAAACTTGGTTGATTTTCTGACTGGATTGTATGTACAAACATCAGCTAGACTATATAGACTGTGGACTATATGCAATACTAAATCCGGTAATAATGAAAGCCTAAACAAGTAAACATAAATTGGGATGAATAACCACCAAACTAGGTGTTAAGGACAGAATGGAATAGGGGTGGAGTCCAAAACATGACAGGTCATTTGACCATAACAGGAGCAGAGCTCAGTTAGAGAGCTGATGGGTTATCTGGGCAGAGTCCAGTGACTGGTGCATGGAATGGAGTCAGACATAGACAGGTTTGATGTGCATGGTTCCTGGTAGGTTGTCCAGTTGTGAACTTCAATTTGGTGGGCATAGAGTCGAGTGCATATAGGGTGGGGTCCAGAGCCCAGTGGGTTTTCCAGTTAGCTATAACCTGGTACAGAGAGTCAGGTTCATATAGGATGGGTCTGGAGCCTGGCAGGTTTTCCAGTCCTAACAGTGCCTACACCCTGATGAATACATAGTGCTTTGCACTGTGTGCCCATGGGGCCTCCTTGTGCGCTGGCACTGCAAATGCAGTTGGCACCTACACAAGTGCCAGCAGGCTACACAGGCCTACACAGCACTGGGCAGGTTTACATAAGTGCTGAGGTGTGGCTATGCACTGTAGGGTGCATACATGCCCTTTTTAGTATTTTTCTCAGATTTCTAATAAATAAAAAATACTAAATAAATATTAAATAAATAGTATAAATGGTAGACCTGTACATACTCATTTCTTTAGTTTCAATCTCTTAGGAATCCCACTAAAACAAGTGTGATCTCCCTGTCATTGAGCTGTCCATTCTTCACTTCATATTTCTATATTCTATCTTGTGTTTGGTAGCCTTGTTAGTGTTGCCCTAACAGATGGAGATTGACCTCAAGGTGTGATTGGACTGATGCTAGTCAGACGAATTGATTTAGAGAAACAATTAAGGATTACTTACTGTATAGAATGAGATAGAGAGTAGGAGTAGTGTCACTACTATGAGAAAGGAATGGAGTAGCTTCAAGAGATGTATTCTGTTGCACTGAGTCTTACTCTCAAAGATGAGTTGAGTAGTAGCAAGCAAGCTTCAACTATTTCAGTACAAAGCTTTGCTCACAATCAAAATATAAGTGCAGTGACACAAACATTATTGAGACAGAACCCCAGACCAATACTTGTGTTGTGCAGGTGGTGGTTGTCGGGGTTGAAAGTGTCTTAACTATTGTGACTACTACAGTTACAAGTGTCACTGTTGTGGGCTTGTGGGTGCTTGTGTGCCCACAAGCATACATGGACCTTTGCACTACTAAATGCAAGATGTATCTCGTGTTTGAAGTGAAGGAAAAATAATATAAAATATAGAAAAAATAAAGAATCAAAGCAATACTCAGTTCCCTTATGGAGTATTGCACTGTTCACAGCCAATCCTTCACACTCACACAATTGTCATGTCCAACTTCAAGGTCCAGGAATATTCAAGGTAGAGGGCAGGAGACCTGGGGGTTCCAAGAATATACTATGTCAAGCCATGACGCCTGTGGGCTCCAGGACTATGCTGGTACTGGGTTCTGAGAGGTAAAAATACTAGGTATGCTAAGTTGATTTTCTGATCAGATTGTAAGTAAATGTTTAACTAGACTATATAGAGCTAGAGCTTATTGTACTACAAATCTAGTGAGACAAAAAGACAAAAAGGGCAAACAATAAAAGACTGGGCTGTTAAGTATCATGTGAAGCTCATGGGAGGGTTTCCAGAGAAACCTGTGGGAAAGCTGGTAGGACTTGGCTTCAGCTTATAGGCTATGCCCTCACAAGATCATGGCATCCAATTTCAGACAGACAGATGGGAATCCCAGGGAGTCCAGGAGTAGTTGTGGGTCGAGAGGTCGGAGGGTTGATTGTGGGAATCCCATGGAAGTCGAGGGGTGGTGATGGGTCAGAGGTCGAGCAATAGATAGGTCGGAGCCCGTGGGCTCTGATGAGGTAATTAGCAGTGTGTTTCAAAGAGAGGAATAGAGTGGAAAATGTACTGAGATTACTGGGGGGAATCTAAGCTGATTTTCTGACTGGATTGCATGTATGTACAACATCTGCCAGACTACAGTATATAGACTGTAAAATGTATGTTATACCAAATCCAGTAATAATTAAATCCAAACTAGTAATCATGAAACGAGATAAGCAAACACCAAATTAGGTGTTAGGAGTGGAATGGAATGGGGACAGAGTCCAAAACATGACAGGTCGTTTCAGCAGAGATGGATTTCATAGTGGTGGTAAGGAGTCAAGGAGATGAATGAACAAAGTTCAACATGCCAAATTGATACAACTAAGGTCACATGACATGTTGATGATTCACATGACCCACCTACCTTATACTAGTGTGTAACATTAAAAAGCAGAGAAAATAATAGAGGGTCAAAAAACTGCCCCAATGAGTGATTATTTTGTTTGATTTATTGAGCAAAGAGTTTTGATCAGAATCACATGATTTCTTAAGTTGGTAGATAGCCAACATGTTCTAGTATGTATATCATGTGAATTTTTCAGAATTTTTGCTGATATCATTCCTTCACACAATATCAATCTTTCTAAAATGCACAAACATTGGGGCAGTTTTTTGACCCACAGTAGACAGGTATGACATGCACAGGTCCCAGTGGGTATTCCAGTGACTGATTCATGAGACAACAAAGGTCGGACATGGGCAGATTCAATGTCCAGCTCCCAGCAGGTGTTCTGGTTAACTGATAACTGGTGCATGTAGGGTGCAGGTGCATATAGGGTAGTTCCCAGAGTCTGGCAGGTTTTCTGGTCATAACAATAAAAGACTGGGCATACCATACTAGGGACAAAGGGCAAGACAGAATAGGAACAAACATGAGAGGCATAATAAACCAGATGTCAAATGGGTTCAGGGGCAGATTGGGACAGAGATCTTCGAACAACTAAGGCTCTGGAACATCCAGGGAGAGCCTGGTTGGTGAGTCATACTGTAAAAGAGAGTGAAGTGCTTGTAGGAGGGGTCCAGGATCTGGCAGGTTTTCTGGTCCTAACACTAGTGCAACATCACCAATTAGACTGGCTATATACTTTCTAAGGCAGAGGAATCATCATGGGCTTGGACTGACATTATTCTGCCCATTCCTTATCCTAGTTGTATTTTGGGCTTTTGGATCTACATCTGAGTCCTTTACATACAGTGGGGGGCAAAACCATTTGAATGATTTTTTATATGTCAGAGAATGTTGAATAACTCAATGAGTACTTGACCAATTGACCTGAGGTTTTTAATTTAGGTCATCATATGTTGGCTATATACCCTAAGAATTTTATGACATAAGCATTATTTGTCATTAAACTATAAATCAAATACTAATGCAATCTCGTTGGAACAGTTTTGTCCCTGGTATATAATCCAATACAAATCATATAATCTAGTACTTGGTGTAACCCCCCTTGGCATCCAAAACAGCTGCAATCCTTATAGGCATACTCTCTATCAAATTCTGACAAATAGAAGCAGGAATCCTGTCCCATTCTGTCTGGACCCTTTCCCATAACTCCTGAATACTCCTAGGCTCCACTTCATACTCTAGTAGCCTCTTCTTGAGGTACTGCCAAAGATGTTCAATTGGATTAAGATCAGCAGATTGAGGGGGCCATATCATGACATCAAAATCACTGCCATTAAGCCAATTGGTGGCCTTCTTGCTCTTGTGTTTGGGATCATTGACTTGCTGAAAGACAATATCCCCAGTCTTCTTCTTGTAATGCTTGAGAGATTCTTGAAGTTCATACTCCAAAATGCTAGCATAAAGTTCAGCATCCATCCGCCCATCAATCTTGTTGGCATATCCTGGTCCTTCCCAGAACATACAACCCCACAACATCAGATTCCCCCCTCCAAACTTGACTGTACCCTCAACCAGCCTATCACTGAGCCCCTCTCCTGCTTTTTTCCACACCCACTTCCTCCCATCTGACCCCAAACAATTGATTTTAGTCTCATATGACCAAACAAACCTCTTCCAGTCCTCCAGAGACCAGTTCTTGTGTGCCAATGCAAAGTCCAGCCTCTCCCTTCTATGCCTTTTTGTGAGTTTAGGCCTTTTCCTCTTCACCACAGCCTTCATTCCAGCTTTCTTGAGTTCCCTATGAATTGTTCTTGCAGAGATAGACTCCCCATTCATATCTTGTAGGACTTTAGAGGCTTGAGTGGCATGGTCAATCTTCTGGAAAGTGATTTGTTGGATGATGTAATGGGTATCAGAGGGGGAACATTTGCATGGATGACCTCCAGCTGCTTTGGAGAGGGAGGAAGAATGTTTAGAGTGAATTCTGGATATAATAGAGACACCAGTGGTAGCAGCTACTTCATGTGCAGACTTGCCCTTGTCAAGTAGAGTAAGAACATGCTCAAGTTGAGCAGGAGTGAGAGCTCTCATGATGTAAACTGATGGGTTGTTGGGATGCTATCACTTGGAGAAGTGAACAGTTGTATATATACACAATTTGAACAGGTCACATAATTTTATTTGCATTTATTTGTGGATAATCAATAAGGTTACAGTGCCTGAAAACCCCTTCTCATGTTTTATACTCCAGATGTATATTCCACATAACTCAAAGATATCAAAAATATTTGTGAATATGCTCTATCATATCTAGATTGTGGAAGCACAATACCATTACATAATCTCCAAATATGGAAATACTACAAATATTTATATACAAGAGACTCATGAGAAGGGTTTTTTGCTGACCACTCTGACCCACAAAACTACTTAGATTCAGTACTTGGTATAGCCACCCTTTGCCTTCAACACAGCTGCAACCCTCCTAGGTGTTACGACCGAACAATCCCACCGGACTCTGGGCACTAACCTGTACGCCATCATGCCCTACACACACCAAATGTCTGTTTATAGGAATTCCTGTCCGGACTCCGTACATCAAGACTTGTTACGTTTGACCTCATTACGACACATATCAGTCACCGGACTTCCCCCAGACTCCGTCTCTGTCTATGTCCGTCTTCGTCCCACACATCAGCCACCAGACCCCACTCAGAATCCCATCACCGCTCTAATCGAGCCCCATTCCTGTTTTAGTCAAATGACCTGTCACGATTCGAACTCTGCTCCCACTCCATTTCCCGTTATGGGTTATGCTTTGTCACGATTCGGACTCCGCTCCATTCTGTCCCATTCCTAACACCAAACTTGGTGTTTATTATTCCCGTTTTATGTTTTGTTAGTTTCATTTCATCATTACTGGATTTGGTATGTCATTCACTCCACGGTCTATATAAACTGGCAGATGTTGTACATACAATCCAGTCAGAAAATTAGCTTAGATTCCCCCCAGTAATCTAATAACATTTTCCGCTCTAAAAACCTTACTTGATTCACACCACTCACACTAGTCGGAGCCCACGGGCTCCGGCGCATCTATCTCTCTCAACTATCTCGACTCACAACCCACGACCTCCGACCTATGACCTACGACCCACAAACCCCACCTGGGCTCCCCAGGATTCCCATCTGCCTGTTCAAAATTGGACAACACGATCTAGTGAGGGCGCAGCCTATAAGCTGAAGCCAAGTCCTACCGGATATCCCACGGGTTTCTCCAGAGACCCGCCCTGTGTGTGTATCCTAACACTAGGCATACTCCCAATCAAATTCTGACACACCTCTGCATCAATCTTGTTCCACTCCTCCTCCACCCTCTCCCACAACTCCAGTATCCCTTTTGGTTCAACCTCATACTCCCCCAGCCTCCTCTTGATACAATTCCACAAGTGTTCAATGGGGTTGAGGTCTGGAGATTGTGCTGGCCACGGGAGGACATTGAAATTATTATTTTGAAACCAAGTCTGGGCCTTCTTGCAGGTATGTTTGGGGTCATTGTCTTGCTGGAAGATGACATCACCCACAGATTTTCAATAATAGTTGAGGCTGGCTTGAAGGTCCTCCTCCATAATCTTGAGATAAAGGTCTCCATCCATCCTCCCATCTATCTTGCAAGCATACCCAGGTCCTTCCCACAGCATGCACCCCCATACCATCACAGATCCTCCTCCAAACTTCTGAGTCCCCTGAACCAGCCTGTTACTCAAGCCCTCCCCAGCCTTTTTCCAGACCCACTTCCTCCCCATCTGACCCCAACCTGTTGATTTTGGTTTCATCAGACCATACCACCTTCTTCCAGTCCTCCACAGTCCAATGCTGATGTGCTATAGCAAAGTCCATCCTTGCCTTCCTATGCTTCTTGCTGAGAAGGGGCTTTTTCTTCTTCATCACAGCCTTCATCCCAACCATCTTGAGATTATTGCACACAGTTTGGGTAGAGATGGACTGGTTGGTGAGATTCCTAAGGGCTTTGGTCACATCAACAGCAGTGTCAGCCTTCCCGTGCATAGTGAATGTTGGTAGGGGAAAGCTTTGAGGGACGACCACCAATGGACTTTGAGAGATGAGAATGATGCTTAGAGTGAAGCTTAGAGACTGTGGAAATGCTATGACCAGTAGAAGCTGCAATGTGGCTAGCTGAATGGCCAACATCAAGCAATGAGAGGATATGATTCTGGCTGGCAAGAGATAAAGTGTACATTTTGAGAATTGGGGCATTGCTGGTTGCTAAAAGCCATATGGAGGGTGTTTATAATTACTATAATCTCAAATATTTACTAATAAAAGTCTTATTTTTACAAAAATCCATCTTTAAATAGTGATATCTATTCTGAAACAATTATATCATCAAAAAACAATCATCAGAAATAGTTCTCCATATTACATCTTATACAACCCATAGTTATTTAATAAATTTCATTGTATATAATTTCCTTCCTTTTACAGATGCCTACTAATACTTTTATTAGTACTTTGTTTTTTAAAAGTTGTAATGTAGTTATTTCCATGTAAAATATTATTGGAAATTTTTCATACCACAGCTGTCTTTATTAAGTAAAACCCCCTATATATTCTGGATATGTTGAATCAAGTAGAAATCTGTTCAGATTGACAGATCCATTCCGAAGTAATATATATGTATTTAGAGGTGCCAATGATATACATATGCATGGAATGGACTATCTAAAGGTATCTATTTTTAAAAGTATCAGTGTTTCAAACTACTAATTTTTTTTATTGTCTACTCGTGTCTGGAAAGATTCATTAGTTTGTAATGTATGAGAGAGTTTAAAACTTTCAAAAAGTTTTAAAAACCAAATTATGTTTAAATCACATCCCAGATGTTCAAATGACCTTTAGAGTATATTAGAATTTGGTATACTTAATAATTTTCAGATATCCTCCTATATTTATACTCCAGTACAACATGGTCATGTGACATCATGTGACATCATGTGATTTTGTTGATAGGACCCAACTGGAAGTAAAAAATCAACAAAGTCACATGATGATAAGCACTTATAGTCATCTGTTGAATTTTAGGCTCTTGCACTCTGACTTACCAGTGTTGAACAAATGGCTACCTCACACCGTATCTGGATATACCACCCCATACACAGTTATACCAAGCCACATTATCCCCTGTCTAATATACCACAGCTTACTACCATCATCTCTATGTAATTTAGACATTTTACTATTTAGTCTCGAATGTTTCAATACCTATACCTCAGTTGAGTCACTATTTGTGTCAACTGAGGTACGTTACCACAACTATATCTTGCCTTCACATTCTTACCTTGATGTAACATAGTGTATTTCTTACAGGTAGCAAATATGAGTCGAGTAACTATTTGTGTCAACTGAGTGTATTTCTTACAGGTTATGGGCCCCATCCAAAGCTGTTAAATAACCATCGCAATTGACTGACCAAACCAACTGACCCCAACATTGATCAACTGAACCTGACCCTGACCAACTGAACCTGACCCCAACCAACTGAACCTGACCCCAACCAACTGAACCTGACCCCAACCAACTGAACCTGACCCCAACCAACTGAACCTGACCCCAACCAACTGAACCTGACCCCAACCAACTGAACCTGACCCCAACCAACTGAACCTGACCCCAACCAACTGAACCTGACCCCAACCAACTGAACCTGACCCCAACCAACTGAACCTGACCCCAACCAACTGAACCTGACCCCAACCAACTGAACCTGACCCCAACCAACTGAACCTGACCCCAACCAACTGAACCTGACCCCAACCAACTGAACCTGACCCCAACCAACTGAACCTGACCCCAACCAACTGAACCCTGATCCAGCTGACTAAAACAAATATGTCAAACCAACTGGCACTATTCATGTTGCAATCTGAGGATCGCCTCAATGGACACAATTGGTTTGCATCACACAACACTATCTGGTCTGCTGTGGGCACACAAGGCGTCTGAGGGTACATGGATGGGACCATACAGAAGCCTTCCCCACTTGCCCCCAATGCTACACCTGTACCAACAACTTACTGGGGATCACAGAATCCTTCACCAAGGAATGGGAACAGTGTGACATGTATGCAAAAGCAATGATTGACCTGAATGTCAAGAATCCCATCGGCAATAGCATTCAACTGTCAGATACTGCAAGTGAGGCTTGGTCTGCCCTGAAAGCAATTCACAGCACATCCTCCGATATAGGATTGCTTAATGCCGATAACAATCTGCGTGTGATCAAGCATATTGACAGCACAGACATCATATCCCATTTCACACGACTGTGTGAAGGATGGGTGAAAGTCAATGTGCAAGGAGGAAAAATGGACAACTCTACCTTCCACACAATTGTCATTGCATCAATGCCTAAGGAGTGGGATCTAGTAATCGGAACTCTTTTTTCACTGAAGACCTCCAAAGAAGTAATATCAAACCTCACCTTATATGACACAACAATTGCATGGCACAGGAAACAAACCCCCCAAACCTCACAAGCGCTCACAACCACTAAGTCTAATTGGTCTAATGATGTCTGCTCCAATCCCAATTGCAAACATGCAGGACACACGATCGAGAAGTGTTTCAAAGTCAGAGGGGGAATGGAAGGTCAGTTTCCTGATTGGTGGAGGAAAAAGGGGACCGCTACCAGGGGAAGTCAAGCCGTGCAGCAGGAAAAACCAGTGACCAACGTACCTCCAAAATCGACAGCTAATGTGGCAGTCATGCCCTCTACTCCCTTCACACCCAGATCTGGAGAATTCTGTGCCCTTATGATGCAGGTAGATCCAACAGAATCCACCATTGTCACCTATGCCGACTCTGCAGCGAGTGATCATTTCTTTATTAATATAAATGATTTTCAGACTTACAAGCATTATAATGGAAAGGATGGGACTTTGGCTAACAATGGTCACACCTTCTCAGTACATGGAAAGGGGACAGTTAGCAAGCATTGTGTATATGATGGACGTGTTATCAACCTTATATTTCGGGACACACTTCATTGCCTGACCTTGTCCCACAATCTTGTGTCCATCAGGAAACTTGATAACAGTGGATGTTATGTGATTTTTGGGGGAGATGGCATCACCTTTATCAACTCAGATGGTTGCCTGTTCATGTACAGGAGGGGAGAAGGGACAATGTACAATATTGACATCTTTCCACCAACTGGCCCCCTCCCAGATAATGTGCAACTATCCCCAGACATGACAATGCACCCAACGACTATAGTCGAGACAACTACACACACTGTCACCACCAAATCCCACAACCGACCAACTGACATAGATACCTGGCATCGACACCTTGGTCATGTCAGGTATGATACTGTACAACAAATGGCCAAGTGTAATGTCATCCGCGGCATGCAGGTAACCACCATGACACCCCAGCCAGGAACATGTGAAGGATGTACAGTATAATGGGGAAGCATACATGCTGCCCTTTTTATATCAATTATGAGTGTGAAACAGCAATTGGGGAACAGACCTATGTTGACTTGTGGGGACCATCCCAAGTCCAGTCCATTGGTGGGAGAAGTTATATGATGCTGTGTGTCAATGGGTACAGCAGTCACCTGGAGGTTTTCTTCTTGTCAAGTAAGGAAGCCAAAGGAACCCTAGCCACATTGAAGCACTATACAGCACTCACCGAATGTCAGACAGGGATGAAGGTGCACACCATATGTACCGACAAAGGCACAGAATTCTTCAACTCCTTGTGGACCACATACCTCAATGAATGGGGGATAGATAATACATGAAACCACCACCGCATACTTGTCTTCATCCAACAGTGTCATTGAGTGGTGTCATTGCACCATTATCAAGCAAGTGCACATTTGCTTGTATGAGAATAAGTTACCCCCTGCATTGTGGTGTGAAATTGCAGCAGCAATTGTATACGTGATGGACTTTATCCCTACTACCAGAAACTCCAACTTGACTCCTTTTGAGCTATGGCATGGGAAGAAACCTGATATCTCTCACCTGCATCCCCTTGGCTGTGTAGCTTACACTAAGATTCCCATCGAAACAGGAGGTGTGCTTAGTAAACTGGATCCACAGTCCATCAAAGGGGTACATATTGGATATTTCAGACATGATGCTTACAGAATTTACGATCCAGAGACGCATCATATCTTTCACTCGTGTGACATCATCTTTGAGGAAGGTCGCAGTTGCAAGACACTGACTGAGATATTGGGTGAGGAGGAAACACAGCATCTTGACCATGTTACACTCACCACACCAGTTAACAAGACCCCAGATGAACCGAGCAGAGGTTTGGTGCCAGTACAAGACTACGCTCCTTCAACCGCCCCAACCAACATCTCATCTCCACCCATCACTGAACCGACCAGCGTGGAATCTGTGCCACATCACTCAACATGTGTATCTGTCCCAACACAAGGACTTAAGGACTCTCTCAACTCAGAGATGAACATACAGCAAGCCCAGTTGGCAGGGGAGGCATGGGCTGACAACAGAATACATGGTGTGTTCCACACTGATGCCATGACAGCACCAGACCCAACAAACATGTGGCTCCCCAATACATATAGTGAGGTGATGACACGCCCCAACATATGGGCAGGCCCCATCGACAAAGAACTAGCTGTCATGAGGAAACACGGGGTGTGGACAGTTATGGACTGCCCTGCAGATGCTAGACTGGTAAAAGCTTGTTGGACCTTTGCACACAAATATGATGGTAATGGCGAACTCATCACCCACAAGGCAAGACTTGTAGCTAAAGGATTTACACAAATTCTTGGTGTCGATTTCTTTGAAACATATGCCTCCATTGTCCAGTATGAGTTACTGCAGATAAATTTGGCCATTGCAGCTGCCAAAAACATGGAATCATGGCAGATTGACTATGTCGCAGCATACCTGCAAGCCATGACATACATCGAACTCCCTGATGGTGTGAAGGAGGCAGGGAAGGTTGGGCGACTGGAAAGGACGTTAAATGGCACCATGAATGGCACCAATAACTGGTGGGGGACTTTGGACAGAGAAATGAGTGAGTTGGGATATTACTGGTCAAAGGCCAACCCATCAGTATGCTCTTGCCATGTGCATGGCAGCACCACAATAACCTCCACCTATACTAATGATACAACCGGAATTTCATCATCTGCAGAAGAGGCAAATAGAGCCAAGGAAGAACTAGGCTGGACTTATGAGACCAAGGACATGGGGGATGCTAACTTAGTTCTGGGAATCTGAATCAACTGAGACAGGGAATGTGGCACAATCAGGTTATCACAACATGCATACCTTGAACACATCCTTGAACATTTTGGAATGACAGAGTCAAACTCTCATGGCACACCACTACCCCTGGGAATTATACTGAACAGGGAGCAGGGAACTCAGACAACTGCAGACTGCATCTTCATGGCTGATAATCCATATTGTTAAGAGTGTGTACATGGAGGGTTTCAGGGAACCCACAGATGTTCCGGTAGGACTTGGCTTCAGCTTATAGGCTGCACCTTTGCGAGATCATGTCATCCAATTTCAGATGGGTGGATGGGAATCCCAAGGAGTCCAGGAGTTGGTGATAAGTCGGAGTTTGAGGGTCGAGTCGGAGGTCGAGATAGATGGGTTGGAGCCTGTGGGCTCCAACAAGGAAAAGAGCGGTGTGTTTCAAAGAGGAGATTAGAGTGGAAAATGTACTGAGATTACTGGAGAGAATCTAAGCTGATTTTCTGACTGGATTGTATGTACAACATCTGCCGGACTATATAGACTGTGGAATGTATAACATACCAAATCCAGTAATAATGAAAACAAAACTAACAAACATGAAACGAGATGAGTAAACACCAGATTTGGTGTTAGGAATGGAATGGAATGGAGCAGAGTCCAAAACGTGACAGGGGATTTGTCCATAATGGGAAATGGAGTGGGGCGGAGTCCAAATCGTGACAGGTCATTTGTCCATAATGGGAATAGGGCTCAGTTAGAGGGTGTTAAGAACTGAAAACTGACTAATGTCGGTGGCCGACAGGGACCAATCGGAAGGACTTGGCTTCAGCTTATGTGCTGTGCCCTCGCAAATATCCGTAGGGTGTCCTTAGATTTCGGGCAGGTGAAGACTAATCCTAAAGAGCTCCTTTCGGCGAGATACCGATCGGAACCGAAGGACAAGTCGAGCGTCGGGCCAAGGGGTCGGGGCCGGGAGTGGGCGAGTGCACGCGAAGGCGGATGGGGGGGTTCTTAGTATGGGACTGTTACAGACGTATGAGGGTATTCTGAGTTGATATTCTGATTGCCTCGTAACTACAACTACAGCGGGTTCATATATAAGTAACAGGCGTCTAGAAAATACTAATGGGGAGAAGGGCGGAAAACGGCATTAACAATAAGCTTGACTAGGAACGGGAAGTTTATGATTAGTTCGGGGGCCGATGATAACCGAGAGCGGGATTATGATAAAAGGAAATAGTTCAAGGACTACAAATATAGATAGACATATGTGAAACATAAGATTGAACGGATCAACATAATAAAAGGGACGTATCAAAAGTTTGACCAGACAATACGAGTTATTTTGACATGGGCGTAAATGGAGTTTGATCTTCACGAAAACATATGTCAGCTTCGGGGCCAATGGTTTCCGAGATGGTGGCTTGAAACGTTGATAAGTGGCGATAACCTCAATAGGGTTGCGACACGGTTGTAACAGAGGGCTGACAGGTTTTCCGAGTGGGGTCCGGTGACTGGTACGTGGGACAGGGTTGGAGATAGTCAGGAGCAGGGTCCGGTGGGTATTCCGGTGACTGATACATGAAGCAACAAATTTCAAGCATAGACAGGTCTGATGGACAGAGTCTGGCAGGTATTCCAGTAAACTGGCAATTGGTGCATATAGGGTGTGGGTGCTTATAAGTTAGTGCCCAGAGTCTGGTGGGATTTCCGGTTGTAACACATATTGAGAATTACTGGGATCAATTATGTATGCACAGATCACAACACATCCATATCTCTCATATGCTGTATCCACATTGAGTAAGTTTGCTTCAAACCCCAGGAAGGCACACTGGAATACATTGACCCACGTCCTATGATACATCAAAGGGACACTCAACTATGGCATCACATATGGAGGTTCACTCCAGGATGTCAGGCCAGTCAGGTATGTTGACACTGATTTTGCAGGGGACACTGACAAATGCCGATCCTGTTCTGAGCATGTTTTTATTCAGGCAGGGGGACCTACTGCTTGGGGATCAAAATACCAGCTGACAGTTGCTCTATCAACAACAGAATTGGAATATATGGTACTCACCCAAGCCATGAAGCAGATCTTGTAGGATGGGTTCTGGGGGCCCGGAGGCTGGTGGGTTTTCTGGTTTCTGACATTGAGCCTTCAACAAGGGCCTTTTTGCCTTGACTAGTGCTTTGAAACCATGCTGTTTCAAGGTCCTCCTGACTGTGCTAGGTGACACATTATATTGATTGATACTGTTAATGTAATGTGTGGCTTGGACAGCATTATCTAGCTGGCCAGAGGTGATTTGATGCAGGAGAAAGCTTGGATGGACATCCTCCTTTCAGGTTTTCTTTGTCTATCTCTATCTCCTGAGCAATTCTACTGATAGTAGACTTGCTAAGATCTGTTGTAGAGGCTACATTCCTATTGGGGAGTCTATTTTGTAGGAGAGAGATGGCTTGTTCTCTTTTGAGAGGGGAAATAACTTTCATAATAAGAATGATAGTTAAAATGTGACATTTCATGTCACATATTAATTAGAACATCAAATAGATATCACATGATTCTTCCTGTAATTTTCCTAATCCTCTAGAATATAATATGATATAATGAAATGTGTGAAAAGCAAGACTGTCCCAATCATTGGTCATTTTTAAATATTCACTGTGACACTAATATCCATCTATATTATGTATTATTTGGGTATATCAAAGCTAGTATGCTAAGGTATATGTGAAAATATCTTCATTATTTTAGAAAATTTATTTGGTAGGTTATAAAGCATTTATTGAGAATTACCAAAACATTGGGACAGTTTTGGAAGCCACTGTATATAAATATTTGTAGTATTTCCATATTTGGATATTATGTAATGGTATTGTACTTCCACAATCTAGATATGATAGAGCATATTCATAAATATCTTTGATATTTTTGCATTTTTATTCTTTGAATTACGTGGAATATACATCTGAAGTATAAAACATGAGAAGGGTTTTTTGAGGCACTGTATGTGCTAATCATGTGACAGGGACAAAACTGTTCCAACGAGATTGCATTACACATCAGGAGTTACAACATTTAAGGCGGCACTAAAATATTATCTAAACCTGTTTACAAAACTTTAAGTCCTAAAATGGATATGAACTCAGTTATTACTTCAATTTTAGACATGATCTGAACTTGTTGTTTAGGACACACTTTTACCAGAGTTTTTATTCTAAGTCCAGACAAATGTTTACCCCTTATAGAAACCTCAAGTTTGAACATAGGTTTAAAAATAAAATAAAACCCTAAGTTTTGTAATGACCTTAAACTAATTGCCTGCATGGGCGGGTGATGAGTGGGCAATTAGTTTAAGGTCATTACAAAACTTAGGGTTTTATTTTATTTTTAAACCTATGTTCAAACTTGAGGTTTCTATAAGGGGTAAACATTTGTCTGGACTTAGAATAAAAACTCTGGTAAAAGTGTGTCCTAAACAACAAGTTCAGATCATGTCTAAAATTGAAGTAATAACTGAGTTCATATCCATTTTAGGACTTAAAGTTTTGTAAACAGGTTTAGATAATATTTTAGTGCCGCCTTAAATGTTGTAACTCCTGATGTGTTAGTATTTGATTTATAGTTTGATGACAAATAATGTTTATGTCATAGAATTCTTAGGGTATATAGCCAACATATATGACTACCTAAATTAAAAATTTCAGGTCAATTGGTCAAGTACTCATTGAGTTATTCAACATTCTTTGATATATAAAAAATCATTTGAATGGTTTTGTCCCCCCACTGTATATCCTATAACAAAAACCTGATTTACCATTATGTATATCCATCTTAGATGTTCACAGACACTATTAGCAACAGACTCTCACCACCACTCTCACAAAAGTGTAGAGTAACTGGAAAGAAAAAATATCAAAGAGCAATGGATTAATAGAAAGGCTAATCAGAGTCTCAACAAGGAATACAATGTGGTTTGGGTCAGGAATTGCAGAAGTTGACTGCCAGAGGCTCAAAAGATTTCAAACTCCGACACAGCGATTGCCAGACACTGCTGCGCACTGTTGCAAGGTGTCGCAAAAAGTGGACAATTGCCGCAAACACACGTTGGCTTCAAACAAACTAAAAAAAAAATCATACTTTTAATGGTAATACTCAAAATATCATGTTAAATGATATATGCTATTAGAAAAGGGGCTAATACACCATTTTAAACATTAAATCTAAGTCTTAAAGTAAATTGACAGTTCCCCAGTACACATATTGAGATATTATGAAGAATAGATGAGAAGTTATATCTATTTATGCTAGTCTAATGCGTTTTTGACGGCATTTTGAAGTGTGCGCGGCAGTCGCGGCAGTCGCGACAACCTGTGCGGCACTTTCCCAATACCGGATTGATAGGGTCACAGTTTGAGAGGGTGGTGTCTCTTTTACTGTTATTACTGTCTAGTTCACGAGATTCTTTGGGGTTACATTCGTCATCATCCGACTTCATAACAGGTCATGTCGAACTTGAGACCAGACTTGAAATCTCCTGTCACTTCTTGTAGGAAATATGACGAACAAAGTTCTAAGGATGGCCATAAAACATGGAAACGACATCCCGAACTGTACATGCCGGACGGGACAATGGTTCTATGTGCTCAAGATGTAGTCTTTCGTGTGTACCCTGGTCTCCTCGCAAAACATTCCGATGTATTCAACGGCATGACATCGTTATCGGACCATCTACCATCAGTCGTAGAGACCTACGATGGCCAACCTCTTGTTCGATTGCCTGATAAGGCTGAAGATCTAGCCCATTTTCTGGAGGCGACTATGGGAATAAAGTGAGCATTGCGTTTGGGAACAAATGATCATACGTCTCTAATAGTGTTTTCAGTCATTTTCAGGCGAATAAGCCCACAAAGTTCACAGCAGCAGCAGCAGTGCTTCGTCTTTCCTCAAAGTATATGGTATCCCAACTTCGCCAACAAGCAATCGAACATTTTCGTCGTATAATTCCCAAAGATTTCCACGAAATAGGAAAGAAACAAACAAACGCAACAGTCTTCGGGGACGATGCCCCTCATCCATTTGAATTAATAACGCTCTTCCGAGAGTGTCAACTCATGTCCTTCTTACCATGGGCGTTTTATCACGCCTGTAAAGAGGCAGGATTCCAAAAATTAGTTGAGGGAGACTCCCGCGACGGAAAGCCCATCCGTTTATCAGACGATGACCAGCGCGTCGCCCTTTTAGCGTGGAAGGCACTTCGGGTGTCGGTTCAAGAAATTCGCTGCGATACCATACTATCTTGCGCGCCGGATTGCAAGGGCGGTTGCGGTGATAGCGTAAGGCTGGAATGGCTCAAGGCGGGCTTTTACGGTTCAAGGAGCGATGCCTTAAATCAATGGGGTATGTTTAAGCTTCTCGCTACCTCTCGGGATGACCGGGCGCGGTCGCTAACAACCACCGGAAATAATCAAGATCTTTCGAAGATACAACCATGTTCATTGTGTTCAAAGTCATGGTTGAAGAAGGAGCTTGAAGCTCGACAAGCAGTATGGGCTTGCTTACCTTCATTTTTTGAATTGCCCCCTTGGCAGCTTTTAGTGCAGGATTAAACACGCGTAGGACTATATCGATTGCGATGAACCGGATTATTAAATAGTTAGGTCTTTTCTTGTCCCACCTCCCGTATAAATAAATATAAGAGGACAAGACGTGCTAAGTTACGGTTTTAAACCACGCATTTCTATCTGTAGCTCACTCTCAAACGTCATCCGGTCCAGCCTTGCGATGTTCAGGGACATCGGCGTCTTTGGGTTCCGTTTTGTCGGCTGATTCCCCAATAAAGGTGGGGAACCTATTGAGAAAATCACATTTACGTTGTTAAGAGAATTCAAGTAAAACAGCATCCCAAGAGGACTGACCGAGGAACACCGTCTCTCGTGAGCTCTTGGAAACGATATACAATAATTGATCCAACTTTGGGCGGATTCCTTCGTTGTCTATCAGACAACCCGCTACCGACATTAAAAGTCTAGACGAAGTAATCAACGGGTACGCTCAGAGACAAAGGCTACTCATACCTTCCCAGATGCCATGACACACTTGATAGCACCTGTAGTTCCCTTATTTCTGCCCTTTCCAGGTTCATAACCAGTAACACGAGCTTCCGCATCGTAAAATGACTTGGCGGACGTTCAGCATTAAACCAAGTCAGAGACTATAGAGCATAGGGCATACCTTAAGCTTAAGGAGACTACTGCTTCTCTTGCCTTCATAGATGGATCGAGGCCTTCGGAGCATTAATCCCTCTCCTCCCTTGCTTTCGATATTTTTCAATGTCTTGATAACATGGTCTTTGTCCTCAACCTGCGTCTGCTCAACGACATGGAATGCAGAATCCGCATGTGACCCCGATGGCCCAAAAAGCGTCTCTAGGAAATCCATTCGATCCTCGAAAGGAAGATCACCTTTAGAGGGCACGTCAAAGATCTGAAAATTGTTCGTTGATATTATCGCGCTTTGTAAAATTATTGCGAACTTCAAAGGTGATGCTCTCCCATCGTTCAGAATTACGCGTTTTGACGATGGACACTGTCTCTGAGAAATTTTGACGACCCCCGAAGAGCTAGATAGTGTGAATTAAATCCCCAATATTGAAAATACATCCAACGAACCTCTCCGTCCAAAGTAAGATCTTTCGGTAATTCTGTTGCATGTCGGCATTAATATGCATTTTAAGTGATTGGGAATGGGGGTACTGACTTGCCAACAGTTCCTTGGGGGGTGTGAATGGATTCCCAAGACGGCTCAACATCTGCATACCGTCATAAAACACGCTTGGAGCAATATACAATGTTAATTCAACGAAGCACGAGCTTTGGACCTACCGAACACCATCCAACTTCTCAGACATCCACCAGCCAGTCACATCCAGCCCACCGTCAATTTTCCAGGGGTTCGCAAGAAGGAGGGGAGGCACCACGCTGGTGCCGGTATCATTATCATTATCCTCACCTTCATTATTGTTGCGTGTTTTTCTGGATACCTTCGAGGTTGGTTTCTTGCCTTTTGCAAGTGGTTTCTGAGCTGCTCCTCCCGGATTTTTCAATTCGCAACGGGCGTCTTCGTATGCATCCCCAAGTAGGGAACGGATGTGTTTGCAAGAGCGTGCATCGACAGGTACTCTAGACTGAATATGAATGAATCATAGGTCATGGAAGGATTTGGGTTGTACAAACCAACCTGGTTCCTCCAAGCCTTGGGAGCAGGTCCATTAACTGGATAGAAAACTATCGCGGTTAAAAGACTCACAGGACATGTGCAATAATAATGATCACTAGTTCGTTTAATTTTATAAACCTGTATTGGACAGCTTCAGTCATTGACATTTCATACTATGTCCATTTCGTACCGAATTACTAGCGATAACAGATATCAATGAACCGTAAACTGGACGTACGGCTGACATTCTCTCACCTAGACATAGAGTTGACCTCCACTTGATCACCGTCAGCCAAATATTTCTTGGGTTTAATACCCTTGATTTCGGCAAGCCCGTCCCCTTCTCCGTTCTTGGCCTTGCTTGCTCCTCCTCCTTCGTCCGCCTCATCTTCCTCTTTCTCCTCCTTCGATTTTTTCGAACTTCCAGCCCTGCAGGCTCCGACGCGTCTCCCGTTCTTCGTTTCCTCAGCCTCGTCCATGTCCTCGTCATCGTTATTACGCTTTCTCTTGTTCGTTTTCAAAGCCGGCTTTGGTTCTTCAGGCACTTTTTTATTGTCTTTAGAGGTATTGCCGCCTGTGTTTTTCATTGCAAGACGAGCCTCTTCGTATGCATCACCCATCAAGGTGCGAATGTGTTTGCAGGAACGAGCGTCGACGGGCACTCTAGCCTGCATTTAAAGGGCTTAATGTCGTCAGGACAACATGTATGTATGGACGAACCTGATTTCTCCAAGACTTAGCATAAATGGGGTCAATTCTACGGGCAAGGAACTGGAAATTGTTGTCTTACTGGACATGTACAATAGTAATGGTCCAATGTCCGCTTTATCTTATAGACCTAGGAAGGACATATTTAGCTTGAACGTTCTAGACCCAGGAATTGCATACCGATTTACTATAAACGCGACAGTTAATGATTTGTTCAACTTCACGAGCTACGAATTGCTATGAATCACCTTGTTTGAGATTGGACCTCGACTTCATAGCCATCACCGAGTAGCTTCTTGGGTTTGATCCCATTGATCTCAGCAAGCTCGTCTGTAGGCATTGATCAGAAGGAGGGATAGCTTGTAAAACGGCAACTCTGAACAGTTGAGTAGCTGTTTGCTTTACTAAACCCCGTGGTTTCAGGGCATGATGGGCCATCAGGGATAAAACTAAGCGCCGAACATGTGCCTTATGTAACAGGAACGCCACTTACATAATCTGTTTTGTAGTAATACAAGTCTGGCACTGTATCAAACGAGAACGATTTTATAATGGCTAACCTAGTAGAGTATTCTAAGGATATATCAACTAGCTGTTAGATTATGTTGCAAGTTCGATGTGCAGGGGATTGAAAAGCGACTGTAAATAATAAATATATCCTTGTTTATTCGACTGACGTAGTTCGTCGTTTATACTACAGTTACGCTAATAATAATTGCCGGTTCCGTCATGATTTGTAATCCGGCAATAAATTGTTTGCGCTCGCATCTTTCATCTTCTCATCATTATCCAACACTAGCAATTATCAAGAACAGCTGATAAATCAATCCCCGACGCAACCGCAGGGAATAGGGGTGAGCTACAGATTTAATACCAGGATATTGGGCGAGAGATTATTCCTTAATCCATAAATTCAAAAAGTGAGTGTTAACTGATAAACTAAGTGTTGATGATGCCAGAGTACGATCATGATTGTCCGCATAGTACCAATATGATTACCGACGTGAGTTCGGGTTTTGGTTGAGAGATCTAGGCATTTTTATAGCCTTTAGTACTTTTCAACAATAGCTCGGATCTATCGATAGGTTTAATCAATCAATTACGACCCATTGATCAAAGGCCACTCGGGATCGTATTGGGGGAAGAGTCAGAACATACACCGATAGTATACACGCCTTCAACGGTTGACTGTGGTCCCTTTAGATTTCATTGAGCTCGGTATGCCGGTAGGTCATGCACCTGTAGGATTGCGGGCGGACACACAGATCATCCCAACCCTAAGCCTAGGGTTGAACCCCTGCAGGTGTCATAATTATCCGACAAAGAGAAGCGCCCGCGCGAGACCGTTGGTGCCCAGCCTGGTAGTAATCGCGAATTCATAAACGTTGTACGTGTCACGAGGCTAAGGGGGAGGTCAACCATGGTTAACATTTGAGGCAGGTATCTTATGTATGTGTACATCTAAATACAGACGATTTATTTAATCAATACCGACCATGCGCACGAAGTTTATATCAAACATTGTATTCTTCAAGTTGGGAAATTCATCACAATGCCATGCGTATGTCAAGAGCCCTTTCCATGCAATCAGCCAATCTGGGCATCCATCCCCACGTTCCTCAAGTTCGTATTGCCACAATGTTGTTTGTGGCCATGGACGCCAAGCCAACGTTGAGTGGAGGATAGTCTATCCTTCCCTCGCAAATAAGGGCGTGCCGTACGAATCTGGTCTATATCATCGAATCAAAGAATAAATTCCCGCACGATCACACCGGCTCTCCTCTTGTGATTTGGAGTCGTGAGAGCCTCCCATTTCTTACATGGGGCCGTCAGGCTTTAGCATCCGTGATCGTGGGTGCGAGGCGAGAGGCGAGATCCTCTACAGCATAGTCCACACTTGATACCCCTGATGAATTAATAGTACAAGCGTTGATAGTGTGTCATGAACAAACAAAACCAAATGAAGCCGTTAAATCACCGAGCATGTATTTTTTTCCACTGATATTCTCACATTGTAAGGCCCGACGCCATGCCACTGCAAGCGGCATCTATTACTTACCTGTTATGTTTGATATGTGAGATTTCTCATTAGATGATTATTTTTGTATACTATCTCTCATTAAGCGAAGGATTCGAGTTCCATAAATATGCCAAGTCTTATAAATATTGCATTACGCACTCGCCCGATCAGGAAACATCATCTGTGGCATGAAGAGCACATTTTGTAGCAACTTGTGAAGATGAAGACCTGGCAAACTGACAGTACCAGTAATTTTCTTAATTTTCTCACTTCACGATTAGATCTGGTCCAACATCATTGATTAACTTTGCTTGCGCCTTTGTGTAAGGCCTGATTCAACCAATCAGATTGATTTTTGAAATTCTGAGGCTCTGGGGGGTCCTGGACTATCTATGCCCTCGATATTTGGCCCCATACGATGAAGTGTCAAGAATAATTAGTCCTCAGTCAAGTATTTCTCACGTTTGTTTTTCCAGACTGAAACGTTGGCAAGTTTGGGTATAGTTCGCTTTGCTAAAAAAAGGAGTCAGTAACTGCGCATGTCGTATTGCCAAATTTCGATCGGATGCAATTTAGTTATCTTTCGAGGTAGTATGTACAATATAATGGTATCACTTGGCCGTCATGGTACTTAAGAATAAACAGGGAAATAAAATTAGCAAGAGAATAGTCCCTAATTACTTACCTCGACACCTTGAACATGCTTGTTCTTTCCTTTGTCGCCGTATCACTATGTCTCTTTGGCAGCTCGTTGGCTTCGCCCTCATCTCAAGGTGTCAAAGTCGTTCATGAAAAACGTGATTTTGTCCCGCATGGCTGGTCCCGCTCCAGGAGACTTAACCCTGAAGCCGTTCTCCCGATGAGATTTGGGTATTCAAATATTTCCTCATTTCCCTTGGTTGTTTTCAATGAAGTATGTTTCAATCAGGCTTAAGCAGAATAATTTAGATCGCGTTGAAGAACTTATCATGGACGTTTCTCATCCCGGGAGCCCGAATTACGGGAAGCATTGGTCTCCGGAGAAGATTGCCGAGATTTTCGCTCCTAGCAAAGAATCGATCGACTCTGTAATCAATTGGTTAAAGTCTGAAGGAATTTCCATGGACCGAATCAAGCTGTCAAACAGCAAAGGATGGGTTGACTTCAAAGCTACTGTTGTTGAGGCTGAACGTCTTTTGGATACCGAATACCATGTGTACGCCCATGAATTTGGAGGCGAGCACATTGGTGGGTGCCAAATTTGCCTCAGAACTTGTGCATATCTAATGGGATTGTTGGATAGCCTGTGATTCGTACTCCGTCCCAGCGCATGTGCAACCCCATATCGATATTGTCCTCCCGACCGTCAACTTTGATGCCAAAGCCCTTCCGGAAGGCAATCCCCAGTCTCCCGTCCGTCGAGCCGAACGACGATCGGCCTCTATTAATCCTATGATCAAGAGCAATGGAAAGAAAGCTACGGCCAGTCCCGCTGACTCAGTAACAAACTGCGACAGCCAAATCACACCGGCTTGCCTGCGAGCATTGTATAATTTCACATACACGCCCGTCGCAACGGCTGAGAACAGTTACGGAATTGGTAAGGGAGAATGATCTCCATCGATAGGGTATGAAATCGACTGACTTATTATTGCCTTCAGTCGAGTACACTCCACAAGGTCAGCCCTCTGAAACTCTCGGTGGTCACAATATTCATGAGTGGCAAAGCATTCCTTCAAAGCGATTTGAACTTGTTCTTCAGTAACTTCAGCCCATCCCTTGTGGGAACTTCTCCTACACTTATTTCAATCGACGGAGGTGATTATTTTATTTGAATTGATCCCACTTGGCATCTTGACTTAATTGCTAAAGGTGTGGCGCAGACAACTCAACAGGTGAGCCTTGTATGGCACGCATACAGACACTTTTGTTAATGAGAGAGCCCATAGAGCTTCAACTTCAATGGCGAAAGTGACCTCGACCTCGTGAGTAGACTGCTACGCACACTCTGCTATATTAAATATCTGTTAGGAATTTGGAATGGCCTTGGTCGCTCCTCTAAAGGTTACGCTTTATCAAGCGGGTGATTTGGTAGAGGGTGTACGTCCGTCATATTAAAATGCAATCCTATTCATTTCTGAATGGCAATTCTCCAGGCATCATTCAACAATCTATTGGACGCTCTTGATGCTTCATATTGCACATTCGAAGGTGGTGACGACCCGACCGAGGATGGTTCGTGCATTTCCTTTTCTCAAGATACCCTTCATCGTAGATAATGCAACTTGTAAAATAGGTATTTATCCAGACACCAGGACCGGCGGGTTTAACCAGCCAGAAAGTTGCGGTATTGTGAAGCCTGCTAATGTTATCAGCACATCATACGGTTCACAAGAAATTGAAATGACTGCTGCATACCAGTTCCGCCAATGTAGCGAATACGCGAAACTGGGAATGATGGGAGTTACAATCTTGTACAGTTCCGGAGACAATGGCGTTGCAGGTTTCAATAACTTTTGTATTTCCAGGACAGGTAATTAGTACTGATACGTAGGCATCCTGGTTTAAAACTCAAAACCATTATTTACAGGAAGGGAAACAAAGAGCGGAACTCGTTTTAACCCTGGTACTAATTTTTCATTAGCATTCTTTCAGCTAACTCGTTTGCGGGGCAGCATTCCCGGTCAATTGTCCTTTCGTTACCGCTGGTAAGTGAACCGAACTTTGTCACTCGCTACAATATATACTCACCCTGTCCAGTGGGAGCCACGCAAGTCAATCCGGGTTGTGAGACATTATTGATCTACTAGTGGATATTCGATGCGTTCTGACCGCCCCCTTAGCGACTGTCACTGATCCTGAAGGCGCTTGCGAACAAGTGATTTTCAGGTGCTATCCTGAGCACTGGGTACAACCCTGATAAAACTGACTCTTCTCCCCACAGCGGCGGCGGTTTCTCTGACATCTTCCCAATCCCTGCCTACCAGCAGGACGCCGTTTCAAGCTTCCTCACGAACTTCCCGCCACCCTACTCTGCCGCTCAATTTAACAACAGCGGACTGGTGCGTATCTATTACACGGCTATCCAGCCAATAATTTACAGTCATGTGGTTCCTAGGCACGTGGTTACCCGGACCTGAGTGCAAACGGGCGAGTCCATGGTTTCATTGTTACCCATGAACTCAACGTTGATTTCAGTTCTTAGCGCCAACTATGTCGTTGGCGTAAGTCATTTTATATCGGATCGCTTCGACGCTTACTTTCTTGATAGATTGACGGCGGCTTCGAACTCGTGTTCGGGACCTCGTGCTCTTCTCCTGTTGTGGGGGCACTGATCACCAGTATTAACGACGCTCGACTGGCTGTCGGAAAAAGTCCTGTCGGATTCATTAATCCCACGGTTAGTCATGTCACAAGTCCCGTATTATGCCTTAAGAATCTCTCGTAGATCTATACCCCTGCGTTCAAAGCCGGGTTCAATGACATTACGGTGGGAGGGAACCAGGGGTGCGGTAAGGAAACCAATTCGAAATTACCATCTAGATTTACTTATGGGAGTTTCAACCAGGTACGCCAGGGTTCACTTCGTGAGTTATAGCTTTTTATTACCAATGAACTACACTTACCGAACCATGTACCTTCAGTGTACCAGGTTGGGACCCGGTGACTGGTAAATGGCGATAGCTACTCATTTTTAAGCCTCTCTAAATCAAGCTTTTATAGGTCTTGGAACACCAAATTTCGGGAAACTCAAGGAATTGTGGTTGGCGCTGCCATGATGAGTTAACCCAGTCCGAAATCGTAATTGTATTTGAAATGTATGTTCACCTGCTGATAAATTGCAACTTTGTATGGAATCTGTTTCGCTTGGATCAGAATATGCCGCGTGGGCGCAATGCCATAACAGCTAAAAGTTGTTCTTATTGGTTAGCAGCTTGAGCCGGTGCCAAATGCTAGGTTATGTAATGAGATTTGATACTGGGGACAAATCCAATGGAATTCAAGCTAAATAGTAGGGCTATGGCTTATATGATCTTCCGGTCATGGGAGTGATATACGAGTTGGGGGTTATTTTGGTCTGAAGGCCGATGGGATGAAAACTTCCTTCTCTGGCTCTGACCTCCACATGATACATCCAACTCCTCACACAACGGCTTATCACGAAAACCTTGCATATAGCTGTTATCGCATCTCCTCGTATACGATGGATGCAGGCAGATCTTCTTGCCTATCTTCGATCCCAGAACATCACAGTCAAGTCTAGGGCTCCTATTTTTACTCATTTTATTATCGGATGGGGCTTTCTAATTGGTACATGCGATTAGATACCACTAATCGTAGGGAACAAGCGAAGAACTATATATTGGGTGTGTACAAAGAAAAGCTCTCTAGCATCCTCTGGCTCCAGCAAGATGCGTGTCCTTCCCATTGCCGCGTTTGTTCTCGGTCTCGTCGGTGTTTCGTTCGCTTCTCCCTCTCTTCACAGTCGAAGCGTCGTCCATGAAAAGCGCGAGTTTATCCCTCATGGATGGTCTCGCTCACGACGAGTGAGCGCCGATGCGGTACTTCCTATGCGCTTTGGGTAGGTGATTATATCGAATAGTTCTTTTTAAATAAGCGAAAACCACCATTTTAGATTAAAACAAAACAACCTTCATCGTCTCGAAGAATTCCTTATGGAAGTATCTCACCCAGAAAGTCCCCGCTACGGGCAACACTGGTCGTCGAATAAGATCGCAGAAACTTTCGCTCCTAGCAAGGACACAATTGATTCTGTAGTCAACTGGCTGAATTACGCTGGCTTTCCTTCCGATCGTCTGAGGCTTTCACATAGCAAAGGCTGGGTCGAACTAAACGCAACGACGGCAGAAGCTGAGCGTCTCCTGGACACCGAATATCACGTTTATGAGCATAAGTATGGTCACGAACACATTGGTGGGTTAAGATGTTCAGTATAATATTAAGTAATGTTATT
Source organism: Hysterangium stoloniferum (assembly GCA_015178975.1). Lineage (NCBI taxonomy): Eukaryota > Fungi > Basidiomycota > Agaricomycetes > Hysterangiales > Hysterangiaceae > Hysterangium > Hysterangium stoloniferum. The sequence continues at coordinate 258,105 of WHVD01000058.1, read as the reverse complement.
CATAATGTCGTTATATGACAGCGTGCGATTCATACTCAGTACCTGCTCATGTTCGAGACCACATCGACATCATTTTACCGACTGTCAATTTTGATACGAAGGTTCTTCCCGGTGGGAACCCCCATTCACCTGCCCGTCGTGCAGAACGTAAAGGTGCATCAATCAATAAGTTCGTGAAGACTGATGGACGGAAACCAACAAACATGAACCCGGCCGATTCGCTGGCCAACTGTGACGAATTCATCACCCCTGCATGTCTCCGCGCATTATACAATTTTAGATACACCCCCGTTGCGACCAATAAAAATAGCTATGGTATTGGTGAGTGTTCTCTGGCCTTACTTCGTCATGTAATGTTAATGGCCTTGTGCAGTTGAGTTTACACCACAAGGTAGAGCTTCGTTGGATGATCTAGTTCGGCACTTATCAATGGTATCTATACAGCTTTCCTCCAAGGGGATCTCGACTTGTTTTTTGGTAACTTCAGTCCTTCCCTTGTCGGAACCTCCCCAAAGCTTGTCTCCATTGACGGCGGTATGTCCTCCTTCCTTTATACCTTTATCCATAATTAATGTCATATCAATGTGAAGGCGTTGCCCAGACCACGGATCAGGTTGTGTCATGAGTGATGCATAAATTGATTTCTGCTGATCAATATTATCATTTATAGAGCTTTGACTTCAATGGCGAAAGTGATCTTGATCTCGTAAGTGTCTAATATCAAGTTACAGAAAAGGTCGGTCGGCTAATCAACCGTTAGGAATATGGGATGGCCCTAGTCGCGCCTCAGGAAGTTACTTTGTTGCAGGCCGGCGATCTTGTTGAGGGAGTGAGTAGTTTTATCTTTCTCTCTAATCGCTCTTCCGGGCTAAAATATCTCAGGCATCATTTGGCAACCTTTTGGATGCTTTGGACAAATCGTTCTGTACATTTGAAGGGGGAGATGACCCCAATGACGATGGTGAATTTTTCCTGCTTGACGTCACAATCTCATTCACTAATGTTATCATTTAAGGTATCTACCCAGACCGACTCCCCGGTGGATTTAACCAACCCGAGAGTTGTGGTATTATTAAACCTCCCAATGTCATCAGCACATCATACGGTTCTCAAGAGCCCGAGATGACTGCAGCATATCAAATTCGTCAATGCAATGAATATGCTAAGCTCGGAATGATGGGTGTCACCATTTTGTACAGTTCTGGTGACAACGGTGTTGCTGGATTTGACGGGTTGTGTATCGATCCTGCGACTGGTAATGGCTGTATCGAACCGGTACTTCTGCAGTTCTTAACAACGTATGTTTAATCAGGCCAGGAGACACGCAATGGGACTCGTTTCAATCCCGGTTTTCCAGTCAATTGCCCCTTCCTCACTGCTGGTATGTAGTCCATTGAACGTTTATAGAGCGCATATTAACCCTTTCTTTAAAGTTGGTGCAACCCAGATTAACCCCAACTGTAAGTTCATCCTCTCCAAGATGATAATGTATATTAACAAAATGTTTAGCAACTGTGAATGATCCTGAGGGTGCATGCGAGCAAGTCATCTTCAGGTAATAATCCTACTTACTCTTTGATATCAATCTAATATTCCTTTTAGTGGAGGAGGCTTTTCAGACATTTTCCCTATGCCCAATTACCAGAAGGCAGCTGTTGAGGAATTCTTCCAGAAACACCCACCACCATTTACGTCAGCACAGTTCAACAACAGCAGGCAGGTGAGAGGATATTTTCTCAGTTTATCTGTCAATTATTAAATTATACTATAGGCACGTGGATATCCCGATTTGAGCGCCAACGGGTAAGTGGAGACTTGCCCCTCGAGTCCAAACATTCTAACCAGTTATTTTGTAGTGCCAACTACGTCATTGGCGTGAGTATTGTGTCAAAGCAAGTCTGATTACCATTATTTGATATTCACGAATAGATTGATGGAGAATTTGCGCTTGTCTTCGGTACCTCGTGTTCATCTCCCGTCGTCGGATCGTTCATCACTGCTATTAATGATGCACGTATCGCTAGAGGCAAAGGGCCTGTTGGGTTTATAAACCCTACGGTATGTTTGGATGGCTTACTCAAAATGAATTAATTACGACACTGACCTTTCCCCTAGATCTATACTCCAAAGTTCCAGGCAGGATTCAATGATATAACCAGTGGTGGAAACCAAGGTTGTGGTAAGTAAACATTTATTATATTTGAGTAAAGTCTTAATTGTGCACATGCAGGCACTCCTGGGTTTACTGCGTAAGTTCTGAAAGAGATTCACTCGATAATAAAGAAAACTTACCATTTTCTTTTAGCGTGAAGGGATGGGACCCCGTAACAGGTAAGAACAAATTTTTTTTTTCATTTTGATTCAAAATCTTACATCCCCAACAGGCCTCGGAACTCCTAATGTTGCCAAATTAATTGATCTGTGGGTGAAGCTTCCATAGAACATTTTGGTTAGCTTTCCGAACACCCTTTATTATTACACGTATCACGCGTGGTTCCCTGTACAAGATTCAGACGTTGCAAATTTATTTCTTGGATGAAACCTAAAAGCATCTTTCAGGGTCTGAAAAGTGGTGTGACATTTATCATCAAAAACCTAAGGAGCATTCTTGCAAGTGAGCCAAGTAAGGGGAAAGGTAGTATCTGAGTAATTCTGGATGAATTGTTGATAGAAATTCATGAAACCTAAGAAGGATTGGGTGTCTTTGACTTTGTGGGGTTAAGGCCATTCTCAGATAACTTGAACTTTGGTCTCATCCATGTAAAGACCATCAGGTCCAATCAGAAAACCTAAATATTCAATAGTATCCACATCAAAGGAGCAGTTTTTAACATTTTCAAACAGACGGTGTTTATGGAGTCATCAGAGAACTTCACAGACTTGTTCTTCCTACAATCCAGGATCTTCAGAAAAAACTAAAAAAAACTATCAAGGTAAACAATAACACATATATCAATCATATTGGAAAATATATTATTAACAGAATATTGAAAAGTGGTAGGAGCATTAGTAAGCTCAAAGGGCATAACCAGCCATTCATGTTGAGTGCAGAAAGTAGTTTTCCATTCATTTCCTTTAGCAATCTGGACTAATAGTATCGACTGCTGCATGATCCCTAGCTTGCTGGGAGTAGTTCAGCACTCAATATCCAGCTGAGCATATGAAGCAATTCCATGCCTTTCTTCTTTTACAATGATGCTGTCATCCCACAGTCTTTAGTTGTTCACTCTCTGACATCTTATAATTCATCTATAACTCTCATATAATTAATTTCTTTTCTTTTTAGGACCTGCACTATGACATCTGGGTCCTTGTCTCAGGTCATCTTCGCCCACTTAGGCATCAACCTGAGCAATGAGGGGCACCCATCCCACACTGAGGTGGGACCAGATCCCACAGCTTTAGCAATAGCCGGAATCCTGCAGCCCACAGCAATTCCACAATCAGAGGTCACCTGCAATGATAGAGAAGGTCAATAAACAAGCTGACATTTCCCTCCTTTAGAGATCAACCAGTTAGATGCTCAAATTGTGCAGTTGGCAGCCCAAAGGAACCAATTGCTGGGCCATTGTATGCCCAACATTCAGGAGGGCAGGACCTCATCAGAGGCTCAGCCTGAAGTGATGAGATTGTTTGCTGACCCTGAAATGGTCCAGTAAGCCAAGATCTGGGCCTCCATGACCAGTGACATGAAGACTGGCAAGAATGCAGCATTCCTGGATATCATACCTGGGTTTAAGGCCAATGCCTTGGAGATCTGTAAGTACATACATACTTCTTACCTCACTATTCACAAAGAGCATGATGGGCTGCTATACTTTCAGCATGCAACACTGTTCAGACCAGTTGGAGGCCAGTGGCAGGCTGCCCCCCCATGTCAGACAGTCTGGCCCAGGGAGCTGCTGGCACCTGGGTTGAGCATGATTCAGGCCGTCATGTGGCTGGCTTGCAGAGTCATATGGCAGTCTGATGGATGCCAGGCTCTGGGTCAGTTATACAGTGCCCCCCCCCCCTTGTTTGTTCATCCCATCCTATGCATTGGATCACCTAACTCATCCATATTTTCATACATTTGCAGCCATTCCACAGAAGGTAGAGAACAATGGTGGATGATAAAGCTTGTTCTGTTTGATGAGCAGTGTTAGTAGAGGAGGAGGAAAAATATGGTGGCTTTGGAGGACCTATGACCCATTCCCTGACTTCTTGGGGCATATTGCAGACACAAAATGCAGCAATATGACCTGGGTGACCACAACGGTGACAGTGACCTTCATTGGTAGGATCACACCAATGGAAACCTTTGTCATCTTCTAAAATAGGTGGTGGAGTAGTGCCTGACCTAGAAAACTGACTGGGTTGTTTTCAAACATTCCCATGCTTTGGACCAGCTACATATGCAACATCAATTGGCTCAGATTTGATGGCAATGGCAGAGGAAGCTGAACCAATGAGAATCCCTTTGGTATCAGAAAGAGAGGGTTCAGATTTGGCAGTGAGAATGGAAGTATGAATGGTGTGATAGGAAGGGTGAAGGTTCATGAGGAGGACATCCAATGTTTGACAATCATAGATAACACCACCTAAGGATATGAGGTTTTGGCAAGCACTTGACGGGTCATCCTGATCCACTAAGGGGAAGGCACGAATGGAGGGTGAGAATATCCTGGGGGATGGGAGTAAAATGACCTCACGTCCATACTCTACTGCCACAAAGGAGAGGCAGATTAGTAAGCCTTCGAGGGGTCAACAGCCCAAGAGAGTGACCAGCCGATATGCGAGAGAGTTTTCACAAGTACCTGAGGGTGGGTACTTTGCAGTTGGAGGGCAAGGAGAATTTGGACCACCCTCTGATTTGAGCAGTTCCTCCAGTAGTGATGGGTTGGAGGAATCATCAAGTAGCACTACAACTGAATGGTCAGCTAATAGGAGTGCAGACTCACCTAATTCAGGGTCAGAGTCAGAGGACGATACTGGAGGCCCATCGAAAGCAGGCCAGAAGAAGAATAGAAAGAAAAACTCACCCAGTTCTAAATGGATAAAATCCGAAAGACACAAGTGGTCTGCAGCTGACGCCAAGTGGACTAAGAAACTTTTAGCGGGAGTCAAGATGAAGCAAGCTGTGGTGTACACCGGCATAGCTGACCTTGACATCCTGGAAGCCTTTGTATACACCTACTGTATGATCTGTGGACAGAAATCAATGGGTTAGATCAGAAATGGGCTGTGAAGTTAATCATTTACTTCTTGGATGGCAAGGCCAGCACATTCTATATGAAATATGTGGCCTTGAGCCGGAAATGATGGACACTAAAAGCCATTTATGACGGACTTTTTGATTATTGTTTCCCTCCAGATTATAAGCTGAGGTTGCGGAAATGATTGACCTCAGCCCGGCAGGGTGGAAATTGTTTCCGTGATTTTGCACGAGATGTGGAGAATAGTGCTACATGTTTCCCTGATATGCAAGAGTGTCAGCTTAAACAAATTGTGTGGGATGGGGCACACCACTATATCAAAGAAAAGTGGTTAGATAATGGTTTAAATCCAGACAATACCTCATGGAAGTGACTTATCAAAACAGCAACATGATTTGAAGCTGCTCAGGAGTTTCATCAGGCAGAGAAAGGACGACGAGAGACCCCTACGACTGGAGCAACCCAATCCTGGCCACGACAGAATGAGTGTGTTAAACAGACAGCAGGTCAGACTGACAGTATGTGAAATACTTTTCGTCCTACCACTTCCTCAGGGTCGGGTGTAATGGGAACAGCGATGAAAGCGCTGCAGGAAAAACTCAGTCGCAGGGAGATGAACCAGCTTTGGGCAGAGGGGAGGTGTTTCATGTGTAAGAAAGAAGGTCATGAAGCTCGAAATTGCCCTCAGGGGAAGGTTGTGCCTGCTCCAAAATGGGGAAACCATGTGTCCACTGGGTCTGTTTGGGTGCAACGACTCGCCAAATTGGAAAAGCAGAAGGAGCGGGTTGAAATACCTCTTCGAATGGCCTCCTTCGTACTGGGAACCAAGGAGGTCCAGCAGGAATTTGATAGTTTACACGATCACATTTACGCTGCATGGCTGCAGAAGTCGATCACTGAATTCTTTGGGCCAGACACAGCCATAGCTGAGGGGCATAATCCACTGACATGATTTGTGGTTACCTACTCAATTGTGGAATTTCTAGTGAAGGATAATGTCTTACCTGGAACTATCCTGCGAATTGGAAAGAGAGACTGTAGGGAGCCCGGGCATCGAGTGGCCCAAAGTATAGTCGATAACGAGCAATGGGCTGGGAAACGGCTCCCTGCCCAATGCCCTGACCGAGCGAAGGTTGTGGCAATTACATATACAGCAGCGTTGCTGTGTACACTTCTCGAATTCTGATTCAGTTGCAGCTGGAATACGACACTGAGCATTTTCAGGTGGTGTTTGATCAGCTATACTGGACATATGAGATTATTGACTGCCTTCAACCCCAATTATACATGGCGGTCAGCAAACCAGCCCTCTTCAGTGGTGACTGGGCCATTTCGCAAGTGGTGAGTACCGCTGTAATAATGGAGGGACCAACGGAACAGGGAGAGTCACTGGGGAATGATGACCCACCCAGTTCAGGGGAGGTCACATCGGGACACCTGCTTCTAGGGGCATTGCATGAATACTTCCTGCCAGAAGAAGCGTTGCAGGAAGGTATTTCCCCCAACATGCACTTTAGGGTTTATAGTGAAGACACTGGACTCTGTATCTGGGATGAAGCGAATACTGACCTTCCATTGTTTATGCCTTGGTCTGTCATAAAGCTTAATAAGGACTTTGAAGATAAAATACAGGCTGTATATGAGGAAGACATACCTGGGTTCTCCCGTGATATGCCTGCCTTTAGAAGATACTGTCGAGATGCGATGTGCCAGCTATTGGAGCTTCGCTTTGTGTATATTAACAAGTATCTGTCGAGATATCTATGGTGGGGAAAGACAGCGGTTCCGGGTCCATTGTACCACTGGATTATATGAAATTCATGACTGGGAGTTGGCTGTTAAGTATATAGTGACTCCAGACCACCTACAATGTGAGGAGTGGAGCGTTCCTCAGATACTCGCTCAGCAGGCAACCAAGGAGGATTCGTCCGAGCCTATCATTGCTGTAAATGTTGTTCATATCCCTAAGGGGAAGATGCTTGGGAAAAAACAGGATCAGTCGAACTATGGAGGTGTCGAAACAGTCGAGTGTACCTCAATGCAGCCCAAGGATTTTACTCGCTGGTTGCCAAAACCAGTTGTCATTCAGGTGTTCATTAATGGTCAACCAGTAAAGGCTCTCATTGATAGCGGGTCATTGGCAGATTTTATGTCAACGGCCTTGGTTGATCAGCTGCAGGTTACTAAAGAACCACTGGTAAAACCGCTGACCCTTCAGTTGGCTGTACATGGATCACAGTCAAAAATCAATTTTTCCACAATGGCTAAGTTTACCTATCAGGGTATAAATTGCTCTCACTATTTTGATGTAGCTAACCTGGATTCCTATGACCTGATATTGGGGACTCCATTTATTTTTCAACACTGGGTTATACTTGGGTTGAATCCTACACAAGTTAATATCGGGTCAAACCTACCACTTCCCCTCAAAGGGGACACTGTAGCAGTACTACACTCAGCAGCGGCAGAAACTTTTGAGGATGAGTTGGAAAGGTTAAGGGCAGACTTACAGGCTGAAGCAGCTGATCTGGACCCTGATACATCATCCATGTGGCTACCCCCCTTGCGGGCAGTCAACCATACTATTCCGCTGATAGATGAGGCAAAAGTCTATTCATGGTGACCATCTAAATGTCCTGAAGCTATGCGTCAGCTGTGGCAGGATAAGAAGAATGCCTACTTACGAAATGGTTGGTGGAGGGTAGCAATGAATACAAATGCGTGTCCAATGCTTCTCATCCCAAAACCACCAAATGCTGACGGAACTTTACGGATATGCACAGTGGTCGACAAGCATGAACAGAATGCCAATACCTATAAGTTAACGACACCCTTGCCGGATATCAAGGCCATCCAGCAGAATGTTGTGCGTCATAAGTACTGTAGCCTCATTGACGGCAAAGATGTATACGAGTAAATCCAAGTGGTACCTGAGCATGTTCACCGCACATTGTTCACTTCTCCCGATGGGACCATGGAAAGTTTGACGTTACAGATTGGTGACTGCAATGGACCATCCACATATCAGACTCTCATGAACCATCTTTTTGCGTCATACATTGGGGTGTTTATGGATGTATACCTTGACGACATCGTGGTATATTCGGATTCCATTGAAGATCACGTAAAGCACCTCCAAACCATCTTCAAGGTGCTCCGTCAGGAGAAACTATACCTAGCAGTCGACAAGATGCATTTGTTCGCCTCAGAACTGAACTTATTAAAGCATGTGATAAATGATAAAGGAATAAAGATGGACCCATGTAAGGTAGATATGGTAGCCAACTGGAAGGTACCTACAAATAAGGCCCTCTTGGCTGGTTTTCTGGGGGCAGTTGGCTATCTGGCTAATAACTGTGAGGGCGTTCAAATTCCCATGGCCAATCTGGCCACACTTACCAGTGTCAACAAGGCGTGGCGATGGGGTGCAACCGAACAATGTGCTTTTGAGGATGTCAAGTGTATCGTTCACGCTCATTGAGATCGGTATTGGATTGCTTTGAACTACTCACCAGGTCACCCAACTATCAATCTGGTTACAGATGCATGCTTAACTGGCGCCAGTGGTATCCTGAGTCAAGGTGATAATGTAACGACAGCAGCAGTGGTATCTTTCTGGTCTGGGAAGTTCAACGTGGCTCAGCAGAACTATCCTGTGCATGAGCAAGAGTTGTTGGCAATTGTTGAGTCCTTGAAGCAGTTTCATCCTCAGTTACTAGGTGTCAAATTTCGAGTGTGTACTGACCATAAAGGTATAGAGTATATCCTTACACAGAAGAGCCTATCTCCAAGACAGACACGTTGGCTGGACCTTTTGAACGAGTTTGACTTCGATATTTACTTTATTACTGGGGAGTCAAATACGTTTGCCGATGTGCTGTCGCGGATATACAGTAACGAACCTTTGGGGATTGTAAGGGTGGAATCTGAGTATGTAACTGATGCGCCACTCTTAGATGATGAAGAGAAGGGAGCAAAGCCGGCTCCAAGGGTATGGGGGATAGGTGTGTCAACACCATTGTACACTGGGTCTATGGTACTGGTCGCCAAGGAACCATCGAGGAGGTCAAGTAGGGTGGCCACTCTTCTGTGTCCATCGTATGCAACATTGGCTGGAGTAGTATCATGGGGACAACATGGTGGGAAGCCAGAAGAAGGTACCATGGATCAGACTGGGGAAGGTTCCCCTGGTCATTCTACAGAGAACCCACCACAGGGGATGAGGGCAGGTACACCTAGTGAGGCTACAGGACCCAGCCCTTCTGAGGAGATCGACCCACCATTGACAATGGAGGGTGGGAGGCACCAGTCACAAGGGGGATCATTCTCCGATTTCTCCCTAGCGAATATTGTTTCAGACTCTAATCCAGGGCTGGACATTCCCAACATATTTCGGGGAAGCTACGGTACCAACCACTTCTTTTCAAAAATACTGGTCGCACCGAGGGAGTATAAAGGTTTTGAGTTGCAGGACAGCCTTTTGTTCTTCAATATGGCAGGGACCAAACTCCTTTGTATACCTGACCTTACTGTGGGCAATAGACGTGTGCGAGAAATGGTAATCTCACAGGCACATTCGATTTTGGCCCATTTAGGGGTGTGGAAAACTGCCACATATTTGCGGTCCACAGTGTGGTGGCCATCGATGATGAAGGATGTTGAGTTGTTCTGCAACTCATGCAGTCTTTGTGCCACATCAAAATCGGAGACACAGAAATCACAGGGATTCCTCCACAGTTTGGAAGCGCCTTCACAGCCATGGGAGGCAATTGGCATTGATTTTGTTGGTCCGTTGCCAGTGTCCAAAAATCGCCTTGGGGAGTTTGACAGCATTTGTGTTATAATCGACCATTTAACATGTATGCCATTTGGTGCTCACACGAACCAAATATACTGCTAGTCACATGGCAGAAGTCGTATTTGAACATGTTTATAAGTTGCATGGATTACCGGTAAGGATTGTAAGTGACAGAGACTCACTGTTTACTAGCATTTTCTGGAGAGAGCTTCACCGGCTAATTGGAGTTGAGTTACAGATGTCATCAGCATACCTCAGACAGACGGAGCTACTGACCGAGTGAATAGGACTATGATGCAAATGTTGCGGCAGTGTGTCTCACCAAATCAGAGAGATTGGGTCTTGAAATTGCCGGCTATCGAGTTTGCGATGAATAGTCCGACCTCCGAAACTACTGGCTTTTCGCCATTTGTCCTAAACTACGGTTGGTTGCCGCATCCTCTTATTTGGGATAAGGACACTACATACCCTGGGGTTCAAGAGTTCACAGCGCGAATTAAGCTGGCAATCATGGCTGCTCATGACGCAATTATTGCCACTCAGGTCAAGCAAACCAGGCAGGCAAATCGTCATCGGTGGGCTGTCGCATTTGGGGTCGACAATCTCGTATATTTGTCTACAAAGAACTTACGGTTACCAAAGAATCGCACACAAAAATTAGTGCCTAAATATATTGGGCCATTCAGGATCATTCGGGAACTGGAGCCGGGGGCCACTTACGACCTGGAATTGTCACCAGAGTTGAAGAAACAAGGGATTAATCCTTTGTTTCATGCATCCTTGCTTTGTATCCACATTTTGAACAACGACGGTCTATTCCCTGGCAGGCAGTTGCGACAAATCTCAGGTTTTGGGCAGTCATCCAGGGAATGGGTCACTGACAAGATAGTTGCTCACACAGGAAAGGGGACCAATGCCCTGTTTGAGGTCATGTGGAATACAGGGCAAACGACTTGGCTTCCATATAAGGACGTGCAGCACTTGTCACCATTAAAGGTGTACCTGGAGGCTGTAGGTGCTGTGAGCGTGCAATCGTTGAAAAGGGGGTCGGGGTGATCCATCAATCACATGCAGATTGGTCAGCAAGCAGAACGGCACAATCGGTTTCCAGTGTCTCACCTGTCCAGTGCGCAGTGTTTGCCTTATATTTATGTTGGATCTGCTTTACCTCTCAATTCATCTTCTTCCTTTGGCTGTCCTACCATGTCTACCGAGGACGGCCAGACACAGATTGCTTCAGAATTCTTCACTGCAACTTTAAATGCCGTACGGGATAGTGCACTGAAAGGGATGCAGATCGCATGGGCGTTGCAGAGGGAAGAGGTGGAGAGGGATCCCCAACACATTATTGAGGTGCAGCAGCAGCAAAGGCATATGAGGGCCGATATCACGACTGTGTGCAGTAGTGACTGCACTTGCATGTGGAGGGAGCAGAACCGGTCTGTTGTGTTGGCAGAGAGATTAGAGCCACGTGGGATGGCACCATGGCAGCACAATAGGGAACAGGAGGGTAGTAGTCGCGGCTGACAGGGCAAGCGAAAGAAGAAGAGGGTTGTGTCTTCGACCATGGGGTCACTTCTTCAGCAGATTGAACCTATTGCTGTGCAGCAGGGGAGAATAACACCTGACGCTACTATCAGTACTTCATTTTCTCGTACTATTGCTATGATGGCCAGCAAACATTGTCCAGCACAGGGAGCTAAAGTACTTGTTGGAAAGGGTCAGGACACGACCATTTCAATGGAAATTGATACCAGGAGTGGCGGGCAGGATTGGAGTGACAAACTTGACGAGTTGGATCAAGGGGTCATGGAATTACACAGTTAAGTCAGTCCGCCGTGAGTTGCACACAGCATTGATGACAGTGTGGGAGGGCGGGTGTAACGGTAGTGGACTTGGGTTAGGGCAGACTTGGCATTGGGGCTGCTGGGACTGCCTGGCCGGCAGTGTCTTGGACTAATAGTTGTTTGTTTCACGGGGTTTACTTGTTGCAAGGGGCTATACTGCTATTATCATAAATAGGTAGATCTCTTGTATTGTGACCTTAGTCTCTTTCGAATAGGAACCTAGTCCTACTCATTTCGTTCCCTTTTGCAAAGAGCTCTCTGAGGGATTATGCTACTCCTTCATAGCAGAACCCTTACAGTCATGTGAATCATCAACATGTCATGTGAATCATCAACATGTCATGTGAATCATCAACATGTCATGTGAATCATCAACATGTCATGTGAATCATCAACATGTCATGTGAATCATCAACATGTCATGTGAATCATCAACATGTCATGTGACCTTATTTGTATCAATTTGGCATGTTGAACTTTGTTCATTCATCTCCTTGACTCCTTACCACCACTATGAAATCCATCTCTGCTGAAAAGCATTCTTCTGTTGTTTCTCTCCTCAATGAGGGGTATTCCCATTGTCAAATTCAAGCTAGGACTGGCCTGGGGAAGGGTACTATTGGCAGGATCAGTAGGGAGGTAGAGGGGGTTATGGAAAATCATCCTGGTGGCCATCCTTCCAAGCTTTCCCCTTATGATAAACAGTCAATTATCTGTCAAATCAGCTCTGGGAAGCTTGACAATGCTGTCCAAGCCACCCAATTCATAAATTCCATTATATCTACCTCTGTCACTCCTCAGACTGTTAGGAATGTGTTGAAGGAAGCTGGCTTTAGGTCAGCAACAAAGAAGAAAGTCCCTATGCTCAAGGGGTCTCATCATCAGCAATGTCTAAAGTTTGCCCAATACCATGAAAATTGGACTATGGAGGACTAGAAGAGGGTGTTGTGGACTGATGAGACAAAAATCAATAGGATTGGGTCAGATGGGAAAGTATATGTTTGGAAGCAACAAGGGGAACCAGTATCAGACAGGGCCACCACACCAACTATCAAACATGGAGGGAGGATAACCCAAAACTTTAAAAAGTTATTTGTCCACTAAAGTATATACATTCATATTGTTTGCTGTAGAATTAATATTTAATCAAATTCAGTTGATTAGGTATCACTCTGAAGAATGCAAAAATATTAATATTTATCCTATATTTGACAAAATTTAGTCAAACAATCATCTGTAGATTATTCTTTTGGAATAAATTGCACAATGGGGATTGGTACCCCAGATAGTTCTGGTTAACTCTCTAAACCAACTAAATTTAAATTATATGAAATATATTTGAAAGTTTGCTTGTATACAAGAGAATACATCATAACCCAAAGATTAAGTCATAACCCAAATAATCTAGGTTAACCCAAATAATTTTGTGTAACTATGTCATTTGTGTGTATTTTAAAAGGGCATGCATATCTCAAAAGATGAAATTTCAGGTAATTAAATATAAACTCATAGAATAAGTTGTCATGGCCAGAAGGAATAGTTTTACTTAAAAAATATGAGGATTATTCAGTAAAATTTTGTATATTCAATAAAGTGTGATCATCCTCTGAGGGGGGAATAACTTGATGGTTTTGGGGTGTATGGGCTGGAATGGGGTGGGGAAGCTGATAGAGGTGCAGGGGAACATGGATGCAGTGCAGTATTGTGAGGTTTTGGAGGAGGGAGTGGAGGAGAGCATTGAAAGTTTGGAGATGGCTGAGGATAAGTGGTACTTCCAACAGGACAATGATCCAAAAAATACCTCAAAAAAGGCAGACCAGTGGTTTTCTGACAATAACATCATTCCCATCAAGTGGCCTGCCCAATCCCCTGATCTAAATCCCATTGAACACCTCTGGCAACACCTCAAGGCCAAATTCCAACAATATGACATACCACCCAAAGGAGTACATGAATTATGGGACAGGGTGGCAAAGGAGTGGACTAAAATACCACTAGGGACATGCCAGAAGCTAATAGAAAGCATGCCTAGGAGGATACAGGCAGTTTTAAAGGCAAAGGGGGGTCATGCAAAGTATTAGATTGTAAAATAATAGAGGGTCAAAAAACTACCCCAATGAGCGATTATTTTGTTTGATTTATTGAGCAATGGGTTTTGATTGGAATCACATGATTTCTCAAGTTGGTAGATAGCCAACATGTTCTACCATCTAGTGCTTATTACACAGTGCGTGGGAAAATCGTCACAATGAGTGACAGTTGTCACAAGGGCACGCAATGGTCACAAGGGCACGCAACAGTCACAAAGACATGTGACAGTCACAAGATGCGAAGGGTGTCATATGCGTGCACAGGTGCGAGAACATTATGTCATCATATATGCTACTACAGCAAAAAACCGGAAATTCCCTAAAATATTCCAGTGGCTTCCAATGGAATAGTAGATAATATGTACTAATAATAGATAGAATATTGTAGAATATTCTATAAGATTCCAGAATGTGCCAAGAACATTCTATAGTGTCTTAGAAGTAGTTAGAACTTTCCACAATGCTCTAGAAAATTCTAGAAAATTCTAGCAAATTCTAAATGACATCATTCAATCTTCTAGAATCTTCTAAATGTCTCAGACTAAAATGTATATAAGGAGCTCAGCTCCAGCCTTGAAATCAATAAATAACATATGATCTTTACTACATTTTATCAGCCACATCAGTGTGCCACTGCAGCAAGCAGTTTATTCCACCCCTAGTTGGGCTGTTGGACAAATATATATAAACACTTAGTCACCTCTAGTTGAGCTGCTGACCTAAGCTAACTCAGGATCCCTTGTCACCTCAAGTTGAGCTTCTGACATAATAATCCTACCCCCTTGTCACCTCTAGTTGAGTAATTTGACTGTTTATTACATTGCAAATAATCCCTGTTCCTAAGACTACATTAAGATCCTGATAAGTTAGTAGACCCTGTAGGTTAGTGCAAATAAAGCATATATTAGCCAAATAAGTGTTTTATTCTATATCTAACCTTTTGACCTGTTTATAAATATTTTTACTGTTTTATAAATTGTATAAAATATATATAAACTAGCTAGAATCGAAGTTGAATCTAGATTCTGAATCAGTGAATTGTTATTCATATTTTAAGTATATATTTTCACAGAAAAAGAACAAGCTTGTACAAGCAGCTCTCAAAACCTTCTTTGTGAAGTAGGGTGCATATATTCAAGTAAACTCTTGACTTCAGGGTTCTAAGTCTACTAAGGCTGCCACTGATTAATATCAAATACTTAAATTATTTTACCTTGCAGTGAATTGAGTATTTGCACATTTTGATAGAGCATTGGACTCCTTTTTTGGAAGATAGTATTAAAATAAGGCTAATACATCACACCAATTATTGGGACAGTTTTGCAACCACCCTTTTTGAATCAGATATCTTATTATTCTAGTACTTTATATGGCCTCCCTTAGGCTTTATTACAGCATCAAGTCTTCCGGGCATATTTTCAATCAGTTTCTGACAGGTCTGAGGCTCAATCGTTGCCCATTCCACTTCCACCCTCTCCTATAAGCCCTAAACTCCCTTTAATGGTGAAGGATATTTCTGGAGCTGTTTCTTCCAGTGGAATCAAAGACGTTCTATGGGATTCAGGTTAGGCGACTGTGCTGTCCAGTGTTACGACCGGACAATCCCGCCAGACTCTGGGCACTAACTTGTATGCCACCACGCCCTACACACACCAATTGTCTGTTTATAGGATCTCCCACCCGGACTCTGTATGTCAAGACTTGTTACATTCGACCTCATTACTACACATATCAGTCACCGGACTTCCCCCAGACTCCATCTCTGTCTATGTCCGTCTTCTTCCCATGCATCAGTCACCGGACCCCGCTCAGAATCCCGTCACCACTCTAACTGAGCCCCGTTCCCGTTTTAGTCAAATGACCTATCACAATTTGGACTCTGCTCCTGCTCCGTTTCCCGTTATGGGTTATGCTTTGTCATGGTTCGGACTCTGCTCCTTTCTGTCCCGTCCCTAACACCAATTTGGTGTTTACTATTCCCGTTTTATGTTTTGCTCGCTTTGTTTCATTATTACTGGATTTGGTATGACATTTACTCCATGGTCTATTTAAACTGGCAGATGTTGTACATACAATCCAGTCAGAAAATCGGCTTAGATTCCCCCAGTAATCTAATACATTTTCCACTCTAAACCCTACTTGATTCACACCGCTCGCACTAGTCAGAGCCCACAAGCTCCGGCGCATCAATCTCTCTCACCTATCTCGACTCATGACCCATGACCTCTAACCTACGACCCCTCGACCCACGACCCCCACCCAGACTTCCCGGGATTCCTGTCCGTCTGTCTGAAATTGGACAACACGATCTAGCAAGGGGCACAGCCTATAAGCTGAAGCCAAGTCCTACCAGATATCCCGCAGGTTTCTCCAGAGACCTGCCCTGTACGTATCCTAACATCCAGTCTAACACCTGAATATGATTTTCAAAAAACCATTTTTGTGCCAAGAAACCCGCGGAATATCTGGTAGGACTTGGCTTCAGCTTATATGTAGGCTGCACCCTCACTAGATCGTGTTGTCCAATTTCAGACGGACGGATGGGAATCCCGGGGAGTCTGGGTGGGGGTTGTGGGTCAGGTAGTCATAGGTCGGAGGTTGTGGGTCGTGAGTTGAGATTGATGAGAGAGATAGATGTGCCGGAGCCTGTGGGCTCCGACTAGTGCGAGCGGTGTGAATCAAGTAGGGTTTTAGAGCAGAAAATGTATTATATTACTGGGGGAATCTAAGCCGATTTTCTGACTGGATTGTATGTACAACATCTGCCAGTTTAAATAGACCATGGAGTGAATGTCATACCGAATCCAGTAATAATGAAACGAAATGAGCAAAACATAAAACGGGAATAGTAAACATAAAACTGGAATAGTAAACACCAAATTGGTGTTAGGAATGGGACGGAAAGGAGCGGAGTCCGAATAGTGACAAATCATAAACCATAATGGGAAACAGAGTGGGAGTGGAGTCCGAATTGTGACAGGTCATTTGACTAAAACAGGAATGGGGCTCTGTTAGAGGGATGTCAGGTATTCTGAGTGGGGTCCTGTGACTGACACGCAGGACGAGGTTGGAAATAGACAGAGACGGAGTCCGGTGGGTTTTCCAGTGAACTGATAACAGGTGTGTATAGGGTGCAGGTGTGTATAAGTTAGTTCCCGGAGTCCGGCGGGATTTCCAGTCGTAACAGTACCCTCCCTTTATGCCAAAGTCCCAAAGAGGCTCTAGACCTCGATATGGTTCTTGTCAGCTACACATGTGTCAAAAGTCATGTCGGTTACACATATGTGTCAAGGAGTCATGTGATCTGGAAGGTAAGGTTCAAATATGATGAGCCTATATATAAATTTGAAAAAATAGAAATTCTTCTTCTTTATTACCCCCATCTTTGACAAAATGGGACCAAAGCCAACACCAAGACGGGTGATGCCAACCGCCAGGCCCTCCACGGGCACTCCGCATCAGGTGACTTGGAGTGCGGCCCAACTCTTGGTGTGGCAAGAAGAGCAGCACCAACTTTGCGAAGAAGCAGAGAAGGAGGCCAGAGAGGCCAAAGAGGCCTTAGACAGGGAGTACCAGGTGGCATTGGCCACAGAGGAGGCTGAGAGGCAGAGGAAGAGAGATGAGGAGGAGGCTGTGTGGGTGGCCGTGGAGAAAGCGCGGGTGGCTGCGGACAGAGCCACAATTGTCGTGGGAAAGGTAAGTCCCAATTTGACTTGTCATTTTTTTTTTTTGACTGACTTGTTATTTTCAGTGCAGGGTGACGGAGGTCGAGTCCGAGTCCGAGGGGGAGCCGGAGAGCCCCCAAAAGGTAAGCAACGGGTCCGTGGGAAATACTGTGGAACTAACCATATCAACAGAAGGCAAGGAAGGCGGCGCCAGTCCGCCTACCCACACGGAATGACCCGCGGTGTTCCGGTTGTAATGACCAGAACACTGAATGCAATTGAAAGTCTGGCCAGAGTCTGGGCTGCTTCCAATGTGCACACCTCAAGGCAAGGTGTTCACTTGTTCACGAGCAGGCTGCGGGGTCTGGGGTATGGGACATCAGCAGGTCAGACGGGTTTTCCAGGTTGGACGAAGTCCTGGGACTGATCGCCGAGGGCATAGAGGCCCAAAATGAGTTTCTCCAGAAGAGCAACAAGGTCCACATAGTGGTGGCGAAGGAACTGTGCGGACTCCGCGAGGAGTTTTGGAGGTTCCTGGCAGAGTATGGTGGCTATGTGTATGAAGAGCTGCAAGTCGGGAGTTCTGAGGATGCTGGGTCAGATGAGGATGGGGTTGCCACAGAGGTCGCAGAGCTCCCTGAGGAGATGGCTGAGGAAGTGGGGAAAAAACAAAGTCCCATAAATATAGACTGAAAAAAGTAGAATAGAATAAAAGTTTAATAATTTTTTGTATATAAAAATAAAGCGTAAAAAACATAAAAGTCAAAGTCCACAGGAAAACTGCTTTAAGGACTTGAAGAACATGTCAGAACCTGTAAAAGCAAAGAGAGACATAGGGCGACAGGGAATAATGTAAATGAATCCAAACGTAACACGGGGTCCATGGAGTGCGGTCAGAGAGATGATAGTGGTCCGGGTTTGAGTGGGTAAGCTGTATGAAAGTCAGTAACGATTTCCGTGGCATTACCAAGTTCCGTGGCCAAAATCCATGAAGTTTCTTCATCGGTGCCCTCGTAACCCGCCCACTTGACCAAGTAAAGCAGTTTACAAGTGCATCGATGGTTGTCAATTTTTAAATCTAAAATCTGTGAGATTTCAAACTTAGGTTCTCTGTCAATAATGACCAGAGGAGGCGGAGATTGCACGCGATCCGGGATAGTGTTAGCAGTACAAGGTTCTAGCATAGAAACATGAAAAACTGGGTGTACCGCGTGCATGCTATCCAGAAGCCGTAGAGTCCAAGAGACTGAACCTGCTTGTGTGATAATTTCAAAAGGACCTAAATATTTTTCAGCAAGCTTTTTTGATGGACGGGTTGTCCAGAAGAATTGAGCTTTGACAAAAACACGATCGCCAATCTTGAAGTTTGGTGGCAGGATGGGGTGTTTGTCCGCTGAATGTTGGTATTGCTCTTGGGCAGACAGTATTGCAGTCTGGAGTTCCTTGTGGAGCTCGTGGAGGTCCATGGTGAACTCTTGAGTGTGAGCAGAGGCAAGATTTTGTTCTGGATGTACTGTAATATTTGGATTATATCCTTTATTTGCAAAGAACGGGGAAATGCCAGTAGTGGCTGAAGGTGCATTGTTGTAAGCAAATGCTGCAAGTGGTAACAAGGATTTCCAATTGTCCTGTTGGTAGTTGCAATATACATGGAGGTGTTGTTCCAATGTCTGGTTGACACGTTCGGTTTGTCCATCACCTTCTGGGTGATGTCCGGACATGAAATGTAATGTCATGTCCAAGGATTTCCCGAGGGATCTAAAGAAGTGAGAGATGAACTCTGATCCTCGATCGGAAGTCATGTGGGATGGAACTCCATGCTTGGAAAATACGTGGATAATGAAAAGTTCCGCTAACTGCACAGACGTAATTGTATCTTAAGTAGGGATGAATATACCTTGTTTTGAGAATCTGTCAACAACGACTAGAATGGCAGAAAAGCCTTCAGAATCCAGTAGGTGTTCAATGAAATCCATAGAGATAGAATTCCACAGATGTTCTGGTACTGGGAGTTGTTTCAAAAGGCCATATGGCTTGTGTCGGTGAGATTTAGAGTGGGGACAAATAGTGCAAGATTTACAATAGTGCTTAACGAATCCACGGAGTCCAGGCCAAGTATATTCTCTTCTTATTAATGATAGAGTTTTGTTGTACCCGAAATGTCCTGAGAGTGGATGATCATGTTTGTATTGAAGGATCCTGAGGTGGAGGCCATTGGAGTCCAGTATATAGATCCAATCGTCAAGTCTAATGAAACCATGCTGATCAAGAGACCACCGAGGTTGATCGGGGTCCACAGGATTGTCAAGGTGAGCTTTAGTTATCAGGTCTAGACGGAATTGCTGATAGAATATCTTGATGTAACTTCTCAATATCCATAATGATAATTCCACGGATAATGGGATTGACGAGGAAAGTTGTGCGGACCGATGCAGTAAGTTGCTGATTTGTAAAAATAGGTTTCAGGTTGTGCGAATTTACCATAGCATAGTTGTTGCTCCCCTCTTTAGGATAGACATCCCATTGTCTAGTTAAAGCGTCGGGTTTGCCACCGAGACAGCCAGGTCAAAAACAGATAATTATTAGGTTTTGTGGTAGACAACATGGTTTATTCACGAATGGTAAAAAATGTACTTTTGACACGGACTCCGTGGAATACCTGGGTTTCATGATGGGACCCAATGGACTCCGCATCTCAGCATGATGACATGTCGCCAAGTTACTTGCCCATCTCCTTATTTACAGACAACATTTTGAAGCTGTGCATTCCAGGTGGAGTGACAGATGCATTTCGACCATAAAATCTGTGTTGTTCATGGCCTTATATAGTCTTTTACATATATATACTCTCTCAGGCATTTCATAGTCAATAGGTCGGTGATAAGGTTTGGTACTTTCAAATTTCAATGTCATAAACAGTGAGGATGCGAGAGATGAACGAATATGCCGGTTGGTACGTGTTAAGCTTGAAATGTCCTTCTTTTCTAGATGATGATTGGCAACTTGGAATAGCTTGCGGACACGCTAACTGAAATGATATGGTGAATGACTGCTGTAAAAAAAGATGTACTTCTGTGAACTTCAGCAGGTCTCCCCAAGAAAAGCTTACATAATGAGTTTCCGAGTATCGCCTTGAGAAAATGATCATCAGACGAATGAATCAGAAGATGGACAGCAAGCAAAACGGGTGGGCGATGTTAACTTAGAATTTAGATATAATAACACCTTGTTAAAGTTTTGGCCATTCGGTAATAATCTCACTGTGATGACGCAGAAGAAATTTTGTTTCACTGGCAGATAGGCGATTCATTCAATTTCATGTCAATAAAGATGGTTTTCCGTATTGACTTGCGGTGAAAGAACTAGCGCAGGGTTCTGATTAGGGATCGATACTGCAATGATGCTCCTTTCTTAGATTCTATAACCGATAAATAGGAAACATGATAAAGCGCCTTCGCGCTTTTTTACAAGAAGACCTTTCGTGAAAGCTTATTTCGATTCGCTTAACATTGTATGGCGATGCAGGTCGCATCCTCCTTTCCCGACACTCATTCATCGATTGCGACGAATACTAACGCTGTACCCCACATTCGGGTTGTAATATAGCTAATACGGCACTATTACTGCTCGCAAAGGGCCAATGTCCCAGGTAGCCTCCGTGTCAGTTATTGGGATTTCGCCAATATCCCCTATTTCATATCCTCCTCAAGGCTTCTCTGTTGAATGGGTACATTGTCATTAGTTTCTTCAGATTTAATCAGTCATATATTAGATCTTGACATGTCTAGGAGCAATTCAAATCACGTCAACGCGATTATCTGGCCTGTATTCTGGAACGCAAGTGGGCTTGTTCTAAAACATGCATCACCTCTCAGGACGGTAAACACCATACGATTTCTGACGAACAGCTATCTTCGTGGATAGTGGCTGTGGTATGTGTGAATCTCAATTAAACTTCCAATTTGACTTCTGATATTGACGTTCCTTAGAGTAATGGTATTCCTCATGTAACGACATCACAACCTCCAGAATCACGTTTAAATATGGATTATAAATTTAAGCCTTCTATGGGCGGATCCTCAAATTTGGCCTCAGTAAGGCCACCGTCAAGAAGCCACAACATCGAGTGGACGGCATTAGCAATGACGGCATCAATTCAGAGAACGATTCGGCCGTCTTATTCTTCTAGTGGTGTAATGCGAACCATCAGGTCTCCCTTTGTTGGTACAACACTATTTATAGCAGGAACCACCGAGAGTTTACTCGTCTGGAGCCGTGTACGCCACTGCCGAAGATTCATCTCCAGGATGCGATGGTCCTGCAATGATACACCGGAATATATTATCGAAGAACGCCTCGAAGATCTTTGCAAAATTTTAGATAAACTTTTGGAATTATCTCGGTATGTTTCCAAATCTCTTTGTCTATTTATCGCTTGCATACTTGTTGCAGGGATTGCTATTCTGACGACATCCGAAGATGCGCTTTGGCCATCATAAATAAGGCAAATGAGGGGCTCAATCAACCTGAACCATATCAGCCTCTTGTTTCGACTTGTGCATCATATATTAACCATACTGTCCCGTCCACTACCCTTCCAGAGGATGCCTTGGATGATATTTATCGTGGTCTCAAAGACAGACTGGATCGTCCAAGAGACCGTTCTAGAATGCCTGCTGCAACTACCATTTTTATAACTGCATTGTCTAGTCACTTGCTATACAACCCGTATCACACCGGTAACACAGGCGCCTTGATTGCTTTGCAAACTTTTGTATCCAATGAGTACTTAAACTATCGGAAACTCGATGGTAAAGACATAGAGACTTTGGAAATTTTGGTCGAGTTCCTGATGAAACCGTACGTTATTCGCAAATGCTTTCTTTGATGATAATTATCACTTTGACATTTCAGCTATCATTCTGAATGCGTACTGCAGTTCTTAGAGGCCCGTTTATCCCTGCTTAACATTTGTGTCCGCTGCATCCCACAGAAGGTGGAATTCAAACTCGTCGTTCGAGGTCCGAATGGGATCCCCCACGTACTCGGTCATCTTCGAAGTGTGCTCTCCAATCCCAATGTCGGAGATAACGAAGCAGCAAATCTTTTTCCAAATGTGAATTTTCTAAAACAATGTTCGAAGGAGAAATCGCTTGCCGATCTCAATGAAATTTGGGTCGACGTGATCGGTTTAATGTTGTCAGTGCTCAGGTGGGTGCTTATGGGACTATCTGTACATATAGACGTAAAATTAAAACTTAATTGATCATATAGCAGATTACCCCTAACATCCTCCCAGTTTCAGACTGATGAAGGTCTCAATGTCATCCTCCTGGCGCTCACAATTATACATTTTGTCGCTGTCAAAAACCCTGCAGGTCCTGCATATGCCTCTAATGAAGAACTCCTATCAACAGACGCATATTTGACAATAAAAGGCATCGCAACCAGGGATCGTGACCCACTCCTCTTGAAAATGAAGCCAAAAGATAGACCGCTAACACCTAGTGAGCTAGCAAGGCGGAAGCAGAAGAGACCTCCCGCAAAATTGGTCCGTGAAGAATTTCAGCAGAAAATCACAGAAACAAAGCGGAAATGGGATGGCGAAACTGTCGAGCGGCGTCAGGTAGTCAAATATATTATCGATACTGCGAAAGAGATTCTGTCTAGTATTGATAGACATCAATTGGCTTTACAAACAACATCATTACTTCGAAACACGGGTGATTCCCTGGTGTTAGACTCCGGGCCGCTCGGTGGAGATCTGTTATGGCTGAACCAGTCGACGAAGTCTTGATGAGAATGGACTATCCATGGTAATATAGATACTCCGACACATTCCCTACTGGTAGTCTAGCGTGCCGGGAATGGTCCGGCCTTCGCATATTGTGTGTTTAAGATGTATAGCCACGTAATGTTCAAAATAGTATGTGTAGCTTTCGCCAAATATTGCGAGTGTGGCAAGTTTCAGCTGGCAATGGCAGGTTTCACTTCAATGGGGTTTATAACGATATACATGTAGTCATTTTCCTTGATGACAAGACGCGCACTACGAACCGGATGGTGGGTCTTCAACTTTTCTTGATCAAGACCATGCACAGTCATGTATTTCTGAATCAGATACTACCACGCCGCATTCAACAACCAGACCTTCTGAGATCTCCACCGTACGTACAGGCACTATGTACATATGATCATCAGAAAAAATGACTTTATTATATCGTCATGGACTACATTGAAGAGTGAGGGTGCATCTTGTCAGCTGAAGTTTGTCACACTCTCACTATCTGGTGAAAGCTGCGCATACTATGTTGGACACTGCGTGTATCCCAATCACAAAGTTGCGGCGCTCCGTGTTGTATTACCGTGGGTGGTGCAGGCCCTTTCCGTTCTCACGAAGAGTTCGTCGATTGGTTCAACCATACTAAGGTGGATGTTTGTGCCACTTACAAAAGATGCTCATTGAGCGGCCAGAATTTGGTACCAGGGGAACCACTCGTGTTTTGCTACATGTGTCTCATCGATGAATATCATGTTAAAAAGCACTGGATAACTTTATATTATAGATTGGCACCGTTCCGGGTTTTATCCTCGGTCATTGAAATACTCCTTTAGTTTCCGCGTGGCGTAATTACATTACTTTTTGATATTGAGGGCTGATGTGTGCGAGGCATGCTAGACATTCAAAGATGGTAAATGATGCGTAGGTTTTGCATGTTCTATAACAACCAATTTCACAGATACATATCATCTATCTATCCACGTCTGGCGGCTTGCTTAGAGATAGGGACAATTAATCACCAAAACAGTGGATCATATAGTGAGGTTCCCCAGCAGGACCACGTGTAAATAGTACATCTAACGAATGGAACCGATATTAACACATCCTGTCCAGCCACTTTCATATAATATTCTATGTTGCTAAAATATTTCGTGTCACTGCGTGCTCGCTTCATCTGGAGACAGACCGGGAATGGGGTTTTTGGTCCTGTAACGACAAATATATCGTGGTGAGGCAGAAGCAATGGCCGATAATACATGGGCACTGATTATTCTGGGATTATCAGGAGTTCTGAGATACATTTACTGCAATATACATTTTCTGATGCCGCGATAAGTGTTGGAATATAGGGCTGTGCGAGCATGCATAAGGTGCCACACTGGCAATTTGCCACCCTATTGTTCTTTTGAGTTTGGCTTAACCCTTTGTTGTCATACGTCTATTGTTCTCAAGGCGTATATAACTAGCATAGATTTCTTGTACTTACGCTATCCGTTTGCCTCTTACGAGACACAGAGGGTCAAATGGAAATGATATTCATCATTGCTTGAGATTCACGAGCTTTAAGATTTTATTTCAACAATAAGTTCCATATATACATGATTTAGCTGCATTTTACGTCGATTCTTCTGCTTTTCCGTTAAGACGAGGTGACATCCAAGGGATGAGGTTAGATCACATCATTGTCATACAGTATCCTAGGCGTCCGCCTTGAAGGCTTCGCGCATGATCATGAATATCGGATTTTACAATTAACTTAATTGAGAATAGAGTGATGGACGACTCCACAATCGCAAGTGACGAGCCTGTTTCTATTATCTCTGGCCGCACCGTTTCTCAGTTGCTCCCCTAATATCATGTGAACTGTGCAGGACATATGTTAACGAAGCTAGAGGCGGGTATGAGGATATTGTTTACCTTATACTTAATTGTGTCTTACAATCTCCCCGGTGATTTGTCCCGAATAAGTTAGTATAATCACGACTTGATTGGTTCTACAAACATAATCAATCCGAGTTCCCAGAGAAACAAACTGGAATAAATTATAGATCATAGAAGGATGGAAGGAGCGAATCAAATCAACGAAAACTTTGCGGGGTCTGCTCTCGTCGCATAATGGGAATAAATGCTCATTTCAGTTTTGGAAAAACCATCAACTTCCAATGGAAACAGGCTTTGATGGTAATGCCATTCACATATTACTCAGGGCAAGTTGGTCCAGCTGTTAGGATCTGCAAGCCTGGGGGATCACAGTGCGATGACTCTCGGCACTTGGAGCGAATGCCACTAAGGACTGAGCGGGTAGAAGTAAACCGGTGATATAGCTAGGTTTCCAGATGAGGTCCTACTCTCATCTGGATGTAACTATATACTAAGCTACATGGTCTGTGCACTTGGTTTGGAACTAAGGGAACACTAAACTAAATATAGCTAATCACATGTGAACCAGACTGGAAAAATACATTCTCAATACGAGGTATGATTTAATACTAATCGTAATCATCATACTCTAACACCTTCCCCTAATCGAATATCCACTGTCCAGTGAATGATATTCGGTTATTTCCGTTTAGAAGTAGAGGGTTTAGTAGGAGCGGGCGGGTCGGAAGATTGCTGAGTCCGGCGTTTCCTATCTCGTTTTGACTGCGCCTGACGTCGCCGTAACTCAGCAGCATCGGCAAGGTGCACGATGTCTTGAGGCGGCGTAAACGGCAGGAGGTACTGCTGGGCGGGAAGGTTCGTATAACGTGGAAGCGCGGCGACACGTCCGCGATGCTTATTGTTAGCCGAGATCCTGCGTCTGACAGCAGCGGGGTTTTTGGAACGACAGGCTGATGCTTGATGTCCCCTGGCCGAGCACTTCGCACACTTAACGGATGCGGAGGCGGACTTCGTTGACGCAGTGGCGGACTGCGCCAACGTGACAGCATGGACCGAAGTCGACTGTACGAGTGCGACAATTGCTTGGGCGACCTCGATGACGAAGAACCAGATTAACGTGAGTGCTTGGTTAAACCCGGCGTGTGACGTCGATGGGGGCGACTTCTTAAGCAATGAATCCAGCTTGTTCATATGACTAGCGACAGTGGACGACATAGTCGATAGTGATGGACAACGGATATCTGGAAATGTTAGGATCTGCAAGCCTGGGGGATCACAGTGCGATGACTCTCGGCACTTGGAGCGAATGCCACTAAGGACTGAGCGGGTAGAAGTAAACCGGTGATATAGCTAGGTTTCCAGATGAGGTCCTACTCTCATCTGGATGTAACTATATACTAAGCTACATGGTCTGTGCACTTGGTTTGGAACTAAGGGAACACTAAACTAAATATAGCTAATCACATGTGAACCAGACCGGAAAAATACATTCTCAATACGAGGTATGATTTAATACTAATCGTAATCATCATACTCTAACACCAGCTTCGTCTACTACGTAATGTATACTGTACGAGAAGTTGTATGGTTTGGTAGGGTGAGAGCGTTAGCTCTCCGCGTATGCGTGGGAAGACTCGCCGCTCAGGAGGGCGGGTCTCCTCATGCGTTACAACTCCCGCATTATTAATCCATTACTATTATCCAATATAATAATTTTGGGAATGATAACTGATTTAACACTACTGTCCTCAGCTTAAAGGGCGAGGGGTGGGTAGGTAAAATAATTAGAAATGTTTTAAAAAATGATAGTGCATCAATTGAGCGTAAAATTTTTAAAGACTAGAGCGACAGAGTCGTCAAAAGGCGTGAGAATCCTTCGTACGCTCGGCTGGACGTTGAGTGCCGAACTTCTCCCGGCATGCCAGGGATCGTGCAGCACTCTTACTAGGTGTATGAAGTTTATCTCACGAGATCCTCCACTCAACTTGCCGATCTACCCTCATGCCAGATTACCGACACGGCTGAACAACCTATAATACAATAATTTGGCGACATGATCCACACGTCGGAATACAAGGATCGACTGATCCTTGATTTGTTAATATAATATATAAGTATGTTAATCCGTGCAACGTACTACATCCTTTGACGTTGCCCCCGCCCCTTCCGTGATCACTCCACTTTGCGTAATTCTTCAGTGCCATTTAGCCCGGTCAACCAACAACTCAAGCCCACCTTTCAATGTATTGTAATAGTCGATATTCGTGAGTCCCATATCAAATATCGTTCCAATGCATTATAGCTGGTCTTCGCTCATGCACTCAATCTAATATGCCTGCTGTCTGTTAACGAAATGTAACTGCCATACTACCTTATTTTCGATACATTTATCTGACCTATGCATACCCCACAGATCTTTGCACAGTCCAAAGCATCCCCAATACATTCTATGAATATTTCATTGGGCCACAGTCCTTTTGGCAGCACTAAGTTTGATGATTATCACTACCACAACAAGTCGATGTCGATGACAGGTCATATGAGCCATGCAAGCCACGCACCTGCGCTCGTCCAAAGTGGACGTTCCTTGAATGTTTCAGAATTTTATTTGAATCGCATAGCTCAACGCCTACCCGCACTACCCCAGTGGCATGCAGAATTGTGTTGACAATGATTCTAAATGGTCAACATGGCCCAAATCTCCGGACTGTTCATTGGTTTTCCCAGATACACAAGTGTTTGTATAAGCCAAACATGATGCTGTGATGTCCATCTGACCAATCTTATTGATATTGGTCTCATCAGACCACAAGACCCTTTTCTGATCATCCACAGTCCAGTTTTGGTACTTGAGGGCAAAGCTTAACCTGGCCTTTCTATGTTGAGCCTTGAGCAAAGGTCTTTTTGCATTGACTACAACTTTGAAACCATGCTGTTTCAAGGTCCTTCTGACTGTTTTGGGTGAGACATGATATTTATTGATGGAATTAATGTAGTGTGTGGCCTGGACAGCATTATCTAGTTTGCCAGAAATGATTTGATATATGATCCTCCTTTGGTTAGTAGGAGAAAGCTTGGATGGACATCCTCCTTTCAGGTTTTCTTTGTCTATCTCTATCTCCTGAGCAATTCTACTGATAGTAGATTTGCTAAGACCTATTGTAGAGGCTACATTCCTATTGGAAAGTCCATTTTGTAGGAGGGAGATTGTTTGTTCTCTTTTGAGAGGGGAAATAGCTTTCATGATAAGAATGATAGTTAAAATGTGACATTTAATGTGACATATTAATTAGAACATCAAATAGATATCACTTGAATTTTCTTGTAATTTTCCTGGCCCTCTAGAATATAATATGATATAATGAAATGTGTGAAAAGAGAGGGTTGCAAAACTGATTGGTAATTTTTAAATATTCACTGTGACACCAATATGCATCTATATTATGTAATATTTGGGTATATCAAAGCTAGTATGCTAAGGTATATGTGAGAATAATTTCACTATTTTAGAAAATTTATTTGGTAGGTTATAAAGCATTTATTGAGAATTACCAAAACATTGGGACAGTTTTGGAAGCCACTGTACGTCAGTGTCAGGAGTCTGATGGTTTCCGATGCAGTGACTTGATGTTAGGGTACATACATGGCGGGTCTCCGGAGAAACCTGCAGAATATCCGGTAGAACTTGGCTTCAGCTTATAGGCTGCGCCCTCGCTAGATCGTGTTGTCCAATTTCAGACAGGCGGATGGGAATCCCAGGGAGTCCGGGCAGGGGTTGTGGGTTGTGGGTTGTGAGTCGAGATAGGTAAGAGAGATAGATGTGCCAAAGCCCGTGGGCTCCGACTAGTGTGAGCAGTGTAATTCAAGTAGGAGTTTAGAGCGGAAAATGTATTAGATTACTGGGGGGAATCTAAGCCGATTTTCTGACTGGATTGTATGTACAACATCTGCCAGACTAAATAGACCATGGAGTGAATGTCATACCGAATCCAGTAATGATGAAATGAAATGAGCAAAACATAAAATGGGAATAGTAAACACCAAATTTGTGTTAGGAACGGGACAGAACGGAGTGGAGTCTGAATAGTGACAAATCATAAACCATAACAGGAAATGGAGCAGAAGCGGAGTCTGAATCGTGACAGGTCATTTGACTAAAACGGGAACAGGGCTCTGTTAGAGGGATGACGGGTTTTCTGAGTGGGGTCCGGTGACTGACATGCGGGATGAGGTTGGATATAGACAGAGACGGAGTCCAGTGGGTTTTCCGGTGACTGAACCACAACGTAATGAAGTTGAACGTAGACAAGTCTGACGTATGGAGTCTGGTGGGAATTCCAGTAGACTGATAATGGGTGCGTATAGGGTGTGGCTGCGTATAAGTTAGTACCTGGAGTCTGGCAGGATTTCCGGTCATAACACTTGAATGCTAACTTGAAAACATTGATAGACAGTGATAACCTCGGGGACCGACAGTTGTAACACAGGGGCTCCATAAGGAGACTTTGAGGGTTGGATAAAACCTATAGCCAAATGTTCATCCAAGAAATCTCAGATAGCTGATAATTCGGATGGTGAGAGAGGATAAACTGGGCCTAGGGGTGGATGTGAACCTTCTTCAATATCAATTTTCAAATCATCAGGCCTGTGAGGGGCAAGTCAGTCAGTTTTTTGTTTACTGAAGACATCTGCAAATTCGTAGTATTTTTCTGGAACACCTTCCAAATCTGTGATCAGTTCGGTCACCAGGGATGCAAAGCGACTGGTGACTTCATCAACTTTAAGATTGACTGTAAATGCTTGCAAGCCGTCCCACTTGATGGCTCTCATAAAAGCTTTGGCATTTATTAAAGAGATGAGCGGCAGAGAGCTTGGATTTGCCATGGAGGCTGGAGGTGCCGTAGAGGCCATATTTGCTGAAACAGGCAGAAATGGACAAGTTGTATTGGGTGCCAATGGGGTTCGGAAATGGATACTGCCCAATACCCAATCAATCAACAGATTGTAGCAGATGAGCCAGTTATGTCCTAGAACCACAGAGCAGCTTGAGTCCAACTGTGTTACAAAAAACGTAACTGTCTGAAAGGTTCTACACAGGAACCAAAGTCAGAGTTCGCAGGCTTGCGAGATTATGGAGTTTGAGGTACTATTGAAGAGTCGGAGTGGAATCAGATCTATTGCATAGGTTTTTAACTGATTTTTTTGGGAAAAACTTATATCTATAAAACAATGGGTTGAACCTGAATCTACGAGAGCTCGAAAAGAAAGACTCCCAAGGGGTTCTGAAGTAAGATTTATGAACAAAGAATTGGGATCATACAAGGCAGATGCATTAAGATAACAATTTTATGGTGTGCGGGGAGATTCAATGCAACTCTCCAACTGCACAGAATCCAGAGAGTTGCTTAATCTTTTTTTGACTCGGCAGCTGGCTTAGCCAATTGTGAGGTCATGGCCATATTGGCCAATTGGGCTTTTGTGGCCTTTGGGCATGCAGCGACTCGGTGTCCAGGATCTGCACACAATAAACAAAGGTTGTTGTCCATTAGGCATTTCTTTTCCTGTGGTAGGAGCTTGCCGTTGGAGCTGAGTTTGCCAGTTAAGTCGGGTTTGTCTTTATCTTGAGACTTATTCGACTGTTTGCCCTTGTCTTTTTTGTTGTTAGAACCCTTGTTTTTGGACTTCTTATCAGAGTTCGAGTTGCTACTATTGTTGGTGTTTTGATTACCAGACTTGTTGGCATTCTTATTGTCTGATGATTTTTTGTCCGATGGGTTTTTGCAACTGATTTCTGAATGTCATTCCCAGTATCGGGCATCCACATTTTGGGCCTTTAGACGCATGAGGGGGAGAGTCTTTGGTTTGCCAGTCTCTCCTTTGGAAACTTCATCTTTGAGGTGAGACAGGAGGCTGGAGTAAAACTGGTAATGGAGGGCCGAATCACCCCAGTTGCAATGCACGGTGAGGTTGTTGAACTGGACGATGTAGTCAGTGATGCACTGGGTGTCTTTCATTTTGAGATTAGAAAGCACAGTTTCGGCATCACCGGTTTGGTCATAGAGACTGAAATTTGTTTCAAGTTCCTCAACAAAGGCATCCCAATCGTGAAGCCAATCAGGATCTTCAGAGGTGAGGCCAGAGAATGCGGGTTCAAACCAGGCTGCTACCAAATCCTTAAGGTACGAGAGTGCAAATTTTACCTTTCAGTCATCCGTTGCAAAAGCAGCTGGGTGGTCCTGAAAATTGAATCAACATTGCATAAGAAATGTCGGGAATTTCTTCGGGTTTGAGCCAGTAAACGGTTCGGGTTTGTTGACTCGGGTTTGCCCAGATTCTTTTTCCTTGGTATTGTTTTTAAGGAATTCGTTAAGGGATCCTAGGGTACCTGAGAACAATTCCCATGTCTTGTCGGAATCGAAATCCGGTTTTTGTTTCGTGGACTTCTTAGAACCACTAGCCTGAGGTATGGGTTGGTTGCCATCCCCTCGGGTTCAGGTCCCAGAGCTGATTGATTGTTAACCTCTTCAGGTGCTTGGGGTTCAGTTGCTTCAGTAACTTCTTCAGCATCGCCGGTAATTTCCACAAAGTGGGATTCTTTGGAGGTTTCTGGTTGTGGGGTTCTCTGAGTAGCTTGGGCTGTATACAGGAAAGGAGACTTGAGAGTGGAAGATTCTGCTTCGCCACTTGGCTTGGCATCTCTTTTTCTCGGAGGCATGATTAACAGAAAGTGCAAATGTGAAATCAGAATATACTGTTAAGAACTGAAAACTGATTAATGTCAGTAGGCTGATGGGGACCGATCGGAAGGAGTGGGCTTCAGCTTATGTGCTGCGCCCTCGCAAATATCTGTCGGGTGTCCTTAAATTTCAGATGGGCAAAGACTAGTCCTAACAAGTACCTCTTGGTGAGCTACCGATTGGGACCAAAGGATAAGTTGAGTGTTGGGCCAAGGAGTTGGAGACTGAGAGTGGGCGAGTGCACATGAAGGCGGAGGGTGGAATACTTAGTATGCGACTTCTAGAGATGTATGAGGGTATTCTGAGTCAATATTCTGATTGTGTAAGCCTGGTGGCTTACGACATACTGATTACATTATCACAGACGTGTGTAGTATCATTTTTAGTTAATCGTTTTACTTACCGTCATCATTGTGTATCGTATTCGCCGTTCTCGAGGAATACAGTTTGGTCCTATCAACGTCTGGACCGATGCCAATGTAAGGCTGCATTAGACAGCAGCCTTTCAGATTGCCTAGTAACTACAACTACAGCGGGTTCATATACAAATATTCGGCATCTAGAAAATACTAACTAGGAGAAGAGTGGAAAACATTTTTGACAAATAACTAGGAATGGGAAGGTTACGATTAGTTCGGAGGCCATGAAATAACTGAGAGTGGGATTACGAGAAAAGGAAATAGTCTGAGGGTTACAAGTATATATAGACATATGTGAAACATAGAGTAGAACGGATCATCATAATAAAAAGGGACATATCAGAGTTTAACCAGATAGTACAAGTATATTTTGATGGGGGCGTAAATGGAGTTTGATCACTGCGAAAGCATACGTCAGCATTGGGGGTCCAACAGTTTCCAATGCGACTTGAATGCTAACTTGAAACGTTGATAGGTGGTGATAACCTTGGGGACTGTCGGGTTGTGACACAGTCGTAACACATGGCCTCATTAAGTGGACTGCTATACAAAACTCACCTGTGGTCCAGAACACAGAAACATTGTTCAGCCAGTTGGCCTCACTAAATCAGATCACAGAAACTCTAACACCACAGTTCCAGAGTAGTCATGTTGTTCACTCCACCAATGGGCCATTTGTGTTAGGACTGGACAACTTGGGACCCAGACCTCCCTCATGCACCTCACCCACCCAGAGATCCCAGCTCTCACAATATATGAAATATCTGCCCCAATCAGTTTTAGTACCTGGTTGTCAGTTAAACTAGTATGTTCTATGTGTATGTTCCTGGATTCATCTTAGACTTTCCCCAGACTTCAGCCTCCCCTGCCCACTCCCCATCTCTCACTCATTTGTTTGTTTATCCATTCCACTGGGATTGTAGAATGACTCATCTATGTATATAAACTAGACACATTTATATTTACAATCCAATCAGAAAATTAACAAAGTTACCCCCATACCTTGCATTAGTTAAATCTCTATTCATACCCTCAGAACCTGTGGGCCCTCCACCCAAAAGTCTTCAGACTTCCCATTCATCCCTTGGAAATTAGACACAACAATCTCACAAGGGCACAGCATATAAGCTGAAGCCAAGTCCTACCTGCATACCAGACTATCCACTAGGTTTCCCATCAGACCCTACTCATAAGCCCAGAGAGCTTAACAATTTGCATGGCAATTGCAACTTTAATTGTCAAGTCCAGGTTGTTCATTTGCCAGTGGGGAAGACAGAGTCAATGCTAATTGGGGTGAAGGACAGGTTGAGAAATTGATTAATATCTGTAGGGATTGACACACACCTGTTCTCATGGCATCATCCTTCAAGCTGTTGATAATGTACCTGTCCGTATCAGTGCAGTTGAGCTCAAAAGTCTCCTCTATGAACATATTCTACCTGCATGGCAGGTACATACAAAAGGGTTTGTGTCTGTTGAATGTTAATGATATCATCACGAGGTCAAAGGATTGGGTTGAAATCAAACTCCTGAACCTGGATCAGGATGTGGCTCCACACCAGTGGTGACCAAAGTGCTACACCTATAATATGTCAAGCTGCACAAAGTTAAACTTCAATACACGAGCGACCTTCTTGTTACTTACATCAGATTGTGGAGTATGTAGAGAAGGCCGCATACTATGTCCCATCTCCGGGATGGCTCGCAGTGTATCAGGCAAAGACGACAGGTAGGCTCTCTGCACCTCATAGTCCAAGCCGAGTATGAATGATGTTTCCAGTCTCGCCGTGGATGCAGCAGTCATGAACATGGATGAGGATATGTATACCAGAAAAATACCAAGATGTGAGTGTTAGATATGGTAGATGCGAACAAATAATTGTATTATGATTACTAAGCAACTATACAGTAACACAAAATTTTGTACTTAGTCAGGAAATATAGAAATTAAAGAAAGTGAGATTATTTCATGGAACATACTGTATTCTAATATACTCCCTTAATCGAAACTTTCAAAAATGTGTTCCTAAGTTTGAATAATGGTAGCTGTGCTGTTTGCTCCCACCACATATTCCAGATCGTTGCTAAATTCGAAATTTTCACCACTTTCAGCAATATTGGCATTTACAGAATCCTTAGGACTTGGACAGTCATTTTGATAATGACCACGTCCACCACAGTTGAAGCATGCGACATTTGGTGGTCACTTAGATATATGGCGATGAGTGGCAAAAAGGGCCTGACCTCCAGTATTGTAACTTGCAGTTGGTGAACTACGAGGGTGAGTTGTTCAGGTGGGATGGAATCCAAGCTGACGACGAACTTGTAATATGAGTCATCAAGGCCATTGGTGAGTACCAGAATCATTTCTTTGTCTTCGTGGGTTTTGAGCCAATGATGAAGGGTGGTATCCATGTTAGTTGTTGGAGGACTGGTTGCATTGCTGAGGCGTTGCGAGGCATGCTTCACGGTGGCAATCCACAGCTGCATACTTTGTGAGTCGTCTTTCTTCATGGTCATGAAGTGGCAGCAAATAGCGAGACAAGACGCAAATCCACGAGCGATGTGTACTTGGTGCAGGTTTTCCCAAGAAATAGTGGGGTCATTTTCATGGAAGTGAGGTATTTGTTCTGGTTCAATGCCAAGAATGAGCTCAGCTTGCACAAGTTGCTGTTTCTTAATGAATGTGCAAACCAATTTTGAAGAGGGGGAACCAGGTGGTTGAATTTCCGAACTGTCAATAATACTCCAGACATCTTTGTGAGTGAGATATGCCTTCATATATCTAAGACACTCCATGTACTATAGTTCTCCTCCCCTAGTTTTTGAAAATGATTCTCCTTTCCCATTGTGTGTAAGTAGGGCGGTGTCGATGTGGAAATATGAATAATGAACCAAAGAAATAAAACAAATAGTTGCAGATCCCTTCCTGCAGGTTGAATATACTGCCCCAGAGCCCTTCCCTTGCATGTACTGCAGCTTCTATGCCCTTTAATATGGCCACCTCAAAGAAATTACAATGAGTAACAACTCAAAGGAAACAAATGTTGTGCAGTGATGAATTCAAGTGATTATGCTAGTATTCTGCGGGGCCCATAACCTGTTAGATATGGTAGATACGAACAAAGAATTGTATTATGATTACTAAGCAACTATACAGTAACACAAAATTTTGTACTTAGTCGGGAAATATAGAAACTAAAGAAAGTGAGATTATTTCATGGAACATACTGTATTCTAACAGTGAGTGTCCCTGGTTGTTATGTGGTAGATTAGCCCATATCCAGAGAGTGACAGTACCGTATGGGATATCGCAAAGAGAGAAAAGGTAGCGGGGCAGGCACGAAATTGACGGATCGAATAGAATGATCTTGGCACAATGTCTCACCCGAACCATCTCGGGTTTGTGTACTGGTTTCACCAGGCCCGTCTGGTCACTCGCGACTTCGTCTCTGGTGTATTGAGAGAAAGGGCAGTTCGACTGCGCACAAGTAGATCTGTCTAATCGTCAAGGCGGCATCTGGGACTCACCAAGCGAAATTGTAGCTGTGGGGCACCCTGCCTACTTCTGATAAAACCATCGCCCGAACGCCAAATTTGCACATTGCCAATTAACGATGTCCGTTGCATCGGGAAGGAACTTGTGAACTTGGACCTCCCTGTTACTCCCCAATCCTAGCAACTGACCAAGACATCGTTACAATGGGACTCTTCGCAGGGGACGCATCGTTCGGACTTTGGCAATGAACTTTCGTGGGACATCATATTCGGCGGCCTCTGCACTATGTATGGCTAGGTTCCACAACATGAACGGCGCATGCTCCAATTTTCGAGAACAAATAAAGGTGCTCAGAAACGACATCCGGCAAAATGGGGGTGTCTTTCAATTCAATACAGGCCGCAGAATGTCGTATCGTCGTCCAGACCAGGCATCGAAGAGATCTCGCCACGCCACAGAGGAGGTTCCGGCATCCTGGCTGGATTGTCTGTGGGTCATTATACTGCTGATTGTTCCCGAGTTCATTACTGAGTGTTATTTAAGTCAGAGGAGACTGTCCAGCGTAGTCTATGCAAAGTTATGGCTGGATGAGTCTAAAGAGAGCAAGTTATTTCGCCTTGGACGAGGCTTCTCCCCCCTACCCCTGGTACATTTTGGGGGGTGGGTATTGGCCAGTATTAATTTCTGAAATAAAAAAAAATCAAGGAGTACAACGCCAAGTATATCGCGACGGTAAAATGATCTTCTGCAGTGAACGTGGGCGAGAGGCATGTGATCTGAAATGGTCTCAGATGGAGTAGTTAATTAACCTCCATCGACCACTCTCCCTATTTCGGTAACCCCTACCTGTACCCCGATCAGAAACCTATGCAATGATGGGGACGAGAAATCTATTCACACCTATGATGTCAGCGTCTTTCGGAACACCTGACTTGAAGAGTATTTCTGCGGAGAGTATATTTTTGCTCCAAGTTACATCTCCACTGGATACTCATCAGCCTCAAACACTCGCAATGTATTAGACTCATTTGCACTGTCGGTGTTTCGGGGAGTATCTAGTGACAAACCACGCAAATATAAAGTTACACAGGGTGGATTCATTTAGGATTTGGGTGCCTCAACGACACCGCATGACGGCGGAAGCAGAGACGGGCCCAATTCTCCGAGGTAGGCATCACGACCTAGGCCGTAGCATAGGTTCAAAAACACCCAGTCTGTATCAAGACACAAGGCACAGAATACAAAATAAAATGGTGATCCTATATAGTGATATTTTTTCTTCATGTCATTGTGAGGTACGATTACTGCTCTCGCGCCCTACTAGTGAATTTAACCCAATCTATTAATCATGTGGATGTATATATCAATGTGCGGCCTGGTGCCGAGCTTGATTGATCGGGGACGCAGCTGGGCTGTACATAGTAAAATGAATTATCCAATTTGATAGCTCATAGTTTCAAGTGGGAAATCGGGGAATTTAGAATGGATTAATTTTAGATGTTGTCCCTTTTTCGCCGTCGCCGGAATCCAAGGAAACGCCGGATGATATTTGTTGAAGAAGAGTTGCCTACGATAAGCCAGGAGGTCACACAATATCTTGCCTACATCAGTTCTGGCTATGATATGTTAGATCGACACCGGATTTCCTTGCAGTGGTGTGAATAAAACATTTCACCTCAGGACAGTCTCGAGTCATTGAGTTCTGGACGGTTCGATGCAAGGTCCGGTGTACGTCATGTTGATGTGATCAGCGCAGGTGAGTGAAGGACGGAATTAGGATCTAATCAGTAGCGCATAGCATAGCAAACGCACAGGAATCTGGGGCTATTGCAAGTACTCCTTGGCAGTTGGCCCTGTGATGGCGACATATCCGGAAATCAGTAGAGTAATGCAGTTCGCGGTGAGAGAGCAGGCCAGTGGGAGTATTGAGTGAACAGCTTACATACGCCGCCCGCTTCGTGAAGCGAGAATAGGCAAATTGAAACGGAAAGTCAACTTGACAGCGGCGAGCATATCCAGGGTGCTCTACATTTATACTCTTGCTTGCTCCTGCTCCTGCTCCTGCTCCTGTCCCTTGCCCTCTTTCCCCATTTACACATCCATCCCCACCAATCATATCAGCCATCCTGGACGTGCCTACACAGCTGCGACCGCCAGAGAGCCCGTTCCCCATTGTGAGGGATATCAACGCGTTGCTTCAGAGCGTGCAAAAGCTGAACAGGGATGCAAATAATCTCCACACGAGTCTACCGCCGCCGCCTCGAGGCCCGAGACGACACCGGCCGAAACACTTGATTCGGCCTGGGAGTGCTGGAAATGGACGGGTCGTGGCCAGCCCTGGCACTGAAGCCGGAGCTGGAGCTGAGGGAGTGATCAAGGGTGTTATTCCGTGAGTCACCTTCCGTTGCTGTCTCGAAGGACACTCGTCGTCATGGGTCACGATGACACGTGCCCGACCCGGACCGCCATTTTTCGTGCTCACCCTCATTCATCTCTCCCCAGATTGTCTGCACCACGTTCAGCACCCATTCCGTAAGCAGTTTCTTTCATTTCACTTCTTGTCCTAAATTCAACTATCAAGAATACCCATCTCGCCAATCTCCCCCAGTTCTCCAAACAACTCTTCTCAGGTTCTCACCGTTCCACCGAGGGATCTTCTCTCGCAGTACTGGTCTCTTCCACCCTCCTCACCGCTTTCTCCTCTTAACATCCACCACACCGCATCTCCACCCAGAGATCTCCCCGTCGACATCGACGTAGGCTCGCCCATTACAATGAGTCTATTGTCTGCCTCTCAGCCCGTCGACGCCCACGACATTCCCTCACCAGAGTCAGAGGTCGAATTCGCCCTGCCTCCTGATTACTATTCAGATACACCCAATGTCCCCAGGAGACCCGTGCCTAGGGCCAACGTTCCACACTCGAGCACAAGGCCCGCCCCCATTCGCTCTAGCTCAGCGACACGGGTGCCGTCTGCCGCACCAGGTTCTACTCCTCCTGCTCCTCTTCCGCGTCCACGTCCACATCATCGCTCTGTGTCCTCCGACCCCCACATCCACATCCGCCATTCCTCTGACGCCTCACTCACGACACTCGGCCTAGGGAGCATCTACGTCAGCTCCGCCATCTCAGTCACGCCCAGCAGCGCCGCCAGGGACAGCTTCATCGAGCTCGAAGACCCGCCCCGCGACCTGCAGCAGTCGCCGCCACTATCTGCACCGAGCGGCTCCCGCTCTCCCGCTGCATACTCCTATTTCACCTCCAGCTCCACGCCCGCCTCGCCCACGCCGTCCAGCTCGGGCTCGAGCCCGAACCCGAACGCCATGTACCCGACGCCGACCCGCGCGACGTTCAAGCTCGTCGGGTCCAAATCCCGATCAACGTCCAGGCTGTCGCGCGCGTCGTCTCGCCCGGCGAGTGTCCGGAGCGACACGAGCCAGCTCCCGTCCTTCGCGCCCCCGATCAAAAACCACGCCGTGTACCAGCCGGTCGCTGGTGCCCCCGCTTCTACTGCCGCCAATGCCACGGTTGCCGCTCGGCACCGCCAGGGCCACCACGCACCGCGTCGCTCCCGCCCGCAGTCCATGCAGCTCTCGCCCACCACCCTCGACATCGACATTGACGACGCGCCCTTTTATTCGTACCTCGACGACCGGCATCATCAGCAGCATCGCCAGCATCACCGTCAGCCCTCGCCAATGAGCACGTCCACGTCCAAGCCGCCTTTGCCGCGGAGCCCGAAGCCGCCGCAGTTTTTGCGCAAGGCGGCGACCGCGACGGCGTCTCCTCGGCCTGGTGCCGCCGTTCCCTCGAAGGACAGGGACAGCAAGGATAAGGGCAAGGACCGGGGGAGAGAAGCGCAGCCGCAGCCGCAGGCCCGTCCCCCGACGCACAACACCCGCGATCCTGGCGAGCGCCAGGACCTGCTCAGGAAACACCGGAAGCTGGCACAGATGTTTGGCGAGGGGGTGGACGGCGTGCTGTGGCCGTCGGACGATGCGCAGGTCGTCGTGTCTGACAGGGAGAAGGAGAAGGGCAAGGCCAGGACACCGCGCCATAAAGGGACCAAGTCTGTCGATAAACTGTCCAAGTCGGCTGGTCTGTTCGACCGTGCGGGTCGTTATGGCCATGACCGTGACCAAGAGCAGGACCAGGAGCAGGACGAGGACCAGGTGGTCGTGATCGGTCCTACTAAACGCAGGCATTCGACGCCGACGAGTGCCGAGTTTGGGGAATATGCGGCGATGCTGTATGCGGCGCGGTCGCGGTCGAGCGATGTGCGCGGGTCGGGGTCGGCTTTGACTTTGACGACGGGCAGCCATGCCCAGCACCAGCACCAGCACCAGCGGGACAACAACGTTCCGAATTCGCCGGAGAGCTTTATTGAGATGTTCGACGATGATCAGTTGTCGTCTAGTGATTTGCATTTGCGCGGTGTCGGTGGCGGTGTTGGCGATGCTCGCGACGATGGTCGCCACAATGATAAGGGCGACGACGACGATAATATCAATGGCGAAAACAAGAACAAAAATGACAAGAATGATAGTGCGTCCTCTTTTTTCTTCTCCCGTGCACCTCGACTCTTACACCTTCACTTGTAGCCGAACTCGAGGTCTCTGTCACCACCGCCGGTAAAGGCCACGACCACGACCACGATCAAAACCAAGACCAAAATAGAGACCAAAACCGCGACGGTGCTGCTCATGCTCAGGCGCAAGAAGACGAAGAGCGCCGCAAAATGCGCACCAAGCTCGCGAAGCTGCACCGCTTCTTGGGCAGCCGCGTCCCCGTCGAGCTGGCGCTCGGGGCGGGGTATGCGCTGAGGGAGAGGGATTTGCCGCGGCCGATGCCTTCGCCGTCTTTGCCGCTGCCGTTGTCGTTGTCGTCGCCTCGTGGGGTCGCGATGGGGGTCGCGACGGGGGCGACGGGGGTGTTTGGGGAGGATGGGGACGGGGTGCATGTGCATGCCCCGAAGGGGTGGATGGGGAGGCGGAGGAGGAGCAGCTCGAGTGCGGCGCTGCCTGGGTATGTCGGTGTTGGAGGGGCGGGTGCTGCTCAGCCGCGGGTGGCGGATACGCTGGATGAAAAGGAGAGGGCTATTAACCTGAAGAGGGCGAATAAGATGGAACAGGTGCGTTTTTTTTCTTTATCTCTCTTTTCGGTTTTTTTTCTCAACCTTTTTGCCTTTGGTGCGTGTAGATGTTCGGTACGCGGCCTCCTCCTGCGATGTTGTACCAAACCCGCGCTGCGGCGCGCGGCCGGTGGGGGTCTGTCGGTGTGCCCGCCAGCGCGCCGTTCCCGTCGTCCCTCCCCAACCCGCCGCGACCACCGCCTCCCGTCACCGCGCTCGCGTCCTCCTCGCACAATGCACACGCACAAGCACCAGCACAGGGATATCCTGCCGACTCTAGCAGCCACCCGCATAAATCAACATATCTCTCAGCGCCGTTTCCGTCGGGGCCGAACCCTAATACCGCGGCGTATAAAGGCAAGGGGCGGTATCAACATGGTCATAAGGGACATAGGCCCGGCACGAGC
Source organism: Hysterangium stoloniferum (assembly GCA_015178975.1). Classification (NCBI taxonomy): domain Eukaryota; kingdom Fungi; phylum Basidiomycota; class Agaricomycetes; order Hysterangiales; family Hysterangiaceae; genus Hysterangium; species Hysterangium stoloniferum. The sequence goes on along the minus strand of WHVD01000058.1, from coordinate 216,654 downwards.
GAGTCGAGCAAGCCGTTGTTGGGGCCTAATCGGTCGGAGGAGCGTGTGGATGGGGATGGGGACTTTGGGTTTGGGTATAGTGGGGGAAGTGGAAGGGGTGGGGAGAGAGGTGTGGGCATGTCGGAGATGTATATTCACTATCGGCATTCGTTGAATTCGTTGGTTGATATCCTTGACAAGGCAAGTTTGGCGGTATTGCATCGTTGGCCATTTCCAGCGCTGACTTTAATAATACTCAGGACGATAAGGCCTCCCTCGCGGAATTGCACCAGTATATCAACGGCACGTCGTCTGAAGAGGCCGAGTCCGACCAAGACAACGAGCCCGTTTATAATCACAGCCCCGATCGCTACAACTATACGGACGACTTGCCCACTCCCACGCACCACCACCTCGCCCACTCCCCCAGCAACGGCAGCACACTCTCCCGACGACGTTCCCTCCCCGTCCCCGCGCGCACGATGCCCTCGAGCGCACACTCGTCCCTCGCGCCACTCACGTTCGCCGCGGGGTCCCCGCCCTCGGTGTACTCCCAAGCCTCAGCACCGCTCGCACACTCGCCCTCGCTCATCTCCATCCGCTCGGCAAAGTCCGTGGCGAGCATCATGACCACGACGACGACGGCGACCGCGGACATCCTCGACCCGATCCCGACGGCGTTCCAGGTCCGCCGGCGGCGTGCGGCGAAGCTGACGGCGTTTTTTGGCGTGAACCACCGCGATTTGTTTGGGGAGGTGTTGGATAGCATTGAGCGGGGGATGCGGGAGGATGTGCGGGTGGGTGGGTTGCAGATTGGGGAGATGGAGGTGGGTTTTTTTTCTCGGTTGTGCTTGGTTTTTTTATGCGATGATGTTGACTTTTTATTGTTTCCTTTTTTTCTCTCTTTAGGAACTTCTTGCGAGGCTTAAGAGGCTTAAAAGGCGGAAGGAGGAGATATCGACTTGAATGGGCGATTGCTGGCATTCGAATCATCATCGATTATCTATGGGTTAGGTATGGACGCGATGGAGGTATGTCTCTTGTCTTGGCGTCGCCACCGCCCCCGCTTTTGGCGCTGTTGGTGAAGATGCTAATGTCTATTTTCTTTTCTTTCAGGAACCTTTTTATGAAGCTTGGGGAAGCTTAAAACGCGGAAGAGAAAGAGAGAGAGAGGCGATTTCACCTTTTATTTTCTGACTTGCGGCATTCGACGTCTCTCCTTCGCCCTTTTTATTTATGGATTTTGGACCTGGTCTTGAACACCGGATAACGACGACTCTTGCACCCTCCCTTTTTTTTTTGCACGGACTTTGCCGTGCTTGTTTCTTTTTAATTCAATGTTTCGTCAAGTTTGGCTTGTATACACAGCCATGCATACTCATGGGACGCCTGTCTGCCCACTATCACACACAACACGTGCTCTCTCTTCTCTCCGAGTCTACTCCCTATATGCCTTCCTCTCTCATCTCTCGTGTTCCAGTTTTACTCTTTTTTTTTTACACTTTCGTTTACAAATATCACATACTATACTATCCTTAAAGGCACTCTTATCCGTCCGTTCACTAGGCATATAATGTGTACATTGTAATTACTGTCTCAGGAATAAATCATTCTGGCGTGGATTGGCACCATGCCATATCATAATATATGTTCTACAAGCAACGTACTCGGAGATTTTGAGTGATAGTTCTTTGACGAAGAATTGTTACGAATGCATTACGCAGGCAGCAAAAAAACATCAAAATAACAAACGAGTTGCTTTGTTGGAGAAGTGACGAGTAGCGATTGGCAAAGCCCGAGTTGAGCGAGGCCCAGTTGTACTTGGGCTGTCCACTCATTGCAAGGTGGACAGGCTCGGCTCGGTCGGCATGGGATATTTTTAAGCCCGCAGGGCACAGCTTGGAGTGCCGCATGGTGATTCACTTTGAAACCTTGATACCTCCATGGCAACCATACACAGCATCAGTGAAACCGTCCTACCAAATTAGTCCTAAACCCCACGCTAGCCATATCGGTCTCCTGGCTGGATGCTTAGTACAGATATGCTATCTACACTATGGCATAAATCAAATAATATTGAATTGTGGCTAAGCTCTCTTGAATATGTGTATCTTGCTTTGTGAATACTTTTTTTTTCGAGGCCTCAATGAACCAGAGGCCGTGGCCTGACCCCGGTCCAAGCCGTCTCGCCTGAGATATGGTGGCCAAAGCAGGTTGCCAATCACTATTGATGAGGTAAAGAAGTACAAATGGAGGGGGTCTGAAATTACATATATTTATATATTTAAAATGTCTAAAAATAATGAAAATAACAAATCACAAATAAAATAAAATTTCTCCTTGCCACAGCCATCATTAGCGGAGGGAACTTTTCAAATTCTGGCGGGATATTGGGGAGGTTGGTGAGTGTGAGCGGGTGAGATGTAGGTCACTGATATTGCGAGGTCGTCGAGAACTCTTTAGTGTGGTGTGCATAGTAATATTTTCTGAAGTGTGGTCAATTCTCTCGGATTTAACTTTTTTCCATTTTGGGAATTCGGTGACCAAGCTGCAAGGAACTCGAGGAATATTAGTAAGCGGGTTGTCCTCATACGTTTACAACAAGTCAGCCATCACTTACTCAGACAAATGAAAAGTTATTCGGTCTAGGGGGAACCACGAAAACTTCAACATAAACAGAGCATGGTTAGTTCACCAAAGCTAGGTGCTGTTGCAGACCATCTTGTTGAATAAACAAATACATCATAAGCTCCATGCATCAGCTGCCTTGCCTAACCAGATTAGTTCCATCCTTTGTATTTGGAAATATAACTTGCCGTCTTCTTGGTCTATTCAATCTTAAACACAATGATCATGCTTATTTATGGAACTTACTTGTAGTATCACGAGCCATGTAGTTCCGAATCTTACTTATACTTGTTCATTAGTTAGTTTCACCTCAGCTGTTTAGCCCCGCTCTCGCATGCAAACACTGAGGTGAGTTCGGTTACATACATATGCTCTACCTTTTGTACTCATAAATGTACACCAAGATAACTTCATTATCTAAGTAAATATTAGCTGTTTAGCCCCGCTCTCACATGCAAACACTGAGATAACTTCATTATCTAGCACCCGCTTGAACACATCTTTGGTCTCATTACTACAAATCACCATCCATGCATCATCATTCTATTAGATGTTGATGGTTTAAAGAAAATGGGCAGGGCTTATTTAGTATTACTAAACTACTGTACCATACTACATAGCCAAGTGTATTTGAAAAAAAAGTGCAAGACTGTGTACCTACTCAATGGCTTGCAACCTATATGAATAAATTCCAACACATTTACCATGCAGATTTCACTCTTCACATACCAATTTTTTTTTGTATCATCAATCCTACCCATCATGCAAGATCTGCCACTCATTGCCACAATATCTTGAATACTCAAATACACTTCCAATAACACTCAATGATCTGGCCGACTGACATGCTGTTAAGGCATATGCAGGGCTTAGCAGAGGGTTTCTGGAGAAACCTGCTGGTATTCTGGTAAGACTTGGCTTCAGCTTATAGGCTGCGCCCTTGTGAGATCGTGGCATCCAATTTCAAATGGGCAGACAGGAAACCTGGGGAGTCTGGGTGTAGTTGATAGGTCAGGGGTTGATAGGTCAAAAGACCAGTTGGGGAGCCCACAGGCTCCAACAAGGATGAGGGGTCGGGTGGTGATGGGTTGGAGGTCGAGCGATAGATAGGTCAGAGCCCATGGGCTCTGACGAGGTAAATAGCAGTGTGTTTCAAAGAGAGGAATAAAGCAGAAATTATACTGAGATTACTGGGAAGATCTAAGCTGATTTTCTGACTGGATTGTATATACAACATCTGCCAGACTATATAGACTGTGGAATGTATGTTACAGTGACTCCAAAAACCCTTTCCATGCTAACCCCAAATGCAGTGTGTGAAGTGCACCACCTTACAGCATGGGAATTCTGCTTAGCTTTGGTGGAGTCAATTAGCCAGGTGACCATAGCAACGCATGGTCACCAGTGTCCACCAGAGCACTGCTGGGCAGACCACCACCTTATCAATCACCACAATCAGTTGTCTCTGAAGATTGAACTTTGTCAGCTAGAGTAGAGGGTGGCTAGGAGAAACAGACTGTAATGGTTTCGAGCCGATGAAAGCTCTCATCAGGGGGATACCACTACCCCTACCATTTCGTCCTTCCAGTACTGTTTAGGAGTCTACTACTGAGCCTGGTCCAAAGGGAGTGATAAGATAATGAATTTGTGCCGACCTTTGCATGCAATGAAATTCCAAGAATCTTGAGACCCAATGGTGGGTAGTATACGGTTGGGTGGTACACCTGTCAGGAGGTAGAGGCTTTAATCCGTGATCATCAATCACCTAAGCTGACATAGGTTGTGCTGTGAGGTAGCAGGTTTCCCTGCTGGCTCGTCTGTCGATGTCCATGCAGCAAGACGATGGTGGATACATAGTACATACCCTTGGCTACAGGATTGCTCCCTGGGTCACGTGATGTGGGCCACAGGGTGTAGAGATATGATCAATTTAAAACAGCAATACCATGGAAAGGGTTTTTTCACTTTTGAACTGATGACTAGGATCTCAGTCAAATCATAGAATAATGGCCATTATTTGTTATTACAAACAAATATATACATGTAAATAGTATGTCTGAGTTTAAAATAGTTCACACACTTCCACACTTCTTGATTCCTAACCACCATCATGGTCAGATCCCTCTCTCTTACTCAACAAAACACCATCCTCTCCTTGCTTGATTCTGGCCACTCTAGTGAAGCCATTGCCAAGAGAACTGGTGTTAGCCCATCTGCCATATCCAAACTTTGCTCCAAACAATGCTCTCTCCTTCCCAAAGCTGTTGGAGGTCATCTCTCAAAGCTTTCCCATACCAATATGTGACATGCTCAACATTTCATCACCTCTGGCAAAGCTGAAAATGCTGTCCAAGTGACCAAAGCCCTCACCAACATTATCAACCAGCCCTTCTCTGCCAATACAGTCTGCCTCCACTTGAAGAAGCTGGTATGAAGGCTGTGGTCAAGTCAAAATCCCCCCTTCTTTCTGCTAGGCATCACAAAGCTCACTTAGACTTTGCCTATGCTCACAAGGATTGGACTATGGAGGACTGGAAGAAGGTCATATGGTCTGATGAAACCAAAATCAATTACCTACGGCCAGATGGATGTAAATGGGCATGGAAAAGGGTAGGTGAAGGCCTGAATGATAGGTTCTCTCATGATGTGGGGCTGTATGACTTAATATTTAGGTCCATTTGAAATAATTGCACACGTAGGTTCAGTTTCTTGGACCCTACGGCTTCTGGATAGCATGCGTGCGGTACACCTGGTATTTCATGTTTCTATGTTAGAACCTTGTACTGCTAACACTATCCCAGCTGAGTTTGAAATATTACAAATTTTAGATTTGAAAATTGACAAGTGTCGATGCACTTGTAAACTGCTTTACTTGGTCAAGTGGGCAGGTTACGAGGGCACTGATGAAGAAACTTCATGGATTTTGGCTACAGAACTCAGTAATGCCATGGAAATCGTTACTGGCTTTCATACAGCTTACCTGCTCAAACCCAAACCACTATCTTCTCTTTGACTGCACTCTGCAGACCCCGTGTTACATTTCGACTCATTCTCATTATTCCCTGTCGCCCTATGTCTCTCTTTGCTTTTACAGGTTTCTGACATATCTTTCAAGTCCTAAGCAGATTTTCCATGGACTTTGATTTTTATGTTTTTTCATGTTCTACTTTTATTTTCAAAAAAAAAAATTATTATATTAACAATACTCTTGGTTTAATCCGTAGAGAATACGCTTGGCCCAACCTCCGAGATTTCGTAACCCAGTTCTGTAAGTCATGCACCACCTGCTTATGCTCTAAGACCCAGAGGCATAAGCCATACGGCCTTCTCAAGCAACTCCCAATACCAGAAAAACCCTGGAACTCAATTTCCATGGGTTTTATCGAACAACTCCTGACTTCCGAAGGCTTTACATCCATTCTAGTTGTTGTGGATTGATTCTCAAAACAAGGCATTTTCATACCCACTCATGATACAATCGCATCCTTACAATTAGTGGAACTTTTCATTATTCACGTATTTTCCAAACACGGAGTTCCATCTCATGTAACTTCCAATCGAGGCTCCAAGTTCGTCTCCCATTTCTTCCAGGCCCTCGGAGAAGCCCTCGACATGAAACTACACTTCACCTCAGGATATCACCTGGAAGGTGATGGACAAATGGAACACGTAAATCAAACATTGGAACAATATCTCCACATCTATTGCAATTATCAACAGGACAACTGGAAATCCCTTCTTCCGATCGCAGAATTCGCCTACAATAACTCTCCAAATGCAACTACCGGTGTATCTCCTTTTTTCACCAACAAAGGCTATAATCCAAATCTCACTGTATATTCTGAACAAGATTTGGCTTCTGTCTGTGCTCAAGAATTTATTACCGACCTCGATGAATTACATCAAGAACTTTGGAAAGCTATTTCTTCCGCACAGGAATATTATCAATGTTCTGTGGACAAAAACAGGATCCCACCTCCTAATTTTAAAATTGGTGATCAGGTTTTTGTAAAAGCTCAATTCTTCCGTACTACCCGACCTTCTAAAAAACTCACTGAGAAATTCTTAGGCCCTTTTGAAATTATAGCACAAGCCGGTTCACTCTCATGGACTCCCCGACTTCCTGATAGTATGCGAGCAGTTCACCCTGTCTTCCATGTTTCCATGTTAGAACCCTGTGTTCCTAACAAAATCCCGGAATGTATTCAACCCCCATCCCCTCCGGTCATCATTGACGGAGAACCCAAATTTGAAGTTTCTGAAATTTTGGATTCTAAAATCGACAATCACTGATGTACTTGTAAATTGCTCTATTTAGTCAAATGGGCAGGTTATGAAGGTACCGACGAGGAAACTTCATGGATATTGGCCACGGAACTTGGACACGCTATGGAAATTGTTACTGACTTCCACACAGCTTATCCAAGCAAACCCGGACCTTTATCATCACTCTAACCCTTTTCTGTTTCTTGTGTTCAGTCTCTGACACTTCCGACACTTCTGTTATCACACTCACTTTTTAGGTTTTGCAAGTCAAAAAAAATAAAATTATTAGGACTATTTTAGAGTCTCTGATACCCCAAATCCACTTTCCATCCCGACTCCCATCTCATCAGCAACCTCCGCACTTTCCACCATATCCTGCACCTCTTCATCCTCACTCTCTGATACTTCCGGCCCATTTCCTGACTCCCACCTTTTTTCAACACATTCTGCCAACGGATCATTAGGCTGTTCCCGTGCCTTATCGGAAAATCTCTCAGATACTGCGATAACACTGATGCTAACCATTATCTTCTCCAGGAATTTTTTTTGTCTCTGGAAATTCCGGATCAACAAATGGAAACCCTTTTCCTGGATCTCATTATGGCAATCTAGTGTATCCTGTATTTTCATGACTTCCGTCCCAATAAAGACCAACGCGTCAATGGTGTCCTTGAGGAGCTCCATGCCTGTACTATCCGTTTTCGGCACCTCAGTTTCCACAGCTTTGGCCGCTCCTGAACTTTCCGCGTCATTAGTTTTCTGAGCCTTCTCACCTTTTGGAACCCTTTTCGAGGCGAGAGTGCACAGAAGTTTAAGAACTGCACAGGGATAGCAAGTTCCACCCATTTTACCTTCTGTTTCCAACATGTCATATTCCGTATGGAACATCGATAACATGGATTGTCATGGATGACTTCCATCCATTCTGGAGCCTTGACCTTTGGCTTCTGTTTCGGAAGTTAATCAAATACCGACCTTTTGTAGATGCACTTACTTTAGGACTCGAAGGTCCAGCCTCTCCCTCTACCTCAACCTCCACGGCTTTTCGCTGTACCCAATAGTTATCGGTTGGAACCACGGAAATGTACGGATTGCACTTACCTTTCCTTCCCTTATCTCCTCACGTTTTTTTGCCACCTCTGACTCCTGCTGTAATCTTTCCGCCTCTTCCTTCTTTTTCTGAGCCTCCACCGTTTTCCGTATCCATGCTTCTTTTTCCGCCTTCGCTCACTCCAACTCCCGTTTTTCCACCTCTTCTGCTGCTTTCAACTCCTGCATCAATGCCTTTTCCTCCTCCTCCTGTCATCGCTTCAACTCCTCCATCCTTTGTCGTTTTTGTTGAAGTTCTGTGACCTTCGACATTTTTTGAAGTACAGCAATTTTGGTATCTGAATCTTCCAGGGTAGTGATGAATAATGGCCGACGAATTGACATGCAAGTTGTGGATAAAGAAACAAAAACATTAATTTGAATATTTGGAAGTTTTTATACTCAGAACAACAGCCAAAACTCTCACCTCCAGAATTGCGTAAATTTCATGACACATAATAATCAGCCATCGCTTCAATCACTCAGTACCTAATCACCTCTATGGGACTTTGGCCTAACAGGGGGGTACTGTTATGACCCGTTCCCAGATGTTTCAATATCCGACTTCCGATCTCCGACTACGGAACATCATAGTTACTGTATCTTCCGCATTCTTCCCTTGTTCCACATTTGGTAATTTGTCCATTGACAAGTATTCACTTGTTTGTTTATTATATTCCTGTTTTGGAATATTGTCTCCCTGATATGTCTTATTGTATTTCCATTTTAAGAATACTTCCATTTCTGTCTTATTATGGTCTTAGTTTGTAGTACAATAACAAGAAGACTTATATTAGTTTCCACGAATTTGTACTTTACCTTAGATCTGATATCGACTTAGTTTCTTATTCCTTCTTCCATCTTTCTGTATACTCGATATTCAGAACTCTTCGGAACTCTGAATATCTGTATCTTCCATCGTAAGTCTCACTTCTGAAATTAAGGACTTTGAGCGTTTGCGTAGAGGCGCAGCACATAAGCTGAAGCCAATGTCCTGACCCTATCTGATAGTTCCCGACTTTCCGGTGACTTTCCAATAGTTCCAGAATAAGTTCCCAACACGGCACTTAACATGGAGCTTATACACTTGAAGATCTTTGTCCTGATCCACCCCTGAACTATTTGACATCTGGTTTATTATGCCTCCTGTGTTTGTTCCCATCCTCTCTTAATCCTTGTCCCTAGTATGGTATGCCCAGTCTTTTCTTGTTTGCCCTTTTTGTTCTTTTTGTCTTTCCAGATTTGTTGTACAATAACCTCTAGCTCTATATAGTCTAATCAAACATGTACTTACAATCTGATCAGAAAATCAACTTAGCACACCTAGTACCCTACCCCTCACTCTAAGAACCCAGTACCAGCATATTCCTGGAGCCCATGGGCATTCCAACTTGACATAGCATATTCTTGGATTCCCCAGGTCTCCTGCCCCATCCTTGCATATTCCCAGACCCCTTGTTACAACCTGTGTTTGGACACGCATAGGAACGGGAAGACTATGAGACGTGGAAGCAATGATAATTTACTTGACGAGCAGGAACAGACCTCTAGAAAATAATGAGAAGGCTGAGTAATGAGCCTTACTTCATGAACAGAAATACTGGAAATTAGACGAGAAAGGACAACTCACTTCTTTGGAAGTTCGGGGTTGTTCTAGAAGATATATTATCAGGCTGAAGTTCTCTCCCGTTTTACTGGGCGAAAATCTTGTGAAACTATCTTCTCTCGCAAATACTCACCTGCTAGTTAAGTACAAGGTAGATGTAATCAATGTATAATTGGATGATTGTATGGATCATGCATAATGCTTATCCGAAAAATTGTACTATATAGTTGATTGATAACTATCAAGAATTAGCTTAATGTCAAAATGAGGGCATTGACAGGAGCAGTACACCGGTACGACACCTTAACCTTGTTCTCAAAGGCCCCGCGTCAATTCCACAACTAGTTATGATAGCATGGCATTATATTCGACATTTACGTAGACGACCTCCTATTTCTTGTGTGATGCACAAGTATTCACAAAGGTAGGCACAAATGAAACACAAGTAAGTCTCATATCAACTCTTCCTACTGTAATTCAGGGTTATTGCAGCCGGCAATCCAGATACATATCAAATACATATAGTAAGTTGAATCCAACTAGAATGTGTATTAGAATATAGAAACGGCATTCATTAAGCACTTTACATGATTAGTTTTGGAAGCTGTTAAGTTGCTATTCCGAATCCAGCCGGACAGTGCCATCAGAAATGAAGCAAAATCTGCGCCTATGATTTTGACAGGCGTCACATTCCGTTTACGGGCATGTAGAACTGGAGATGAATTGTTTCGACCAATACTTATCTAGCTTCCACCCTCAACGTCAACCCCCACAACGTCCTCTTCAACGCGAGGACACAGCATGAGCGGATCCATACCACATCTTTCCGCCCAGCCACCTGAACAGCAAGATGCTGTCTATGCCACGTCTGAAGACCAGCATCCACGGTATTATATCCCGCCACAGATTCCTGTCCACGGTCAATTTTTAGCACTCAACTCGGATGCGTCTTCGTCCCTTCAAGCCATCCGACACAATTTCACAATCGCCGAAAGAGAACCGGATTGTGGGAGGATATCACACGAGTAAGCCAAAATTATTACCGTCCAAATTGATTCATTTATATACGGAATTTATGTTAGAGATCCCGCATATGGCTATGCGAATGTGCAGACGGGTCCAATACAGGGTTCCTCTCCGACCTGGTACGCCCAAGAGATGCCAATTAGTTCAGAAATGAGGTGCGTCGCGTCGACACTAATATTTCCAAGTATGACTTATTTAATGTTGACAATAGTCTGACCAACCATGTGCCCAGTGTAAACGAACCAAATACGGGTCCTACAGTGGGCCCTTCACATATAGGTTAGGACGGTTTTCTCTGTAGGAATGCAATAATAACGTAATATGCTACAGGTACTAGTACAGGTCACGACAACCAAGCATCCAATCCTTCCTCTGTGTTCGTGAATGCCGCCGATGATGGAAACGAGCATTCGTACCATATGCGATACGCCATGACATTTAATGGCGTCCATGGGAGAGACAATTTTCACCAGGTACAATCATGCAATCTGCCACTGTCCTCCCCTGGGAACAATATTCCGTCTACAATGACCCCCCACAACCATGGCTTTTGGACAGACAATTTGTAAGTTATCAGCATTGGTGAGAAAACCCAAGCTTGACTTTTCTCCAGAGCCATGGGTATGAACGTCAGAGTTGCGCAGAACTACATGATGTCAACTGACGCCCCACCGTTTGACGACCGAGAACAGTCCCAAGCTCAGGCTCCGGGGGGCAGCCACCCAACTCGTACTGAAAACATCCTGTAGGTGCCAGCGTCCATCACCCATATCTATACCGAAGCGTTGCAGTGTATATGGATACGGAGCTGGAGAAGGCCACATTGGCCACTCCCATCCGACAATCACCGAGTTGCAGCACTCGGATGTAACCAACTATTATCCCATGTCAGGGGTGCACTACGAGGGGAGTTTAGCAATGTATGTGTTTATTTATTCTGGGAATTTTACATATAAACTAATGATGACAATTGTTCTCAACCGCATTTTTGTATTCCAGCTCCCCTCAAAGTAACAAATTCGAACCCGACAATTCTGTGGCTACAAATATCGGGACCACAGACGTGTCGGGTAATGTTATAGGAAGGAGGCCGGATGAAAAAATTGCACCAGAGCCAGTGGGACGCTCTGATGCGGGATTCTCCCCATTTTCCACTACATTCCTCGTGATATCTCCGGGTAGTACCCCACCGATCATGCCCGCCAAGGCTAAGAAAGGAAAAAGAAAGGTTGTCGAAGTTATCAAAGTAAATGAAGGGGCTGGGGTACCTCAAAACAATACGCCCTTCATTTCCCGGAAGCGCAATCCCCGCTACCGTCTCAAGATCCCGCGCAAAGAACTTTTGCGTGTGGTTTTTGACCTTCGATCACTTCCTACGCCGTCCAAGAGCGTTTCTGATATTGTAAATTACATTGGAATGGGCTTCAACCTTAAGCAATGTAAGTTGTGTGGGGTTGTTTCAGAAAAGCTGGCCTACCATTGGGTCAAGGTTCACGCCTATGCCGACCTCGTCAGCCAATGGCAACTGAGATTGGCAAAATCCACTGCCATGAGGGCAATAAATTCAAAATGGCAATTTGACATTTTGATCGCTGCTGCCTACCTTTGTCCCATTCCGCAGTGCGAAGAGTCAGTGGTGCCTTCACCCTCGGCCTATGCGACGGCGGAATCATTTCACGATCATATCGGGCTCCATATCAGGCGTTCTATACATCTAGCCAAAAACCCAAAAACCCTCCAAGACACAAAGGGCATGTTGTGTGGGAGGAAGATGACAAGCTATCATATACCAGGCGGAGAAGTACGTTAAGGAGCATCCGGTCTGGCAAGAGGAAGATTATCACATCTTCCCTAGCAGGGAACACAAACTGGTTTGGCTGCTACACCAGGCGAATCCTCTGCCTGAGTGAGTAGTTGGTCGCGGGATATGTATACGACTTGGATGAAGAGGTACTGTTATCTACGTCAGAGATTGAGCACGGGCACTAGCACGCGATCTGATCCGTAGACTATATTTAGGTGATCACAATTCACAAACAGGACCCAACATAGATCAAATGTTATCCTTCTCTAATATCACTTTAATTAAAACTCACTATGCGTCGTGCGGCTTCGACAGACCCAAATGATTCCTCTCGCATCACTAAACTTTAGATACAAATAGCAATCCGGCGCCCGTATCGGTAAATGTTTAACAATTAATCATAGCCTGGCGCCTAAATCCCAATATCAACATTCCATTCGGTCGCATACTTTTGCTGATTACTGTAAGTACACCTCGAAATGTGGGAGCACATTAAATGAGGAATACTATCAAAAGGGTCGCGAGGAATCCTACACTGGATATTAGCATTAAGAGTCTAGATACAACAATCAATACTCAGTATTTGCGCGCAGTATCCCAAATAGCTGAATTGATTACCTAGATACAACAATTAATACTAGGTAATAAATGAGTAAGAAAGATAAATAAAAGTAGTGATAACTATCTCACCTCAGCATTTGCATGCAGTATGCCAAATAGCTGAGGTGATACTAACTAAATTGTCTTGTATTTAAACTATCTAGTAGCCAAGAGAAATATCCATATAATATATCAGAAACATCTTACAAATATATGATATCAAGACAAGGGTACGAAATGACTATTGTTACCTGTGTTTATATCACCGTAAGGCCATATTGCGGCCTTTGCATGACCATATGACCGTGTAGCCGTATAGCCGAATACAGCCATCGTGGACTATTCCATGCTTGTTGATCCAACACTGGAGCCAGCTATTCTGAAGAGCAAGTGATCCCTTCCATCATTATGCACTTTGACAACTAGTACCGAGATACACAGTTTCTATCACACGCACCGAAGAGCTACCAGGCTGGATGCAATATCTATTCCCATATTAACCAAGCTGCATTAAACACAAGGGGAGCACTAGCTGCAGTTAGTGCATTACTGGGTAACTAATATTCAAAAGAAGCTAGTCCAACTTCCTGGCTGTGATGTCAGGGTCTAGATAGTGGCCCTCTACACATTGGAGCCAAACCTAACATAACTATTCACTGGTTCAAATGGGGTGGGAAAGCTCATAGAGGTACAGGGGAGGATGTATGCTGAACAATACTGTGAAATTTTGGAGCTGGGAGTGGTGGAAATTTTTGAAAAGTTGAAAATGGAGAAGGCCAACCTTTACTTTCAGCAGGAAAATGACCCTAAACATGTATCTTGGCAGGCAACAATGGTTTGAGGACAAGGACATTCAAGTACTATACTGGCCTCCCCAATCCCCTCATCTTAATCCCATAGAATATCTTTGGGAACACCTCAAGTGCCAATTCCAAAAATATGACATATCACCCCAAGGAAGTATATGAAGACTGGTAGAGGAGTGGAATGCAATCCAACCAGAAGTCTGACAATATCTAATAGAAGTATGCCTGGAAGGCTCAGGGCAGTTATAAAAGAAAAAAGGGGTAGGTCATGCAAAGTACTAGATAGTAAAATAGTCATGGGTCAAAAAATTGCCCCAATGACTGGCTATTTTGTTTTATTTTTTATTCAATGGGTTTTGATCCAAATCACATGAACCAAGCTTATCTTCAAGCCATGATCATCAGATAGTATCTTCTATAGTTTACTTAGATCTTCTGCCTATCTATGTCAGTGGTTCATACCAACCCGACCTTTCAAAATAAGAAAACATTGGGACAGTTTTTTGAGCCACTGTAATTCTTGTTGGTGTCTATCTGTTAGGATCAGATATCCTGCCAGACCCCAGACCCTTCCTCATAACATTTCTGTTGTCAAAGGACATTATTACTTATGTTACCTGGGCTTCATTCAGATATCCCATACCCTCTAGATACTTGAAGATTTCATGTTCTGATCTGTCCTTGAGTCTGTATAACATGCATTTATTCATCTGCTTATTGTTTCCCCTGAAATTGTTACTATTCCATCTCAATCCTTATTCCTCATAAGGTCTACCCTGCATCATCTCTTGTTCACCCATTTTATCTTTTGTTTTGCTGGATTGTGTTAAGATATAAAGTCTAAAGACAAAGAGGGAGAGTGATGTCAGAGGGCTGATAGGTATTTAGTACTTTGAAGCAAATGAATCAGATTTGGATGAAGAAGAGGAAGAAGAGGCAGAAATAATCTCTTAACATTCATTGAGGAAGGCCAATCCTAATCTCTTTTAATTTTAGAAATTTTTTGTCATATTTCCTAGCCTTGCTTCTTTGAAAAACTTTTTTTCTACAGGCACTTTTGGCACATCACATGACATAGGGGCCCATATTACATAAAGGTGCTATATTTGCATTGTCCCTATCTTATATCATTGCTGAACTATATGAAATGGAGACTGACTACATAGCCTCTCAGTGAAGATTTATCACTGACTGAGAGGTACTGTTGTGAATAAATTGTGACTTGTTCATGTTGAGATGAGACGGACTTTGACCTCACCTGAGTATAGCAGGGACCCTTGCAAACACAGGGGGAGCTCTATTTACACAGAGCTACATATGTATATACACAAAATAAGAACAATGGAATCCTAATGAGGAAAACAATAAGGATGTGAGACAAGAGGACAATGGGGGAAAGGAACAAAGGAATATGAGCTTGTATAATGCTTAAAATCCAACACACTTCTGCAAGCTCATACAAGCAAAAAGGTCCATGTACTCCCAGAAGCTGAATAATCAGAAACATCCTTCTTCTTCCTCACTTTCAACAGATTCAGGAACATCTATGACTCCAGTCTTCTCTTGTTTATGTTTTTCCCACTCAATTTACTCCTTGCACTCCATCTTGATATGGCCTTTCTGACTGCAGAAGAAGCAAATTGGATCTTGGCACTGATCATCCAAACTGGCAACCAAGGCCTGATCATCCTGCAACTCTTCTTTCTTGATCCTGGCTGTATACCCAATCACTGGGCATTCCTTTCCATGACATTCAATCCAAAGGCAAAGATTTTGCATCCACCATTACCTATACAGGCTTCTTGTGATTGCCACAGCTACTGTTAAGTTCCAAAACAAAGATCTGGAAGTCCCATGGATTTTCTGGTAATTATTCCGAACACTTTCTGGGAATGTTCCATGGAGTCCCTGGGTAATAGTCCGGGAAGTTTCCGGGGATTAGTACAAGGAGTGTACATATCAGAATAATTACCAGAGAGTACTGAGATGGACTTGGCTTCAGCTCATGTGCTGCACCCTTGTACACTCATTCAGGTGTACATATTTCAAGTTGACAGAACACATAAAAGGAAGATGTAGATTCTGGAGTTCCCATGGGAGTTCCAGGAATTGAGCATGCAGACAGACAAGAGGGGTAGAGACTGGATCAGGACATATTCAGGGTAACTAGTTCAAGATTTGAACTAGAGAGTAAGTACATGAGTATGGAAGACTTATATAGACTTTGAAATGTAATAATACCAAATCTGGTAATAATGAGGGGCAGAACTATTAAACATAAAACAAAACAAGTAAATACTAAACTGGGAATTCAGGATGGGATGGAATGAAAGTAGAGAACAAACTAGACAGGTCATTAGACCATAATGGGAGCAGGGTTCTATGCTCTGTTAGAGGGGTTCCAGGAGTCCGGTTGGAGTCCAGTGATGGGCACAGAGAGTGTGAGGTATCAGCTTTATCTCGTAAGGTTCTCTTAATTTTCTTTGAATTATTTAATATTTTCTCGAATTTATTGTATTTCTATTATATTTATTATTGAAATCTATGGCCTAGTTCCTTTTAACTTCACATAATAATAGCATACATGAGCTCATATAATGTTATTATATTATATTTTATTTATTATAATTTTTAACTAATTATTTATCTATTATTTACTTAGTTATTACCACCCGGCACATTGCCTTGCTCCTATGTGCGCATTTGGGTGTCACATGACAAATTACCTAATCCGGCTCATACAGTCACACTAGTGACTAGCATTTAGTCACACTAGTCACACCAGTGACTGTAACATATGTTATAGTCACATAGTTGACTCATCAATTTGCTTCCACCCCGGATCTTGGCCTTTGAACCTTCAAGTTCATTAGAGTGCAACCCTTGTCTCAGACATGGGAGTCATATGACAGAATAGGGTAATAAATTGTTAGACATGATATCATTATTGACTCATTAATGATATCATAAAATAAATAAATAGTTAAATAATTTAGTTATCAAAATGTATATAAGGAGGGCTAAATTTCGAAATAAACAATCTATCTCACATATTTTACTGCACAGCTCAGAAGCTTATCTAATCATCCTAAGGACAATAATAGCCTTAGTCTGATACACTAACTGCAAGCACCTACACTTGCAGAATCTTGAATCTTTATCAGCAACTCTTGAACTTAGCTAATCATCTAAGTTCCCCCAGCCTCACAGCTACCCTTTAGGCTTATTAATTACATAATAAACCTAATAAGTATCTAAGTATCCTTACTGAAATTCCCTGCCAATACTAGATTATTCAAGGCCCAGCCCTAAGTTTATTGAATTAATCAAGTACAAGCACTCAAATAATTCAACACACATTATTTTCTCTATTAATAAATTATTTAACACCTTGTTAAATAACTATTAATAGTTACAAATAAGCATACAAGAATCCGAAGCTTTATATCAAGTCTCTGCTAAGTTACTGCACATATACTCAGCTTCTAGCCTCTATTCTCAAGGAATAGTTCTTTTATTTGTGTTATGACCGGAAATCCCGCCGGACTCCAGGCACATATATTCAGCTTCTAGCCCCTATTCTCAAGGAATAGTTCTTTTTATTTGCTAAAAGAGTCATATATTGTTCTATTGAACCTTTCAATAATAAAAATAAGCATTGATTTGAGTTGTTTAAGCTTAATAGCACAGCTCATTAATCTATCAGTATTTAAATTACTGGACCTTTGCTTGTTTTATTGTTGAAGCTCTGTGACACTATAGCATATATTGAGCTATCTAAGAGAAACCCCTGAATACATTACAGAGAGTCAGATATAAACAGGTTGATGTGTGGTCCAGCAGAGTCTGGGGGACTGGTGCATGAGACACAGTGTCAGATATAGACAGGTTGACATGGTCCAGTGGAGTCTGACAACTGGTGCATATAGGGTGACGTGTGGGTCCCAGTGGGTAATCTGGTTGTAACTGTACCTTGGGTATGATATAGAGAGTTGGGTGCATATAGGATGGGGTTGTTACGACCGTGTCGCAACCCGATGGTCCCCGAGCTTATCACCACCTATCGATGATTCAAGTCATGATTCAAGTCATCACATTGGAAACTGTCGGTCTCCTGATGCTGACGTATGCTTTCACGGTGATCAAACTCCATTTATGCCCATGTCAAAATATACTCGTACTATCTGGTTAGACTCTGATATGTCCCTTTTATTATGATTATCCGTTTCTACTCTGTGTTTCACATATGTCTATATATACTTATAACCCTCAGACTATTTCCTTTTCTCAGAATTCTGCTCTCGGTTATTTCACAGCCTCCAAACTAATTGTAACTTCCCATTCCTAGTCAAGTGGATTTGACAATACCGTTTTCCACTCTTCTCCTAGTTAGTATTTTCCTAGACGCTGAATATTTGTATATGAACCCGCTGTAGTTGTAGTTACTAGGCAATCAGAATATTGACTCAGAATACCCTCTCACACCTCTAGAAGTCTCATACTAAGTATCCCACTATCCACCTTCGTGTGCGCTCACCCACTCTCGGTTCCCGACCCCTTGGCCCGACACTCGACTTATCCTTCAGTTCCAATCGGTAACTCACCGAGAGGTACTCATTAGGACTAGTCTTTGCCCATCCGAAATTTAAGGACACCCGACAGATAATTGCGAGGGCATAGCACATAAGCTGAAGCCAAGTCCTTCCAATCAGTCCCCATCGGCCTACTGACATTAGTCAGTTTTCAGTTCTTAACAGTATATTCTGATTTCACACTCGCATTTTCCATTAATCATGCCTCCGAGAAAAAGAGATGCCAAGCCAAGTGGCGAAGCAGAATCTTCCACTCTCAGTCTCCTTTCCTGTATACAGCCCGAGCTACTCTGAGAACCCCGCAACCAGAAACCTCTGAAGAATCCCGCTTTGTGGAAATTACCGGTGATGCTGAAGAAATTACTGAAGCAACTGAACCCGAAGGACCTGCAGAGGATAACAATCAATCAGCTCCGGAACCCAAACCCAAGGATGGTGACCAACCCGTACCTCAGGCTAGTGGTTCTAAGAAGTTCATGAAACAAAAACCAGCTTTCGATCCGGACAAGACATGGGAATTGTTCTCAGGTACCCTAGGATCCCTTAATGAATTCCTTAAAAGCAATACCAAGGAAAAAGGACCTGGGCAAACCTGAGTCAACAAACCTGAACCATTTACTGGCTCAAACCTGAAGAAATTGCCAACATTCCTTATGCAATGTCAATTCAACTTTTGGGACTGCCCAGCTGCTTTTGCAATGGATGACTGAAAGGTAAACTTTGCACTCTCATACCTTAAGGATTCCGCAGCAGCCTGGTTTGAACCCACATTCTCCAGCCTCACCTCTGAAGATCCCAACTGGCTCCACGATTGGGATGCCTTTGTTGAGGAACTCAAAACAAACTTCGGTCCCTATGACCAAACCGGCGATGCTGAAACCGCACTTTCTAATCTCAAAATGAAAGACACCCAGCGCATCACCAACTACATCGTCCAGTTCAACAACCTCACCACGTGTGAAGAGTGGTAGAAGTTCTAACCGTTCTATATACAAAGAATATCGACCGTTGAAGTACGATACCACGATGTATTGACTGTCTAAGTCTAATACGGACCGAATGTGTATTGACTACTTAGTTCAATACGGTAGAGAGAAGTAGCTATCTAAAGTGAGGTAGATAGCTAGAATGAATAAGCAGAATCGACTGGTTAAGTGTGATTCTGGACAACTGCTCGAGTGCAAGTAGAGTAGTTAGAGAGTCAAATAATAGAGTAGTGTGGATGTAGTCCACGCGAGTTGAGATAAGGATTGAGTTTCGACTGATACAGTTCGAAACTCAGTTTGAATGAGTAGCTAAAGCCCATCTGTGACGGTCGAGACAATACACCAATCACAACTTACAGGACACTAACGGGTGTCTGGGTAAGTCGTGGTTGCGGTGTAAAAAGTGTCTGAGTTCTAAACTACGGGCGCTAGAATACATAAGTCTGGCATGTGTGCACTCACAAGAGTCGATGTACCGCATACATAGGTCGTCGAACTAATTATAGATATAATAAAAGAGAGAAAATAGAAATAATAAAGGAAATATAGTAAGAGCTCATCCGACTATATTTCCTGAGTGTATTTCGCCATACCTCTCACACCACGTGTTGCGACTCAGGCAATTCAGCCTTCCGTTACCAGTTTTATTCTGGCCTCCCATCTTGCCTCAAAGACGAAGTTTCCAAAGGAGAGACTGGCAAACCGAAGACTCTCCCCCTCATGCGTCTAAAGGCCCAAAACATGGATGCCCAATACTGGGAACGACATTCAGAAATCAGTCATGAAAACCCATTGGACAAAAAATCATTGGACAATAAGAATGCCAACAAGTCTGGTAATCAAAACACCAACAATAGTAGCAACTCGAACTCTGATAAGAAGTCCGAAAACAAGGGTTCTAACAACAAAAAAGGCAAGGGTAAACAGTTGAATAAGTCTCAATATAAAGACAAACCCGACTTAACTGGCAAACTTGGCTCTGACGGCAAGCTCCTACCACAAGAAAAGCAATGCCAAATGGACAACAACCTTTGTTTGTTGTGCACAGATCCTGGACACCGAGTTGCCACATGCCCAAAGGCCACAAAAGCCCGATCGGCCAATACAGCCACGACCTCACAACCAGCTAAGCTGGCTGCCAAGTCAAAAAAAGATTAAGCAACTCTCTGGATTCTGTGCAATTGGAGAGTTGCATTGAATCTCTCCGCACACCAGAAAATTGTCATCTTAATGCATCCACCCTGTATGATCCTAATTCCTTGTTTATAAATCTTACTTTGGAACCCCTCGGGAGTCTCACCTTTCGAGCTCTCATAGATTCAGGTTCAACCCATTGTTTTATAGATACAAGTTTTTCCCAAAAAAATCAGTTAAAAACCTATGCAATAGATCTGATTCCACTCCAACTCTTCAATGGTACCTCAAACTCCATAATCTCACAAGCCTGCAAACTCTGACTTCGGTTCCCATGTGGAACTTTTCAGACAGTTACATTTTTTGTAACACAGTTGGACCCGAGCTGTGCCGTGGTTCTAGGACATAACTGGCTCACCCACTACAATCCATTGATTGATTGGGTATTGGGCAGTATCCATTTCTGAACCCCATCGGCACCCGATACGACTGGTCCATTTCCGCCTGTTTCGGCAAATATGGCCTCTACAGCACCTCTGGCCCCCATGGCAAAACCAAGCTCTCCGCCGCCCGTCTCTCTAATAAACACCGCAGCTTTTATGAGAGCCATCAAGTTGGACAGCTCCTGAGCATTTACAGTCAATCTTAAAGTTGACGAAGTCACCAGTCACTTTGCATCCCCAGTGGCTGAACCGATCACAGATTTAGAAGGTGTTCCAGAAAAATACCATGAATTTGCAGATGTCTTCAGTAAACAAAAAGCTGATCGACTTGCCCCTCACAGGCTTTATGATTTGAAAATTGATATTGAAGAAGGTTCACATCCACCCCTAGGCCCAGTTTATCCTCTCTCACAGTCCGAATTATCGGCTATCTGAGATTTCTTGGACGAACACTTAGCTATAGGTTTTATCCGACCCTCAAAGTCTCCTTATGGAGCCCCTGTCCTATTTTTTTTGAACTTTCGAGGACTAAATGTGATCACTTGAAAAGATAAGTACCCATTACCACTAATCTCTGATTTACTCGATGCCCCTTGATACAAAGATAGATCTCAAGCATGCCTATCATTTGGTTCAGATCGCCGAAGGTGACGAATGGAAAACGGCTTTTCGCACTCACTATGGCTCCTTCGAATGGTTAGTGATGCCTTTCGGCCTCACCAACGCTCCATCCATCGTTCAACATTTTATCAATGACGTCTTTCCGACCTCCTCAATGTCTTTGTCATTGTGTACTTAGACAACATCCTCATATTCTCTGAAGATCCTACACTTCATGATGAACATGTTCGTGAAGTCCTCCAAAGACTCCGAAAACATGGTCTTTTCGCAAATGGTAAAAAATGTTCTTTTGATGTCGACACAGTTGAATCTTTAGGTTTCATGATGGGACCTGATAGTCTCCACATGGACGACTCCAAAATTCAAGTCATTCAAGATTGGCCAGAACCCTGAAAGGTTAAGGATATTCAGTCCTTTTTAGGCTTCGCCAATTTTTATTGTCATTTCATTCACAACTACTCAAAAATTACCGTCCCACTCACTCATCTTACTCGTAAAGATGCCCCATGGAATTTCTCCAAAGAATGCTGAACAGCATTCCGAGAATTGAAAAGTGCATTTATATCTGCCCCTATTTTGTTGCACTGGAAGCCCGATGTTCAACTCATTGTGGAAACTGACACCTCGGATTATGCACTTGCTGTGATATTGTCCATTTTGGACACCAATGGCGAAGTACACCCAGTAGCCTTTTTGTCTCGCACATTTTTGGCACCCGAACTCAACTACAATGTTCACGATAAAGAACTACTTGCAATATTTGAAGCTTTCAAAACATGGCGAAATAGTGCTTAATGAAATCTCGGATGCCGGGCCATGTATATTCTCTTCTAATGAGTGAAAGAGTCTTATTGAGGCCAAAGTGTCCCAAGATCAGGTGGTCATGCTTATGTTGTAGGATTCACAGCCGAAGAGTATTGGAATCCGGTACATAGATGCAGTTGTCAAGTCTAATGAAGCCTTGTGAGTCTAGTGACCATCGGGGTCGATTGGGGTTGGATGGGTTATCAAGGTGTGCTTTGGTGACTGGGTCTAATGGAATTGCCGATAGTATATCTTGATGTAACTTTTCAGTATCCATAAGGATAACACTTCGCAAGACTTGAATGAGGTAAGTGGCTCAGATAGATGTGGACAGTTGTTCTGATGAAAACATAGGCTTGAAATTATGCGGATTAACTGTGGTGTAGTCACTACTCCCCTCTTTAGGATAGACATCCCATTGTCTAGTCATAGCGTTGGGTTTTCCACCAAGGTGGCCGGGATGGAAGCAGATTACCATATTGAAAGCGGAGAGGAATTCAGACCATCGGGCTTGCCGATGGATGAGGAGGTGTGTGGTTGAAAAGTAAACTAAATTTTTGTGGTCAGTAATAACATCTATCGGGTGAGCCGATCCTTCCAAATAATCAAATCTTGTACAACGTGTTTACTAAATCACAGTGACACAAATTATATGGCCTACTCAAACAATTACTGATACCAGAAAAACCCTGGAACTCGATTTCTATGGATTTCATCGAGCACCTACCAGCATCCGAAGGTCATACAGCAATCCTAGTTGTTGTGGATCGGCTCACGAAGCAAAGTATTTTCATTCCAACATATGACATGATAACATCTGTACAGTTAGCCGAATTATTCATCACCCACATATTTTCCAAGCATGGTGTTCCGTCGCATGTCACATCCGATTGTGGATCCGAGTTTGTCTCTCACTTTCTTAGGTCACTCGGAAAAGCACTAGACATGAAGTTACACTTCACTTTGGGCTATCATCCAGAAGGCGATGGCCAAACCGAATGCATGAATCAAACTTTGGAACAGCACATTCATGTCTATTGTAACTATCAACAAGACAATTGGAAATCACTACTACTGCTAGCCGAATTCACATATAACAACACACCAAATGCCACTACTGGCATTTAACCTTTCTTCACAAACAAAGGCTACAACCCCAATATTGCAATCCACCTGGAACACGATCTCACATCCACTCGTGCTCAAGACTTCATTACAAACCTTGACGAGCTACATCAAGAACTTCGTAAAACTATCATAATGGCCCAAGAACGATACCAACAGTCCATGGATAAGAATCAACTTCTGCCTCCTGATTTCAAGATCAGAGACCGAGTATTCGTTAAAGCCAAGATTTTCCAAACTACTAGACCCTCTAAGAAGCTCTCTGAAAAATATTTAGGTCCTTTTGAAGTTATAGCACAAGCCGGCACACTTTCATGGATGCTTCAGCTCCCCAACAACCTGTGTGCAGTGCACCCGGTATTTCATGTATCTATGTTAGAACCTTGTGTTGCTAACAATATACCGGATCACTTACAACTACCACCTCCACCCGTGATCATTGATGGAGAACCCGAATTCGAGATATCGGAGATCCTAGACTCAAAAATTGACAATCGCCGACGCTCATGCAAATTACTTTATTTGGTTAAATGGGCTGATTATGAAGGTACAGATGAAGAAACTTCATGGATCCTAGCTACAGAGCTCGGTAATGCCTCAGAAATCATTTTAGGGTTTCATCAAGCCTATCTGAATAAACCCGGTCCTCTAAATTCTTTATAAGTCTTTCACATGGTACCCGACCTTTTTCCGACTATGCCGTAAGTTTTTCACACTTGGTTGTTTTGTTTTAAAATCATTATATTGTTTATTATCTAAAGGTTTCCTCTACCACCTCCCCTTCTTCTCCGGCTTCCAAACCTTCCCCCTCACCAATGGCCACCAACACCTCTCCACTGATCTTTTCCAATACATCAACCCCGGGCCCAACTCCATCGCAACTCGACACCTCTAAATACTGCTCAAGTTGCCCTCCAAGGGACTCTATAACACTGGTTTGTTTCTCCAGTGCAACACCCAAAAGTCGCAACTGCTTGGTCATTAGACCTTGTTGTCACAGTGTTTCGAATCAGAACTGAGTCATCTCTGAGCTCTGAGAAGTAGGTGTGCATAAGGTGGTTCTGCTCTTCCAGAGCATCAGCCTGTTGTTCTTGATAGGACCCATTGCCGTCGACATCTGGGAATACACATCCGAGTTTTTGGTTGGCACACTCTTGACAGGTGTGGCCCAGACCACTTGCCCGTGGATGGCAAGTCCGACCCTGTTTAGTACACCAGTTGCACTTAGGGTCATTTTCAGGCCCCACCTTGGGGGCCTGTTTTTGTTTCTATAATCAAACAAAAATTAGAAAATGAAAAGAATTAGGAACCCGAACCCACCTTGGGGCTCGACGGCCCCGGTACATCCTCCTCGTCCTCCTCTTCCTCTTCGTCATTGGACTCCGAAGGCGTCACAGCCTTGCGCTGAAAAAAAATCAGCAAAACTCGTAAAGAGATGGGAACTGACTTACTTTCCCCTCTCGTTTCTTTTTTGCTGCCTCCTCTCATGCCCAATCGGCCTCCTACTGCTTCTTCTTTGTAAGCACTGCATCCCAGTGCTTACACGCAGCCTCTTCCACTGCCAGTTTCTTCTCCTCAGCCTCTATGGCTGCCAGCTCCTCCTTCTCCTTCTGCTCCTCCTCCTCACATGCTTTCCTCTTCTCCTCCAGCAATCGTTGACATTCTTGCACACTAGATGGTCCACTCAGAACCGACATGGGAGCGACTGTCAACCGAACTGGGTATGGCTTCAACCCTGAACCTATGGTCATTGTGGTCGAGGGAAGAGAAGTGAAAAATCAAGCACCAGTACCCCTCAAATTTTTATATGTAAATTTTTACCAAGTCACATGATGTTTTGACACACCAACCATAACCGACAAGTTTTTACGTACGGAATCTAGATTTTCAGCCTCCTTGGGATTTCAGCCAAATGGGGGGATACTGTTACAACTGTGTCGCAACCCGACAGTCCCCAAGCTTATTGCCACCTATCGATGATTCAAGTCATCGTTCAAGTCATCACATCGGAAACTGTCAGTCTCCCGATGCTGATGTATACTTTCACGGTGATCAAACTCTGTTTACACCCACGTCAAAATATACTCATACTATCTGGTTAGACTCTGATACGTCCCTTTTATTATGATGATCCATTTCTACTCTGTGTTTCACATATGTCTATATATACTTGTAACCCTCAGACTATTTCCTTTTCTCATAATTCCGCTCTCAGTTATTTCACAGCCTCCAAACTAATTGTAACCTTCCCATTCCTAGTCAAGCTTATTTGACAATACCATTTTCCACTCTAGTTAGTATTTTCCTAGACACTGAATATTTGTATATGAACCTGCTGTAGTTGTAGTTACTAGGCAATCAGAATATCAACTCAGAATACCCTCTCACACCTCTAGAAGTCTCATACTAAGTATCCCACTATCTGCCTTCGCGTGCGCTCACCCACTCTCGGTTCCTGACCCCTTGGCCCAACACTCGACTTATCCTTCGGTTCCAATCAGTAACTTGCTGAGAGGTACTCGTTAGGACTAGTCTTCACCCGTCTGAAATTTAAGGACACCTGACGGATAATTGCGAGGGCACAACACATAAGCTGAAGCCAAGTCCTCCCGATCGGTCCCCGTCGGCCTACCAACATTAGTCAGTTTTCAGTTCTTAACAGGGGTCCGGAGCCCAGTGGGCTTTCTGGTCCTAACAGCTACCACAATTACTGGGCCAGAGGTGACCTCCCTCCATGGTCCATTACAACACCTTACATTCATTCTCACAGCTGGCCATTTGTATCTGGTTACATTGACTTCATTTATTTACCACTTTCCCAACAATTTTGCACACCATCATGTTTCTCCTCCTTTAATTGATGACTTACACTGGTGGTGTGCAGCTTTGGCACATCCAGCCCCAGCTCATTTGCTTTGGCCACATACTGTCCTTGACTTGGATATTTATGTTGATGCTTCTACATCATGGGGCATTGGCCTAGTTGTTGGATCAAAATGGGTGGCATGGTGTTTAGAGAATAGCCAGGTATCACATGGATGGGACATTGGTTGGGCTGAATGCATTGCTCTCAAACTTTCTCTGCACTGGCTGGATCACCTTTCTTACTCTAACACTAATTTTATTATTCATGGTGACAACACTGGCATTATCAGTGCCTTCCATCGAGGTTATTCAAGGAATCTACAATGCAATGACTCTGTGCAGTGAATGGTGGCTTCACTTCTTCCTGCAAACAACACTATCTCCCCTCTCTATGTTGCCTCTGATGACAATTTGGCTGACCCAATTTCCCATGGCATTTTCAGTTTGCTAGTTGAGAGATTGCATCCACAGTTTCCACTCCCACCAGAGTTGAACGAACACAGGTGATGACATTTGCCAAAAAAGGAAATTGTTACAAATCCAAACAATCTGAACCAAACAATGCGTCTACAAACACTATCTGAACCAAACAACCAAACAACATGTTGGATGTCTGACTGTTCATCCTTCGCATTGTCACAACATTAACAGAATACTAACACAATTATATATGTGGTTTTCACATACTATAGACACCCTACAATGTGTGCTCGAGGATCTGCACCCTGTGTAACTTCTTGTCCACAGCATAGTGTATGTTCATACTCACCTCGTTCCAGGATAGGGCCCAAGCTCAAGGAGGAGCAAGGAGCAAGGATCTTCCACAGCAAAAGGGCACCTGTCTCAGTCAGCAGAGGAGGTGGGTGTCCCCTGAGATGCTTCCTACTCTACTTCCAACTTGTAAATTTCACAGGTACTTACCAATTCTCCTACTTTTTCTGGAAGAACGAGCCCCACACAGTACTTGTAAAGGTGGTTCATATGTCCTGTAACAGCTTGTGGCTGTTAATATTTTCATAGACTTGCAATTTCACCCCTGTCTCAACACCCAGGCTGGTACAATCAGATTCTCAACAGTCTGAGTTGATGGCTCTGAGTAACTCCAATAAACAGAAATGTGCAAGGGCGAAAAAAGGTGACAAGGCTACCTGCAACAATTGCACAAAGGTATACAACAGAGAAGGCTTCAGTTGAGATAGAAGACCATACAAATGAAGTTGCTAATGACTCGGAGCACGAGCATGAGCTAGAAGAAGATAATGAAGAAGGTGGGATGTTGGTGTTTGGACGGGCTCTCAGTTTAATCCGTGATGATCGAGCCAGAAGTGCGGATGAAGATGAAAATGAAGGAAACGCATTCCTGGGGGATGCAGATGAGAGGAGGGGAGGCCTCTAGCCCAACTCTTTGTGTTCTCTATGATATACATGTATCTATCTATGTCCTTCCAAGCTCTTTGAGAATTTCATATTTTCTTGCTTCCCCAACCTCCCTGAAACCATCGCCTATCATCTCAATAGTGCTATGACCCCCTGTGTTAAGAACTGAAAACTGACTAATGTCGGTGGCCGACAGGGACCGATCGGAAGGACTTGGCTTCAGCTTATGTGCTGCGCCCTCGCAAATATCCGTAGGGTGTCCTTAGATTTCGGGCGGGCGAAGACTAATCCTAAAGAGCTCTTTTCGGCAAGATACCGATCGGAACCGAAGGACAAGTCAAGCATCGGGCCAAGGGGTCGGGGCCGGGAGTGGGCGAGCGCACGTGGAGGCGGATGGGGGGATTCTTAGTATGAGACTATTACAGGCATATGAGGGTGTTCTGAGTCGATATTCTGATTGCCTAGTAACTACAACTACAGTGGGTTCATATACAAGTAACAGGTGTCTAGAAAATACTAATGGGGAGAAGGGCGGAAAATGGCATTAACAATAAGCTTGACTAGGAACGGGAAGTTTATGATTAGTTCAGAGGCCGATGATAACCGAGAGCGTAATTACGATAAAAGGAAATAGTTCAAGGACTACAAATATAGATAAACATATGTGAAACATAAGGTTGAACAGATCAACATAATAAAGGGGACATGTCAAAAGTTTGACCAGACAATACAAGTTATTTTGATGTGGGTGTGAAAACATACGTCAGCTTCAGGGCCAATGGTTTCCGAGATGGCGACTTGAAACGTTGATAAGTGGTGATAACCTCGGGACCGATAGGGTTGCGACATGGTCGTAACACCCTGATAGTGCCCATAATTAGTCAAGCATCTGGCTTAGCGGAGCAATGGCTTGGATGGAACATTGAGACAAATCTTATCAATTATCCCACCGTATTTGTAATCACTACCATTTTGGGAATGTCATAGTGGGGGGCACCAGTGGTACTTCCAGAGTTGGCACCTTACCTGTCCTATGTCTAGTTCCATTGCTGGAGTGTATGTGCAGCATCTTTTTTTTTTTTACTACATCTGTATACCACATCACATAACATAGATACATAGTAGTTGGGAGCAGGTACCTTGATAGGTATGTAAGTACTGGGGTGAGTAGGTGTGGGTATGCGGGTCAAATATATGTAGAGTGGGGGGAGGGTGAGAGAGCAAAGGAAAAAGAGAAAAGAAAAAGAGAAGAACTGAGGGGGGCTACATCTTGCCAAAGGTGTTTGAGGCATCAATGAATTTTCCTAGAGCATTGAGCCCTTTATGAGTTCTGAGGATGGGAGAGGGGGACAGGTCCTGAGAGGCATTGATTAGGAGGTGGCAGTATTCCTCATATAGAGGGCACTCACTCATGATGTGGAGGTGGGACTGAATAACCGCTGTGCCACAGGGGCAGGATGAGAGTAGGTCAGGGAGGAATCAGTGGTAGTACTTGCCAAAGAAACCATGGCTGACAATGGCCTGGATGATGTGAGTATGGATATGGTATGGCCCTCCATATTCCTTGTGGAACTTTGACAGTTTCAGGGCGGGGGGTTTGTGGAGAGCCATGGTGGCAAGGTTGGTGTGGGGGAGGCAGAGCCAATCCTTACACCAGCACTTCAGAGCACCAGCTTTCACACACTCCAGGGCCCAAGAAGTAGTGGAATGGAGGAGGGGGGGGTGGAAGTTGACCGCCTCTTTTGCAAGGGCATCGGCCTCTTCATTGCCATGGAAGCCATGATGCCCAGGGATCCAGGAGAGGGAGACGTGGTGGGACATAAGGATCATGCTTTCACATCGGTGGAACAACTCATTTACTTCTGATGGGTGTCAACCCCTTTCTCGCCATGTCAGTGGGTCGATGGACATCTTCTTCCTTCTTGGTGTACTGGCGTCATTGTGACAAAATTCTGGCTTTCTTCATTGGCTTCTCATTGCGGGACCAGCAGTCATTATGCTCTGCTATGGCTAACTTCCACATGCAATGCTACCTTATGACCTAAAAATTTGTATGTTCGTTTGCAATGATTATTCCTTTGCTGTTACCTCCAAATCCGGGGGAGTCAGCATGGGGTGGAACATGCCGACTGTGGGGAGGTTGGAAGTGGCATGTTCCTCCATTTGTCTGCCGGAAGTGGACAAGCAATCCCCCTGTTTAAGTATCCTATTACCAATTGCTAGCTACAGGTGACGGCACCAATTTAGCCATCCTGGACCAACCCTCGGCATTTAGCTCTAATCGCGGCATCAGGTACACTCTTCTCTTGAGCCGTTGTGGATGTTTTTACCTTTTTCCAATTCAGCCAATTTTACTTGCGATTACGCGACATGTTGATTTCTTCCAAATATATATATATATTTTTTTTTCATTAGCTCTAGTTCATGTCACTAAACACATACAACACTTTGAATCAAGGACAGCATATTAAACTAATCAAGTTATGCGCATCCCAAAAGCAAGCTACCTTTCAGCAAACAAAGTAATTGTGTTTTTAGGACTGTCCAAGGTATAAATTAACAAAAACAGTGGGCCCATTCGCCATTTACAACTCTATTTGTTGTATTAAAGGTCGTTCCTGCGGGTCTAACCTCCAGCATTGCCTACATAGGTCCCATAGGTGATCAGATAAAAAGAGTGCAGCAGAGAGTTCAGGACGAGATGGTATTGTGCCGCCTGTGATATTTAAGATGACTGCCGGGTCATTTGTCGTCTCAAAATAAGGTGGTTTTCCGGTAACCATTTCCTTTGAAGACATATAAATAGGTACTAAAGGTCCATTATTTACTCAACGCACCAGTATCGTCATCCCAAATGCCCAGACGTCACTTTTATTGTTAGGTGTTACGTTGCGAAGCAGCTCGGGGGCCATCCAGTGCAATGAGCCGCCTACATTGGATGACGTGGTTAGTCCTGTCATGGTGATATCACCCACAAGCCTGGATAGTCCGAAATCTGTCAAACAAGGGACACCTTCATCGGAAACTAAGATATTGCTCTGAAAGCCCGAATAATTAAATGCAGCATCAGTAACATACTGCACGAATATCTCCGTGAACAATGAGTGGAGTATGACCATGTAAAAATATAAGAGCGCTAGATATCCCCCTTATCTATCAATTAAGGCATCAATATTAGGCATTCCCATCGCAATGGCTTTCATACGAACGAGAGGAATTGGATATATTGTTGGATCACGAGTGATGTAGGATAGCAGCGTACCATGCGACATCTAGGGTGATATCAAAGCCGGTAACTCAAACTCTGTTGCGGGAGTAAAGTCATATGAAAAACCGAGACATTTTAAAATGTTGGGGTGACACAGCGATGGCCAGGCCAGGTATTCTCTCCATGCTCGCTAACATGCACCCAAAAATCATAAACAACATATAATTAAAATTGATGATAGCATTTTACCTTCATCAATTTGTCACGCCGAATCTCTACCCCTTCACTACTGAACCGCCTCAGGATCTTGATGGCAACCTTTGTGTCACCCAACTTTCCAGTCCAGATATCTAGTGCATATCCCCCTCCCGCTACCGAATGTGTGCTCCGTTGTGTTATGCGACCATCAAGACATAAAACCGAGTCTTTGGAGAAAGGCGCCGCCTGGTCATGAAAGGAGGGCTTAAGTCTCAGTCTCATGTATCAATGACAATAAGAAAATTACCAACCTGTTGCGCTGCTTCGGTGGCATAGCTTAATGAACCACGCGATGCATTACACGGGCCTTGGGACTGGGGGAAGTCATCTGGGGTAACTTTTTGAGAACCAAAAGATTTCTTTCGCTTCAAATGTTTTGTACCTTGCCTCCTTCCCAGCCCCTTTTCCATGAACGCCAAATTGGCATCTCCACTCAACGTATCTAGATATTCACGTCCTAGGATATGTCCCCGCTTTTCTGCCTGTTGGCTTCTACCCACAACCCTCTTCGCGTAAAACACCTGGAGCCTCAGCTTGTCTGCCTCTCGGTCTCTACCCAGAGCCTTGTAAAGGGTGACTAAATTGGCCTTGGCATTCAGAACCTCTGGATGTATAGGTCCTAGGAAACGTTCCTTAGATTCCACCACGTGGGCCACCAGCCTTTCTGCATCTAGGGATCTACCCAGCTTGTTATACGTGAGAGCCAAATCGAGCTTGGCATCCAGAGTCTCTGGATGCGTAGGCCCTAGGAGACGCTCCCTGGTTTTTGTCAAATGGACTCCCAGCTTTTTTGCTTCTTGGTGCCTACCCAGAGCCTTGTAAAGGGTGACCAAATTGGTCTTGGCAGTCAGGACCTCTGGGTGTATAGATCCTAGGAGACACTCCTTCCTGTAGAACCTCTGAGTCACTTGACATTGTACCACATTCTCAGATACCCATTGGATACCGGATTTCCTTTTTAGGCCATTTCTTTTATGTCCTGATTAGTACACCCCATATGTCAATACATAATGTCTTTCATCCCAATATGTATTTCCCAAACCTCGGAAACCTGTACCTGTTGTATTCCCAATTAGTAACAGTCTTGTTCTACTTTAGGTATTTTCTTTGTCTCCTCATTAGTACTGCGAGACACCGGAAATCTGTATATATACCGAACTGTAAAGTAGTTATAGGACAATCAGAATATCAACTAAGTTACTTCTACTAGTTCTTCACTCTTCTCTTGGACTTCTGACTCTCTCTCCCTCTCTGCCTTTAATCGACCTGGAGACCTGACAGTCCACTCATTGTTCAGCTTTCCAATAGATAAGTTCTTACATGTTTGAAATTTAAGGACAACTGACAGTACCTTTGTGAGGGTGCAGCACACAAGCTGAAGCCATGTCCTTCTGTTCAGACTCCATTGGGCTTCCAACCTCACGGCATGCTACTTAACACCCCTGGGATTCCTGTTTTCCCTCATTTGAAGTTGGACACAACTATCATGTGAGGGTGCAGCACATAAGCTGAAGCCAAGTCCTACCTGCCACCCAGATTATCTGTGGATTTCCCCCAGAGACCCATCTGTAAGCCTGGAGCTTAACATCCTCACAGGCTGTGTCACTAACTGAAAATGCCAAATATAACTCTTGAGTCAAACACATTGACATCCACTATCATTACATTTGTGAACATGTTACAGATAGTGATGTTGAAGTATGTTGCCTCACTGTTAAGTTGCATACATGGAGGGTTTCCAGAGAAACCCATGGGAAAGCCAGTAGGACTTGGCTTCAGCTTATAGGCTGCACCCTCGCGAGATCATCTTGTCCAATTTCAAACAGGTGGATGGGAATCCCAGGGAGTCCAGGTGGGGTTCGTGGGTTGAGAGGTCAGGGAGTCAAGATAGATGAGTTGGAGGTCAAGTGATAAATGGGTCAGAGCCCATGGGCTCTGATGAGTAAGAGCAGTGTGTTTCAAAGAGGAGTTTAGAGTGGAAAAATATACTAAGATTACTGGGGAGAATCTAAGCTGATTTTCTGACTGGATTGTATGTACAACATCTGCCAGACTATATAGACTGTGGAATTAATAACCTACCAAATCCAGTAATAATGAAAACTAAACTAGCAAACATAAAACGAGATAAATAAACACCAAACTTGGTGTTAGGAATGGAACGGAACAGAGCAGAGTCCAAAGTGTGACAGGTCGTAAAACCATAATGGGAACAGGGTGGGAGCAGAGTCTGAATCGTGACAGGTCATTTAACCATAATGGGAATGGGGCTTAGTTAGAGAGCTGTCAGCTTTTCCAAGTGGAGTCCGGTGACTGGTGTGTGGGACAGGGTCAGAGAGATAGACAGGGACAGAGTCCGGCAGGTATTCCAGTGACTGATACATGAAGTAATGAAGGTCAAACTGTTGAATGAGTAATGGTTGACCTGGATATATTAATATCTTACTGATGACTAATCATCTCAGTAGTAACTAGTTCTTAATAGAACTACTCTTAATGGCCTGATAGCTCAGGGGTTAAGAGCACTAGACATGTAATCCAAACTTAGTGGTCACTGGTTCAAATCCAGCTCAGGTCAATATTTTCACCCTGCTTATGTAATTCTTACATGAACATGGACAGGTCTGACATACGGAGTCCGGCAGGATTTCCGGTAAACTGATAATTGGTGTGTATAGGGTGCAGGTGCATATAAGTTAGTGCCCAGAGTCTGGCAGGATTTCCAGTCATAACACTCACATCCTCTGATAATCTCACAGACATATTCACCAAATGACTTCCTCATCTCACACATGTACAAAAATACATTGCCCTCTATATTTGTAATTCCACTGAGCATGCTTAGCCAGGGGGAGTGTTATAGATCAAGGCTAGTGCATGCTCAAGATACCAATATGTCTCAGATATGTGAGACATTCTCTTCCTTTCTTTGGTTTCCCATTGTTTTGATTCCCATTGGTTCAATTTACCATTATTACTAGGTAAGCAATATGCTACCCTCAGTGAATTCTCCTACTTCATATCAGCTGAGATATCATACTTGTTATTAATGGACTGAGATTGCACAACAAAGGGGCAGGGACCATCTTCATAGGTTGCAAACCTTCTGAAACCTTTCATGGATTTCTATCCGGGGGGGTGGCTATTAAGCAAGACCCTTCTCTTTCCTTCCCCTTCTCAAATAAGTGAACAACTGTCATGTAGAACACGTGCTCATGGGGTTTCTGTGTTTCAATGTAAAGACCACTAGCGGTGCTAGAATGGAATTTGTAGTTGGTGCTGCTGCTTCTCTTGTTATTATATCTGAGTGTTCGGACTGATACCAAGAGTAGTAGGGTATGGTTATTCAGTATCGCGACATCATTGTTTTGGTTGTTAATTGCGGGGAGCTGGACAGGAGATGGACATGGGTTGTAGTTTCTAAAGCCGATGATGCACTGTGTGCGACACATTGCACTGACATCAATGTTATCACCTCACCGATCTCCTTCCGGTCGTGATATTATCCAGTTGTTGAGTGACCGACCAGTTTAGATTTGGGGAGTTGTGTGAAATTCGATAGCCTGGATGCTACCATGCCCTGGATATCGGTTGAAGCATCACACAATAAGAATGATAATACACACATGGCAGACACACGTTGATGCAGATGGACAGAGGGCATATGGAAGACAGGACGAGGAAGGGATTTACCAGCTATTTTGTAGCCGAGCCGCCATCCTGGTTCATTCCTGATGCTGCCGATGTCCAAATGCCATCTTGACGGATATGTAACCCACTTCTTTTGTTTCGGCTATTTGCCATCATTTGATGGATGCCTCTCATTATATTGTGGTATGCAAAAGTAAATTGCATGTCTGTGCGGTGTTCTAGCGAACATTCTGGACGGGCAACTCTGATGTATAGCCTGGTCACCCAACGATTCATAGTAGTTGCCCTGTTAGGGGAATATACACACAACATGCTGACTGTCACTTGAGACGAGGTGGAGCTGCCGAAATCGTTCACATGACACTTGTATTTAATGGGATGTTGCTACTTACTACAGGGATTATTATTTCCCAATAAATAGGGCCTATTGTATTTTGTCGCGAACTGGTCAGTGTTTATATATTGTAGATGGGGATGGATATCGGCGTATCTTAAATATTCTTAGGGTATTCGGCAGAATTATTTATACAGTATATTAGATGCTTGTAACTGACAAAAGTGCCATTACTCCCTCCAGTGTCCCTTTACGGCACATGCTGTATACATGACGTAGGCAGTTCGCAATGGATTCCAGGCCTGGGTCACGTGACCTAGCAACAAAGACAATGTTCTTACGCAATATTATTATCACATCTTTACCCAAGACAGCGACCGGCCGATCCCCAATCGAACATCCCGTCGTAGGTTCGTCAAGATGTCGCAGGGGACGAGGTTGGACTTGTCGCCTTTCGTTCCCTCAGAACAAACTTAGCTTCCCTAATATCAGGTCCATTTAAATAATTTGGTAGATGAAATAAGTAAATTTTATAATAAGTCGTTAGACCTCAGATGAAAGAAGTACTAATGAAATCCAAAAAAAAGGTTAAAATAATGAATATTATTCTGAGTGTAATAGAATAATAATGGAAAATTGTTATCTTTATCGAACTACATTAGTCGATATAAAGATATAAAAACGAATAATTCAGCACTTGAAGTCATGGTGCAAGATGGAAATGAAGTTACATAAATTTATTTAGTAAGCGGTGATGTAAGTGACGAAATGATAATCAGCCGTCAGAACAGAAAATACAGATCGACGAACGGCACCGCCCGGCGTAACAAAGACATTCATTCTCCGCCGGCGCCTCATGGGAGCATATGGTCCGTGCACTGGCCTGTGCACTCCTGGTTAATGCCGTTTTGAATTCCAGCTGAACTCCGCCAAGTAAGGTTTGACGAAAGGTTTGTGAGGGTCACACGCGCGTTCAGCTTAGCTCCAGCGTACAAAATGCGACGTCTCAATCGCCCCCTCCCGCAATCCTTTCCCTCCAACCATCATCTCCCACCTTTTGGATCTTTCTTTCGGCAACAATAACAGTGAGTTTACTTAGTCAATCTAGTTCAATTACGCGTCCCATCCCTTGCCCTGAATAAATATACTGCGTACTCACCGTTGTAAATAGGGGTCTTTGTCTCTATCATTTTTGAACGAAGCAAACTCGTTTACTAAGGTATGTCGTTTCGTTCGTTCTTTTGTCTTTCTTTTATGCAGGTTGTTGGCCCGCTGCATTTGTAGGATAAACCCACTCAATAAACTCGACATGGCCCCTCCCAAGAAAGCAGACTCAGGTGACAAGCCCAAGCGCAAGGGTGCGCGTGCCATTATGTTTGTATTATCGCGTCGTAATAACTGACGAACGTGGACAGGCAAGTCCGGGGGTGGAGCTAAGAAGATCTCGCCGTACAACAAGTTTGTTCAACAGGAATTGGCGCGTCTCAAGGCAGACGACCCTGATATGCCACACACTGAGCGGTATGCCCATTATTTACTTGCGTTATTACTTTCCTTAGCATGTCCTCTTCCATCCATCAGATTCAAGCTTGCTGCACAGAACTGGAAAAAGGCGAAAGAAAACCCCAAGGCTACTGCATAATGGTGCAAAACACTGTGAACCGTTCCAACACATCTTGCTATGCCTACATGCCTCATGCCTTTCTTTTATCTTGCTGTGTTGTGTGTTGCATTCTTCCTGCGTCGAATATTTGTACTGTTCCTTTGTGGGGCCTCATTTTACTTGTATTCTATTCTACCTCTCGATTTTGTCTGTGTTTTGGCAGCAGCGTCGACTACTTTGTACCGTGACTGAAGGCATTGCAAGTCATTGGTACGCATTGTGCGTCGTTCGGGCCTTTTAGTTGCTTTTCTCATCGCAAGCGGTGTGTGACAATTTTGGTCACGTTTTATCGTGGCATCGGGGGCACATTCGCAAGTGTAGTGATTCATATTCAGCAATAGTCTTTAAATTTTTCGTGTTCTTAAACGACCACACTAACCTATGACCGGACTACGTCATGGTAGTTGTGATCCATCGATGATCCGAATCATTCCCACCTACCCAAATGTGCTGTTCATCTCAATCGATTCCCTGGCTCCCTCATCTAACATGGAGGTCACGGTTACGGTGGCTGTTCGTTGCTGGCTCGTGATGATGTTCCGTCAACATGCACCTTCAAGTCAGCCTGTAACTGAAACCGCCTGTACCTGCTGTGAAATTCCAAATTCATGATTTCATAATGCTGAATGGAATCTGGTGGAGGTGCTGTGCGCGCGAGGCTAATTTATTACTACTACGCAATCTCTCTTATCTCACTTGTCTCGGTTCAATCGCTGTGAATTCGAGTTGTCTTCTCTGAGTCAGTAACAACTTTGTATACCATCTAAGAGGGCAGTTCTAGTAATGCGCGAATGACGGATCAAGATGATGACAATTGGTATGTTTAAAGGTCTTACAACCATTTCTAGGCTAGTAACGTGACATAAGTGTGTTATGATAAGTCGATTTATAATACATACATTTGGCGCCATGTATTCCACAGATATCTGACTTAGTGGTTTTCTCTCCTTTTTTCCTGTCTTTTCTTATGCTTCTTTTTTTTTCTCCATTCACTAAATTTATCGGCTATGTACGGTATGGCCATATTATGAGAAGAGTGCAGACCTTGGCATCAAAAATGTTCACGCAGCAAGTTCCCGTCACGTGGCACGCTTACCTTAACGTGACAAATTTTTAAAGCTAATGACATAATTCCCATTACGCGATTTCAGGTCGGCCAACGGTCGCTCTTTTTATAAAAGCATTAGAAATGTGAAGATCATGTACTTAACCAGCGATCATCCATTCCCATTCCACATTTACTGCCCCACACTATGGCACCGAAAAAGCAAATCGTAATCGTCGGAGGAGGAGCAGGAGGGACAGCTGTGGCCCGCAGCCTGTCTGAAAAAAGCGACAGCAGCAAGTTTGAAATAACATTGATCTCGCCAAGTCCGCTCTATGTCTATCTCGTCGCCACGCCACGCATGATCGTCACCGACGAGGGGAAGCTTGAGGATTCGGCCCTCATTACGCTCGATAAACTCTTCGTGAATGGCAATGGCAGGGTTAAGCAGGGGAAGGTTGCTTCTATCCTCCCGAATAAGGGTGACGGCGGCGGGAGTGTGGCGCTGGAGACTGGGGAAAGTGTGCCGTACGACGTGTTGGTGCTTGCGACAGGGAACCGGTGGTCGCCCTCATATGTGCATTTTCCTACCGGGAGGGAGAAGGCTGTAGAATATGTTGCTGGGTACAGGGAAAAGATCAAGGCTGCCAAGAGCATAGCTATTGCCGGTGGAGGTGCTGTTGGTGTTGGTAAGTTTATCAGTGCAAAATTTGCATTGATAATTACTCACCAGATATTGAATCATTACAGAAGTCGCAGGGGAAATTAGCCATTACTACCCCGTAAGTATTATTTTTAAAAAAAGAATACACCACCTTACACTTCAATTACCTCCAGGAAAAACACGTAACCATCGTGCACAGCGGCAAGGCCCTCCTAAACGACGCCTATCCCGCCAAATTCCGGAAAGACGTCGCCCGTCGTTTAACAAAAAGAAACGTAGAGCTCATTCTGGGCGACAAAATCGAGAACGCCGAGTCAACAACAACGACCAACGGTATATCACTCGAAGTAGATTTCATCATCATCGCTACCGGCTCAGCACCGAACAACGAGTGGATCGGAAGTTCGCTTGGCGCTGATGTCCTCGCGAAGAGCGGATACGTCAATGTGAAGCCTACTCTGCAAGTCAATGGATATAATAATATATTTGCGCTCGGAGATATGATCGAATGGAAGGAGCAGAAGCAGATTGGAAAGATCGCGTATGGCCACTTACCCATCGTAGTCGCGAACGTTGGAGACGTTGCGAATGGTGCTACGCCGAAGAAGGTCTACAAAGGCTCGATGGAAATGATCTTCATATCTATCGGACGGGTGGGTTTATCCTCATGTATAGACGTTTGTGCATTTTGCTG
This sequence comes from Hysterangium stoloniferum, assembly GCA_015178975.1. Lineage (NCBI taxonomy): Eukaryota > Fungi > Basidiomycota > Agaricomycetes > Hysterangiales > Hysterangiaceae > Hysterangium > Hysterangium stoloniferum. Next base: position 177,386 of record WHVD01000058.1, on the reverse strand, counting down.
ATGGACATATTTTCCAGGGTGGCGCGGGCTTCGTGAATGCATTGTGGGGACTGATGTTTGGTGACTGGGTCGTAGGCTCGGTGAAGAGCAAGGGTCTTTTTGTTCCTGCGACTCGGAAGGCATTAGGGCATGCCTCGTGATTGTGTTAGACCTATTCTGATTCTTTAAATTTTTTTTATCACCCCACTCAAGTATTACGTTGTTACCTCTATTTCCTTATGTTATCGATTCCTTAATAATTTTAGAAATTCTATTATACCCTTATGTGACCGGAGATCGCCATGGGGATTGGCAACGTATTTATCTACCTATATACAGCCTGATGATGATCATAACCGTAAATACGAGAGTGCGAGGTGAAGTTGAATCATATACAAAATTAGAATGTAACGATAAATTCCGAGGTGTTATAACCGGCGCTCTCTAGATGGTAGACAACATTATAGGGAAGGGAAAAGCATGATATTAATTTGTGTTTTAAGACATCGACTCCTTCAGGAAATGGAATTTGAAACCGCTAGCTCCTGTACGAGTGATGGCTGGCTCAGTTGGTTTAACTAGATCGGTTAGATCAACTATTTCCCCAGTGCACTTCGAGTATCCCAGACTGATTGTAACAGGCTAGGTGTTGACCCACATACCATAGAATTTCTCTAAACCCCTGACATCCTGAAAACCTAAATATAGCGGCACCCCGCCCAGGACAGGACAATCCGTCATACTTTCAGTCCTGAAGTGTGAAAAAGATTTCTGCTTAAGGTTCGATGACTCAGAGGATGGCATCAGGGGACGGTTGGAGCCAGCGTGATGTTGGAGGGTGGGGAGAATACAAGCTTGATGATTGGTCTTTGCAGTTGATAACTAGTGTCTGGCACTGGAGTACGAAAGTGATTGTTAAGGCTGTGTACAGTATTGCGATTGCCTCGTCGGCACCGTTGATTGTCAATATCGCCATCACCATTAATCGTTTGGAATATTTTTAGAGCTCGCTAAAGAAATTTCTAATTACCAGTACCTGAGGAAGCTTAAAAATTCTTCGGACGTCAACAGACGCTCCTTGCATTAAAGAGCAAAGAAGAAACTCTTGTTCACGGTGACTCTACACTGAGTGCCGCCACTCCTGCAATTCCCAATCGGGCGGGCGACCTCATCATTCTCGCCCTCCAAACCGAAGAAAGAGTAGATTTTTGATTGAGTTGGGAGTTGTTTCTTCATGAATAATGTATTTATGAATATCTGCTGATACTACAAATTGAGGATGCAGTGTTATATACAATGAGCAGGTGATATTGACGAAGGCGACGGGTCATAAACTTTTCGTGGTTGCCAATGCCAAAGAAGGAATAGAAAGGAGGAATGGAGATGGTTCTCATTCGGATTGGAAATGTAAGTGCAGTTTCATTCTCAACGATCTTCCTTGTTTCGGCTGATCGTCTGTAGACCGAGAGTGCTGAATTCTTGGTCTTAGTGTGGGATCTCGTGTTCAGTGATCGGATCATGTGTATGCTTGGAAGCAAAAACTGTCCCTTTCGATATTTGGGAAATATTTGAGTCATTTTTGTTGATGCCAGTCCGCAACCCCGCACATTTCTCCTTGAAATGTCCGTAATAGATTAATACTATCAGAACACCCAGAGCACCCATTTAATTACTCTCAGTAACGACATTTAATAACATCTAGATATCTGCCGTTTGACCTCTCGGAAGGTTCGATGTTGGGAGCGAACTTACGGGGCTGGGAGAGCATAAACGGGGGTGGAGTGACTCATAATCAGAGATTATATATCAGTCGAGTTTGTTTTTCACAAACCCGGGTTGAATTTGGAGAGAAATCGGTAGGAAAAATCAGTTGCGACAACAGGTTTACTCAAGCCCCGCTTCAGTCCAGGTAGCTGAGCTGAGTAAGCCAGGTTCTCGGGTGATTCCACTTCGCCTACTCGATGTCATCAAATATTTCGCAGCGGATTAGAGTCGCTTTGGCAAAGGGTTCTTCAAGCAAAGGTCTATCGGAAGCTCTATCAGAAGCTCTAGTATCAATCGATGCTTTTGTTCGAAAACATAGCGAAGAAGACCAGGCAGCTCTGAACCAATTGAGGGACGAGCTACAGTCAATGTACAAAGATCTCGTCGACCACTCATCTTCTGCGAACGTGGAGGCATTTCTAGCGATTCTGCACGCATTTCTTCCGATATTTCGCCCAATATACGCTATTACTGACTGGTGGGATCTTGTCCTGCGCGCCGCTTTACGAGATCCGAGATTATCTGCGGGCGCACAACAGGAAGCCAAGACAATTACACTGCATGCATTAATTCATGATTCGCCTAAGGTTGGTGAATTTAGGAAGCGTATTATGGAGCTGTTCCTTTTGGATGCTTATGATGAAAGCTCGGGGAGTGATGCACTTGAACAAGCAACCATGAGTAGCGAGGAACAACGTGCACAGCAAACCTGGAAGCGCAACCTAGGAGATATACTAGAACAATATTGTATCCAGAAGCCCCAAGTTTGTCGTTAAAATAATATAATTTGTTGTCATACTCACAACATCTTTAGGACTTCCTGGATGGAATTCACGCATTCTTTGCCGCCCCACGACGAAGACTAAAACTCTCCGTGTTACTAGGTGACATCTTACGATCAGAACACTTCCCGGTAAAAGAATTTGCGGCACACCCGATGTTGGATTCCTTCCTGTTATCGCTGGTTGTGGATGGATCCTCCACTCTTTTTGAGGTAGAGATCGCCACGCTGGTGACTCTACTTCCTCAGTTCGCAATTCATGCCCTGGAAACATTAATTCGTATACTTCCGTATTGTTACGCAATTCTCGCACGGGTGATGTGCTGGAAACAAAGGTCGAGGACTGCAGACTTGCTTGAACGAGAAGTTTCCTGTTCGGACACGTCGTCCCAGAGTCGTGTATCTGATCCTGAACTGGATTCAGCTCATACGCCTCCAATTAGACATGATGTCCGGTGGGAAAGACTAAGTAATGTTTCACCCAAATTCAGAATGTGTGACATTCTCATACTTGTCAGCAGATGCCACATTCGTATCATCTGTCTCGAACCCGCCCTCGCCTCTGTATTTATTTAGCACCCTTTATGGATTATACCCTTGCAATATCATCGCATTTCTTAGAGGTCCAGCTGGTTATCTGGCGAAGGCAGGCCTCAAAAGCCCTTTCCGAGAAGACTGGCCTGAAGTCATCGACGAAGACCAAATTCGGACCAGATCTAGGGTGTGTCATCTCCCATATAGACGTTTACGCATTGCTTTAACCATTTATTCCTAACATTTTTGAATATTGAATTATTCTAGGCAATTCTACGACACAACATTCTGCACCCATCTATCCTCGTACACACTGCTCAGTCCGAACTTGAAGAGCGGAATCGTTGGTTGGGGTGGACTGTACCTCACCTTGTCATGACTTGTACCATGCTAGATGTGCGGAACGCAGCATTATCACTTCCCCTGATGCCAGATGCCTTTTCTCTCCCTGATTCACATGATACGGCCACTGAAAACGTTACTGTTAAAAGCACTTTGTCGGGGGATAACAGCCCTCAAGTTCCAGATGACAAGGTGTTTATCGATCTACGTGGTACAGATTTCTCATCCGGACGTCTGCGGGTTTCCGTCCAAGATATCTTAGCAACATACCATGCCCTCAAATCTGGCGCTGAAATTGATATCTCGGACCCAATCCCCTCTTGGCCAAGTGCAATATTTCCATCCACAGTTCCTATTTCTACTGATGCGACTGCCCTCAAGGCAACTGCCCCTGATGGTCCTGTCGTCACCGCTATGCCTCTACATGAAGAAGTTATATCAAGCCTGCAACGAGAAACTCTGTTACTAAGAACCGAGCTTAATTATGAGCTTTGGTTGAAGCGAGAACATGTTAAGCGCATAGGATCTCTTTACTTGGATCGCATTCTTGTGAAAGGTGCCGAGGAAGAAAGGCAAAGTCTGGTATGAGGTCTTTCACGTCGTAGACCTATGCTAATATAATTCCCAAGCACAATAAACTGAAGGAATTCAAAAGCAAGGTCCACCAACTAGAGAAGACGCTAGCGAAAGAGCAAGCAGGCGCAGCCACTATGAAAGCTCAACACCACGGCTACACCGATATTCTACAAACACGTTTGAAAGCTGAAAGAGCTGAGAAGCAAAAATGGAATGAAGAAAAGTCCCGATTGCAAAGCGAATATTCGAATCTCAAGGTTTGTAGCATGAATATTAGACGGACAAGGCATAAACTGATAGATTTCCTCCGAAGGCAATGCTCGAAGCTCAAGCGACTCGTCTCGCTGATGCCACCGAAAATGTCTTCAAGCTAGAGACAATGATTAAAGAAAATGCACCGAAGGTTCAGCGTTTAAAGGATTACGAAGATAAAATCAGTCAAATGACGAAGTCTCAACGACTATGGTATGTTATGCATAATCCGTGGATACCTGGTTTAATTGGCATAAAAAGGGACGAGGATGTGCAACATCTGAAGGAGCAAGCAGCCTATCTAGACGAGCTACGAAGCAGATATAGGAACAAGCTACTGCTTATTGAGAGCTACGAAAATGCTAATCACGAACTAGCCCTTACCATCGAGTAAGCATATTTCATACGTTACTGGTTACAACATACTCATGCGACCGGTCCAGCTCTCTGCGCAACAGAATTTCAGCACTGGAGGCCCGTGCCCCACCACCCCGCCCGCGGCCAGAGCCGTCACAGGAAATTTATGAAATGATGGAGACTCTTAGAACACGAGTCTCGAGTCTTACTGTGGAACGTGACGCCTTGAAGGAGAACAACGACCAGCTGTGCGACCAGATGGAGGAGCTAAGGGTGGAGGCTGAAGCCTTACGGGTCTCAACTCGCCCGGGCACCTTAGCGTCTGCTCTCAAAGCAACTTAGACACTCCTCACCCTTCAAACGTCACAGACAAATATTGTATTACTACTCACTATGAACTTATTTTGTGATCCCCTAAATCTTTTATCAGAATTGTAAGCGATTCGACTTTTTAACTTTTGGGTTAGCAAGTATTCTCTAAAAGTAGTTCACGCTGTCGTGAGAGCCTTCTTGCACACCAAACCCAATCGTCATCCTCGCTTTCCTTTCCCCCTCTACTGCGACTCGCTGTAATACCCTTGACATGAGAGCCCAAGAATCTTATCTCGCTTTTATTAACATGCCTCCACCCGTATTCCCTCTCCCCATCGTTCATATCCATGTTACATCATTCGTTCTTGTGTCGCTTTATCATGCAAGTAGGACTGCCGCCGAGTTAAATCGTATGAAACTATAGATGTGATTTATTCTCTGAATTGGCAGCTCCACCACGCCACATTCGTTGATTGACTACATCATTTTGAATAGTTACCGTGTCTATTCATGCTTTTAATTCAAACATGCTGCAGAGTACTGATTTATTCAATTCTCTTGATCAGCGATCAGTCCTCGATATAAGTAATTCCCATCCCGAGACTATTTGGAACTATGACGGGTTTCACAACTAGACCCTGCGCTCGAGCCCTTTCAAGCAGGGCAGTGAAGACAAACAAAGCAGCATGTGCGTCATTCGCCGCATCTGAAATATAAAAGATCAAGACTCGTCCGCATTAATGAGCAGACATACATTCTAGCTGCTCCGAAGACAAAATGGCCTCCCAATCAGACTTTTCGAAGACCCCTTTCAAAAGCGTGTATCCGGTATACCTTTCAACGGCATTCTTCAAGGATATCATGCTTTTCTTGAACGGAGGATCGACAAGGTTCACGAAACTCCCGAGCTCTAATAGCCCGTTCGCGATGATTCCAAAATCACGACGGAGCTTATGCCCATCTCCTGATTTTGGAATGTTCAGAACAACGCGCCAAAGCCGTATTGTGCCTACCTAAGACACCAATCCCCATTTTTACTACGTGTGGCGATTCTAAGATGTTCTGTTACATCTGGTAAGCGACCCGCTTGTCCAGCAAGGTAAGTACGCGCTACCCGGAGTTTGCTAGGGAAATCTGTCATAGCGATTGAAGAATCAATTAATTAATAAGAAAAGTGTCATACCACTCATCGCGGACACTTGAATGATGAGGATTCTCTTATCATCACAGATTTGAATGACCGCCGTCTTTCCTTGCGGTCCCTTGAACGAGGCACCAGAATGCCATTCCATATCAAATCCTAGTGGTCTAAGTAACGCGTCTGCGTCAAGATCGCAACGGTGATAGCCCACAAAAGGCCCTACTCTTTCAATCGTTGCACTTCTACATCGGCCGTTGCCGCATCTCGAATATATCTCATTTCTGCCTGCGGAGATATAGTGCTCCATGAGTACATGGGGTACACCGCCTGCACGTGTGCTGCTAATGCTCGCGGGATAAAGACCGGAGCATGAGGATTTAGACTACTCCTTGAATGGGTGCTCGTAGGAGCCTTAATCGTTTCTTCAGATCGAAGACTGGCGTTCGTAGGATCGCCATGGAAAACTGGAACGACGTTTGATGTCATTATCAATTTCGCGGTGGGAGTGTGGAGCAAAGCTCATCCACTGCAAAGGTGGTTTTTTAATTTTGGCACTGGCTGTGTCAAGTAGAAACTCGTGGAAAACGTGAGGACATGACTAGTAACTGTCACGATCAGGTGGTCTTGTCCGTCAATCAGGCCTGCATGTGAAGTGAAATATTACAGCAAACACGGGGTAACTCTCTGAGGCCCTCGATCATGTCCAACACGCCCGGGAGACCGCCAGTTATGAAGTGTTTGACGTCCAACGGTGTGTTTTCATCTTATCTCTCCCCAGCGTCGCGTAAGTACTTTGATCTTACAATAAACCCTGACATATATTCCAGGATTCATAAAACAAGATGAGCTGATAGTAGAACGCACTATTTAAAGCAGCAAAGCCTTAAATATCTATTGAATATCGAGAAATCGGATATTCCAACATATAATGGACGTTCAGCACGCAATATGCCAGAAGCCCCCGCCGAGAACGTCCTTATTCGTCGACGTTTGTTTTGAAAGATGATGGGACGATGCACATTCACAAAATATATTCCAAGAAATGATTGAGCTTACAGAAAAAGGGGAATTCATATGTGTAAATTTAGAATCACCGGTCATTCAACCTCCACGATCGCTGCCAACGCTTCCACGCTGAAGACGTTTTGCCTCTCCTAGGCCTATTGCCCCAGCTCTGAGGTTAGAACCGACTCCAGATGGCCCGCCCTGGCCCATTGCTGCCACTTCCGTACTCCTCTGTTCCTCGATGATTTGCCACACTTCCATCTCCCTCTCTAAGATTCGTTTCTGGACGGCAGAGCGGTGGCGGCACGCCTCGACGCTTTCTGCGATGATTGGGTCGAGTCCTCGAGATAGAAGAGAGGCAGCGGAAGGGAGAGCGTTGCAGGCTTCGTCGAGGATCGCAACCACAGTGCTAAGGTTCTGTAAAGGTCATAGTGAGCTCAGGGTAGTCAATGAATCCAGCGCGAATGGTGATCGACCTGAGGGAGGTATTTCAAAATGGGAGACCCCCCAGTAGCTATCCCGTAAGAGCTCCTACGAATGATATATTCTTTGGTAAAACGCCAGTGCCTGTCTCTGAATTCGCGTATCTGTGAGAAAGTATATGGCCTTTTTACTTCCCGTCTTCATAAGTGTCGCGTACCTGATCCACGTTGAGCACATACAAAGCTAAGCTTTTGGGGTCTGCGAAGGCAAAATCTTTAATTTTAGCAAGTCTGGCTCTTGCTTCAACAGATGCGATATATTCCCTCTGGTTAGACGGCCGACTGAGGGGGAAACACGTTAAAAAACTGAAGGTTCATCGTCAGTATCATCCAAACATACTATTGTCTAAAATCTCGGAGAACTTTGGTGAGCTCATTATCCGGAAGTTTTGCGGTGACTATGTATGATTCGCGGTATGAGAAATAATGACAATGGGTTTGAAGGTGACGCACTTTCAAGCAGATTATCTCCCAGGGGGATCATGCTAAGAAACTCAATTGGAGAATACGATATGAAGGGCAGGATGAAATGCTCACGAATCGTTTGCGCCACTCTCTCCTCTGTAATAGGTAGGCTTCTCATCGCCGACACCTTCGTAGATCACACCTTCGGGGAACATAGGGTTACCTTCTTTAGGAGCAGTCCCGAAAATGAAGCTACGAAACTTTAGATAGTCTCTATAGACACACGAGGTGAGATACATGGGAATTGCCTAATCAAGATACGAACGCGGGTTTTGATCGTCCCCACATGGTCTCCATTGACTCGTTGATCTGGGATAATGCGTCGTTGGCTGTTGAGTTATAACACACCACGAATCTCACCTTTTTATAAGCCCGATAGAGCTTCCAGAGAGCGTCGTTAAATGCAGGTCTGCTGTCTTCTGAAGCAGTTGCAAGCGCGTCTTCTGCTGCCGATACGAGTGCACCCGAATGTGCTACCATGTCACTGACAAATAACACTCATGAGTCGTCTCGAAACGATATAGGCTTGCGCACAAACACGTGGACTAGAATAAATCCTTTCTCACTACCCTCAGGGTCCTCGAAGGCCCTGATGAGTCTGAGGTTATCAAAAACGATTCCTTTGCGGGGATCTTTGCGGGCCCAATTTTCTGCAGAAGTTGAATTATTTTGATAATTAAAATGAAAACTCAGTCTTCTGCTCACGAAGTGCATAAGAACTCGCATACTCCATATAGGGAAATTGTCCAAGCTTCCGAGCGAGTGCTACCATTGGTTTTGCAAGCTCGCGTGGAAGTATGCTTCTTCCTTGACAATAGCTTCCTGTCTTCCTAAAGGATATATCTACAGGTTCCAAAAGGTATGCTGACGTGAGGAAACTACCCGCAAACATCAGTACGACTATGATAAAGTAGAGTATATAGCAATCACCAATAGTCTCGGAACAGTGCTGAAATAGTCAACTGAAAAAAATCAATTTAATCAGAAAATTGGATTTGTTGTGAACGAGTAATGGTCTCCATAGTTAATTTACCTGGTCCCCCGTCTTGATTATCTTTGAAATCTCTTTCTCAAGGTCCGCGTTCCTCAGCTTGGATATGACAGTGTCTCCAAACTGCCCGGTGGCCAAAAGACCGGCTGATCCGTCCGGTTGTTTGATGGTCATGCGGTCGAGGAGGGAATCTACAGCCGAAAAAGCCGCAGGAAGCTGTTTTACGGGGTCCTAGAGTGAAATGGGAATATATCATGCTTTTATTGAGGAATACGCGGAAATTCACCTCTCTAGGGAGGAAGCCTCTCTCCCTAGTTATACTGAAAGCAGGCGCCGCTTTGTGGGCCGCCCCTGCAAGACTGTCTGGAATAACAGTGGAGCGTAGGGTTCCTGCAGCGCGAAGGGATAGATTGTTGAGAAGAGCTGAAAGACGTGTCGTCGGGTGCATAGCTAGTAAGTATGGGGTTCAAGTAGTTAGAGGTAGAGGTAGTGTTGTGTTTTATGTAGTCCAAAGTCACGTGTTAGCCATCGGGCGGGACTCGGGACTCGTGCTGTACCCATTAGCGGCGGCAAATGAGACCATAGGTTGTCTTGTCCCGGAAGGTACGATTATTCTTAGTGCTGTGATATTGGAAATGCAAGGCCGAACTATTTGGCGATAGCCCAACGGATACGTTTTCTCGTTTTTGCCTCATAGAACTTGATAGCAGCCTTTTCTTGAGGCAGTACTCACCGCCTGTGAGAGTTGAGATAACCATCCCCCCCCTCGAATGTTGATGTACTCATCGTCTTTTGAAACGTTCTGAGAGATTCACCGGCTTGATTAGCTTGGAGAATCGCCGATTCCGATTGCGGCTCCAGTCAGGTGGCGGTGGGTCCTGATCAGCTTCACGGCATGTCGGCGCGGCGACCCAGTTTCTTTTCTCTCCCATTTGCCACCAACCCAGGTTGAAAGCCTTCAGATCCCAGTAACAGCCACACGATCAATTATATGAGCTACGAATATGGTTATCTTCTTTCGGATTTTTCCTATGCTATCTTAGTAATTGGATTAAAATCAAATCACGTCTACATACTTCCGGGTAATCACGGTCATATGGACAACCAACTGCATTAGCCACGCGGACATTGATCATGTCTTTATCTTCATTAATCATTCCGATATTTGGTATGAAATTCGGGAATTAATGTAAAGAGTTCGAGAACGCTGTATTCATCATGAAGCAAGCCCTTCAACGGAAATAAAACCTACTTGAAGAATTCAGAGCCATAGCCATATTTGGCTGGGTTTCTCGTCGCGAGGCCGTGTCTACCGAGGAAGATCATAGAGACAGCATGACGTAAAGCTGTTCCTTTGTTTGCATATAATTGTTTCAGGAAACCACATAGTTGTTTTCTTGAGGAAGTTCTCGAGAAGAACTGGTGAAGTCAACAGTGCAGGATGGCCCTCATGTGATGAAACCCACTGACAACCGGTGATAAAGGATTCTGTAAAAATTCTGCAATATAACGGGCTTCCGCAAAGAAGGCCTTCCACAAGGGCAGGTGACGCCTTCGCAGGTTCAGACATTAACACTCTGAGGTCTAGCTTCTCCGGTCGTGGACGCGCGATGCCGTCGTATTATGCCGCCTCCATCCCCAAACATGGCTCGGAAGTCACAAGCTGCCCAGAAAATACCCCAATGCACCCGAAACACTTGAAATATCCGCGTACTGGGAGATCGAAATGCAGTGATCAGTATACGTCGGTGTAGCAAGACTGACAAGACTGAGATAACTATTCTGTGAGTGTATACACGCTTCGAATTCGAAGAACTTCGCGCAGTGTCGGAACAAATGCAGTCCATAAAAAAGAAACAGCCACGGACGGGATGATACGGATTGTGGTTAATTGCTAAGCATCCTTAATTAATGACTGAGCGAACTTGCCAGATGCCTTGAGGTTGACGCGAACCTCTCGCGTAACTGCAATTGGACCCAGAAGTAAGCCTGATTGTGTATACTCTGAGTCCCGTTTTCATCACATTACTCATAAAGGGGGCTTGTTTATTACGTTGGTTCGGCGAGGTGCTAAATTAATCAGGTGCCATCATGTCCGTGTAGAACATCGGGGACTATGACTCAAATGACTGTGAATTCTGAGCAGTTTCTCTCCTGCCGTAGAGATTAAAATGAGTTCTTGAATATTACTCCCGTACTAGTAGTCTCCACGAGTCAGACAAATACACACGAATTCCTTCAGAACAGTTCTTGAAAGGATTGGACACCCAGCGCCAGAACCGGTTCCCACTGGGGTTGGGGAGAATGGGCTGGCGGTTCACATGTCGATATTTGAATCAGAAGGTGACTTAAAGCCTGGTTCTGAAAATACGACTCTCCTATCTAAGTACGCCTAGCCTATCCGAACCATTTCGAACGCCTTGGCGAGTCCGGCGAGTCCCATTGATATCGCTACAAAGTGCTATCCTATTTGATTTGATTTATCTATGCAGTGATATTGAAGGAAGTCTGGCAGAGTTCACAAACGCAGCATCTGGTGATAACTTGGACAAATCTCCAAAATGGACATCACATCAAATCATTATAATGAAAAAATACCTAAAAGAAAGGTAGAAGTTCAGAATTTGGGGGCAATGTCTTGCGGGAAATTGAACTAATATTCACATGCACAGCGTAACAAATTAATATTGTACAGAAAAACACTTGAACACGAGGGATTATGACATTGTTCGGTGATAACAAGCTCTATCCCCTCAATCTTGTCGTCCACCTACCACCGTCCTCTCCTACAAAAACACCACAACAAACCTACCAGGATCATGACAAGACCGCTGAATGGTGAGACTAGAGATGGATGAAAGAGACGAAGAATAAACAAAACCGCATGTTAAATGGAGATGTCGCAACAAAATACACCGAGATATCATATCAAAGAATACAAAGACAGAACAAAGATGGAAACACGTTGTGCGACCATACACCTTGCAGGCTTCAGCTCTCCATCCTAGTCGACGAGCTTCGACTTTTTGGTCTTATTCGCATCCTCCTGGTCCACGCATTGCACGCTCCAGTCGAATAGGTAGTCGTACTGGTACCCCTCGCGGACAAAGAGGTCCCGGAAGAGCCTGCGGACAAAGGCGTAGTCCGGCGTGTCCTCGAAACGCAGCCCGCGGCAGTAGTTGAGGAAGACCGCGAACTCGCCGGGACATCCGCGGCACAGCACGTCCGTGGACGTCGTCGTCTTCTTCGCCATGGAGCGGGCATCCTTTTCCTTAATCGTCGCCCCTTTCAGACCCTGCCATGGGAGCGAGCCACGGAGGAAGTAGATGAAGATATACGCCAGACTCTCGAGGTCGTCCCGGCGCGACTGCACGACGCCGAGGGAGGTATTGATCGAGGTGTATCGAGTAGACCTGGTCAGATTCTTGTCCTTACTATAGGGGATGTGCAGGTCCGTCTTGGGGTCGCGGTACTTCTTCGCTAGCCCAAAGCCGATCACGTTAACTTGATTACCACGCTTCTCAATGCCCATGGCGAAGTTGTCAGGCTTGATATCCCCGTGGATATAGTTACGGGAGTGGATGTACTCGATTCGAGAGAGCTGTGCGTGGGAGTCAGAATTAAATCAGAGTCAGAGGAAAGTAGGAGATGTGTGCACTCGGACCAACCAATTGATCGCTGAGTAAGAGAACGGTCTTCAGAGAGAACTTGCGATCGCAATACTGGAAGAGATCCGCCAAAGTTGGACCTAGAAGATCGAGTACCATCATATTGTAGTTGCCCTGTATTCCATACCCCCTCATCCACGGCACCCCAACGCCTCCAGCGATGGCCTTGTACACCTTGCTCTCATGCTCGAGGTGAGGATCTTTCGCCGTGACAGACTCGAGTTTGATGGTGACTTCCTTGCCTGAGATACTATGTGTCCCGGGGTACATCCCATCTGAATCGCACAATTATGAGCTCTGTATTGAGGTCTTCATCAAAGGTCATTCACCGAGCGATCCCGAGCTAATTTTGTTCCACAGCTGGCAGTCCTCCCCAACTTTAATGTCCATTCTAATTTTGTATGGAGCTCGATTGGTCATTTTGGGGAATTTACGCAATGTGTTGAGATCTGGGCAGGGAAGGAAGAAGGTTGGTTGATACCTGACAGGCTTTTATTAAGGACAGGAAGTTCATGGAAACGACTGGAAGCAGAGTATAGACAATACAAATACATGTGAAGTGCACGTGTGTGCATGTGCGGGAACCCTCACTTTGTGCTCACTTCCTGTACTTCAGTGAACTTACGGTCGCTTAAGGAAGTGAAAGCGTGGGAAAGTGTTATTTTCTGCCTCGCTTTATATATGAAAATTTGGAAGAGGCATTGCTGTTTATAATTGGGTTAGGGTGATGCAGAAATATTTTAAGGAATTCTCCATTCTTTCTGGGAGTGCCATACACGAAAATATGTCAAATCCTCTCACTTGTAAGTCTCACCTCGGAGCGTATCATTTTTACTCGCTTTCAACCTTCGCTCTTATCACAATTGAAGAGACAGTTCTGTTCATAATTGATTTAAAGTAAATCACACATTCTCAGGAATTTTATGTTATTTCTGATGTTGCCACAAATGAAATACATGAAATCCTCTCACTGGAGACACGCGCACTCACCTAAATCATACCACACAGCATTAGTATATAAATGGCTCAACCCAACTTTCCGAATTCTCAATTAAGCCTGGCGACGGCCATCCAAGAGATATCCCCCATCCCCAATATGCCAATTTTTGACATTCAACAACAGCTGCAACAGCAGACGCAACTGCTTCAACAATTGACCCAGCAGGCTGCGGAACTACAAAATTCATGCATTTACTCTCTGTCGTAGTATTTGATGGTGATAAGAGACAGGCAAGAGCTGCTCTCACTCTGCCTTCACAATGCGATGGCCTCATACAATGCCACACTAATGTATCTACCGGGTGTGGTGCTACCTAACAACCCCACGACGGTTTTGTAGTTGTTAAGTAACATCGCACCTGGAGGATACACCAATATTGCATTGTATAACGCTGTCGTATGGTGGAGGCGGAGTGGGAGGAGATTTTGCCTGTCTCTTATCAGCATGAAATATGACTGACAGAGAGAATAAACACACGAATTTTGCAGTTCCGCAACCTGCTGGGTCGAGCTGTTGCGTCTGTTATTGTTGAATGTCAAAAATTGGCATATTGGGAATATGAGATATCTCTTGGATAGCCGTCGCCAGGCTTGATTGAGAATTCTGCTGTGTGGTATGATTTACACGAGTGCGCATGTCCAGTGAGAGGATTTCAACCTGCTGTGAACTGCTGTTCTAGCTGTGGGTTCAGTTGTTGCGTCAACACGGCAACAACAGAATTAACAGCTGCCATTTGCTCTTGATGTTTGTAGTGCGGGTGTCACAATAGCTGCCAGCACATTGGTCCAAACAGCTCAGGTCGTGCGACAAGTTACGGGCAGCCGCTTCGCGTTGTTGAACGTCGTATTCCATGGCGACCTCCCTCCCAACTGTGTGACTTTGCAGTGGTGGATTGAATGATGTGCTGCGAGTGGCGTTGGCGCTAGTGTAAAGACTGAGAATCAACAGTCGTCGTAGTAAGAGAAAAAAAGGTGTGAGACGCCTCCTTTCGCTCAACTGGAGGTTGAGTGCCGCACTACTCCTGGCAAGCTAGGGATCGTGGGGCACTCGTCACTATTTCGGGATAGATGCGTGGAAAAGAAAGCAAGGGAAGTGGAAGTCGGGCAGATCTAGAGTTCGCGGAAGGCAGTGTCTTACGAGAACTTGGATCGACGAATCTTTCAAGATTGCACAGCGCAATCACATCGTAGTTGAGTGAGCAGATTACCGAAATTGCAAAATTCATACGTTCATTCTCTCTGCTATTAATATTTAGTGCTGATAAAAGGCAGGCAAAACCTGCCCCCCATCCGCCTCCAAAATGCGACGGCGTCCTTCACTACGCCGTTGATGTATCCACAGGGTGTGGTGCTGCCCATGGCCGCCCCTGCTACAAAACGGGATTTAGTGGCACTCGACGGTGCGTATCGCGTATTTCCATGCTAATTGCCTGCGTTGATGGCGTCCATAGCTGCTTCATGCGAAGCGATGGCGCAAGCCCTTGGGCTTCCGCCTCTTCCCGGCGCCCCAAGCAGCAACAACAACAAAACCAGCAGTTGCAACAACAGACACAGCTACTACACCAATTAACCCAACAGGTCACGGAATTACAAAACATGTACGTTTATTCTCTCGGTCATTAATATTCCATGCTGATGGGAGCCAGGCTCTCTCTCCGTCTACATAACTCAATAGCTTCGTACAACGTACCGCTTATGTATCCACCGGGTGTGGCGTTACCCAACAACCACCTAACTACCAAACGAAATTTGGTGATGCTTACTGGTCAGTGTCAAGTATTTCTATACTATAGTCTAAATCCCACAGCTCCTTTATGGCAGGCAATGGTGCAAGCCCTTGGGCTTCCACCTCTTCCCGGCGCCCCAATTGCTGCACAACGGCAACACATAGTCGACCATCTTGGAGGTGGACTGACCGCATATATTAATTTAGACTGTAGTATGGAACTACTTGACACTGACCAGTAAACATCACCAAATCCCGTTTGATAGTCGGGTGCTTCTTTGGGAACGCCACACCGGGTGGATACGTAAGCGGTGCGTTGTAGGAAGCTGTTGAGTTATGTAGACGGAGAGGGAGCCTGGTTCTTATCATGGAATATCAATGACCGAGAGAATAAACGTACATGTTTTGTAATTCTGTGACCTGTTGGGTTAATTGGTGTAGTAGCTGTGTCTGTTGTGGCAACTGCTGGTTTTGTTGTTGTTGTTGCTGTTGTTATTGTTGCTGCTGCTGCTGCAACATCTGCTGCAGCTGTTGTTGGATGTCAAAAAGTGGCATATTGGGAATATGCGATATCTCCTGGACAGCCATCGTCAAGCCTTGGTTGAGGATCACAAAGTTTGGCTGAGCCATCTATATATATATAGTTATACCCTCCAAACGCGTAACCTCTTAGTGGAGTTATCACACACTAAGAGTTCTTACTAGAACTGTGCATTTTGCGTTAACACTCCTGCCACCGTCCCCTACAAAAATACCACGATCCTCACAGGCGCCATCAGCATGCAAGATCCGCTCCCTGCCCAAGACAACATGACAAAGACTAACTAACGACAATAAATATATCGAAAATATAGCAAAGAAGTTTAACGTACGAAATTCCAAGCCCACATGAACTCCCATATCACTTGGGATCAATTTCGCCTCTATTATTCGCCCGGATACAGAATCGCGAACTTATAGGGCAAACTACCTATTAGCAGCAACTGTATCACGCCCAGCCATCGCGTATTCTGTTGTATAATATAGCGAACGTTTCACCGTTGAGATACTTAAAACGGCTTTAAGAACACACGGTGATCACGACACTGTCCAATAATTGATACCAGAACCACCACCGCTCTTTCCACCACCAACTAATGGCCATAAATCTATACACGATACCATGCCACAACTACACGGTCAGTCCACCTCCAAGATGGTCGACTATTTGTTGCCGTTGTGCAGCAATTGTGGCGCCGGGAAGAAGAGGCGGAAGCCCAAGGGCCTGCGCCACCGCTTCGCATGAAGGCGCTGTGGACGCCATCAATGCAGGCAATTAGCACGGAAATACGCGATACGCACCGTCGAGTGCCACTAAGTCCCGTTTGGTAGCGGGGGCGCCCGTGGGCAACACCACACCCTGTGGATACATCAACGGCGCAGTGAAGGACGCCGTCGTATTTTGGAGGCGGACGGGGAGCAGGTTTTGCCTGTCTCTTATCAGCACGAAATATTAATAGCAGAAGAGAATAGAATAAACGTACGAATTTTGCAATTTGGTAATCTGCTCACTCAACTGCTCAAGCAGTTGCGTCTGCTGTTGGAGCTGTAGATTCAGCAGTTGCGTCTGCTGTTGCTGTTGTTCCTGCTGTTCCAATATTTGCTGCAGTTGTTCTTGAATGCCGAAAATTGGCATATTAGGAATGCGGGATATCTCTTCGGCAACCGTCGCCAAGCATTGATTGAGAGTGGCAAAGTTGGGCTGAGCCATCATGGGCTATATATACTAACACGGTTGTCGTGGTATGGCTTACGCGATCGAGTGCCGATGGCGGAGTCTCAAATTTGCCAATATACACCCTGACTTGAAAATAAAGGGTCAGCCATCAAGTGCATCCACATCAGTGGTTTGAAAGGAAAAAATAGATGCGTGGAAAAGAAGGAGAAGAAAGAAAAGTAATAATTTAGAGTGCACAGAGGCAATGTCTTACAAAAACTTTCAACAAGTCTTCAAAATGTACGACCAATATTATAGAGAAAAACGCTTCAAAAGACACAAGTGATTACGACATTGTCCAATGACTGAATACGAGCTCCATCCCCTCAATCTTGTCGTCATCCTCCTACCACCGTCCCCTACAAAAACACCACGATCCTCACAGGCTCCATCTGCATGCAAGATCCGCTCCCTGCCCAAGACAACACGACAAAGACTAACTAATCACAATGACGATAAGACGGCCGGAAGCCCTCTCCTACTCCACGGCCAGTGCGGCATGGGGCGGGAGGATAAACAAACAAGTAAAAGGAATTCAACAGAACAGAAAAAAGTGGTGGAATGGAATGGGGAGATTAGGGATATGGGATCAAAGTGGGGACAGAACAGGCAAGACGTTATGTACGTGGTGATGTGTTGCGACAAAATATACAGATATACCATTCGAAAGAAAGGTCGCAAGAGGCCCCAAGGAAAAGGTGGAAGCGTCCGTGGATGATTGACTGTGAATCGATTATGAATGATGGCTGTCGTATGATACCGATAGAACCGGACGCGATCTGGAAAAAGAAGAGCCCACTGAATTGCGACGTGTTGACCGAGTTGAATACGAGCCATCCCGCCACCCTAGGCACTCGGCGAGCTCTCACGACCTCCGCAAACAAAAACAGGATAATGGCGACCAATGGCCGAGCCGTAGTACCCCCAAAGAAAAACAGAGAAAAAAAAAGCGATGACAAGAACACCCTCCGCGGCGTGCGCGGACGAATAGAATACCGCTACAACGGCGGTGGGCAAAGGACACGGGCCTAATGACCAATATATATAAACGCGCGTTTCATCTACCAGGGCTCGCCGTCTCTCCTCGCACCGCGTGGGTTAGTTACATGCTGAGCTGCCTGCTGCCTCGTCGCAGAGCGGAGCCTAGAGAACCGCGCCGCATCAGTCACGGAGAAACGACACACAAAAAAGGAAACGCGATGTACGACCTACATCCTATCGGGCTTCGGCTCATCATCCTCGTTGACGAGCTTGCGCCGCGGCTTGTTGGTGCTCCCGTCCTCCTGCCCCGCGCGCTGCACGCTCCAGTCGAACACGTAGTCGTACTGGTAGCCCTCGCGGACAAAGAGGTCGCGGAAGAGCTTGCGGAGGTAGGAGTAGTCCGGCTTGTCGTCGAAGCGCAGCGCGCGGCAGTAGTTGAGGAAGATGGCGAACTCGCCGGGAAACCCGCGGCACAGCATGTCCGTCGGCGTCGTCATCTTCTTCTCCATGATGCGGTCGTACTTTTGCTTCTTCGTCGCCGCCTTCAGGCCCTGCCAGGGGAGCGAGCCGCGGAGGAAGTACATGAGCACATACGCGAGACTCTCGAGGTCGTCCCGGCGGGCCTGCTCGACGCCCAGGTGGGTGTTGATCGAGGTGTATCGCGCTGTTCCGGTCAGATTCTTGTTCTCCCTATAGGGGATGTGGAGGTGCGTCTTGGGGTCGCGGTACTTCTTCGCGAGACCAAAGTCGATCACGTTGACTTGATTACCGCGCTTGCCAATGCCCATGAGGAAGTTGTCGGGCTTGATGTCGCGGTGGATAAAGTTGCGGGAGTGGATGTATTCGATTCGAGAAAGCTGTGTGTGAGAGTGAGAGTCAGGGTCAGGGTCAGCATCAGGTAGGAGATATGTGCTCGTACCAATTGATCGGCGAGCAAGAGAACGGTCTTGATAGAGAACTTGCGGTTGCAGAAGTTGAAGAGATCCTCCAGACTCGGGCCTAGAAGATCGAGCACCATCGCGTTGTAGTCGCATTCTGTTCCGTACCACCTCACGAACGGCACGCCGACGCCGCCAGCGAGGGTCTTGTACACCTTGCTCTCGTACTCGAGCTGGGGGTGTTTCGCCTTGACGGACTCGAGCTTGATGGCGACTTCTTCGCCAGAGATAATGTTTATGCCAAGGTAGATATCACCTGAATGACACCATGATGAGCTCGAGGTCATCACGGTCAAACAGCCACTCACCGAACGATCCGGAACCGATTTTCTTCCCGAGGCGGTACTTGCCTCCAACTCTGAGGTCCATCCTACTGTTGTTTGTAGCTTGGTCGGTCATGGTGGGGGATTTATGAAAGATGTTGAGATCTGTGAAGGGACGGAAGGAGCAGGGTTAGGTCGGGTGACACTTGACAGGCTTTTTATTAAGAAAAGGAGGTGGAAGGAAACGTGGCTTCGGCGCAGCTCCCCAGCAGGGGTAGCACCAGCCACCTCGTGGGAGTCACGATGGTGCAACATAGCGCAAACGCAGAGTACACAATGGAAAAAGGAGCACTTACATTAGATTGTGGTGGTGGCCAGGGTGAAAGAGAGTGAGTGAACCTTGGTCCGATGTGGCTGTGAATAACCGCATTAGTCATCCGGAGCCAGGGCCCTTTGTTCAAAAATTTTTGAGAGTCCGATGAGGGATTCTTGTCATATAGCTATATATGCACGAAACAATTTTACTTTTACTCGAGGCTTTTTCACTGGGGGTTTCACTGGGGGTTTCAATGTACACAGGTACACGTATCAGGATAACACAGCCACTACAAACGGCCAAGGCCAGAGTCAGGGTCATATGAGCCAGGAACTAAGGTATAAATTTGGATGACATTCAATCCTGAGTGCCATCAACTGGCTAGACTCCAAAAACGGGATGATTCCGGATGAATGCCTAGGATAATAGTTACTTTATAGAGGATGCAGAATCGGTTGAGTAAGAAAAGCAACTGAGGTATAATACGTACTCATGTCGTTCGCGCCAGACAAGTCACGTGTAAATAGACGTGAGACAGAATGCGCGCTTCGGAGCGGCAGTCCCGCCATCAGCGAAGGGCTTATCACCGGAACCTACTGGTAAATTTACCAGTAGCATTAAAGTAATAGGCGTCCATTCATCCTTTATTTTTGAAGAAAAAAACAGATGGTTTCAGGTCATCGATCCATGGATCATGACACCTCCTATTTGGAATTGGAAACGCGGGACATTAGAGTTAAAACTTTGCTTTTCTTTCAAATTGGTCATTAAGTTCGATATCACACATCCTTCTTCCATCCCTATTTGATCCCTGGTGCAGGACAGCGCTTAGTTCTCATCATGAGTGTCCATTAATGTACCTATGTCTGTATATCACCTTGAGATAGACATGTAACATTATACGTTGGAAATGCTCGACATACCTACCCTTTGATACGTAAAATACTGTGCCTCGACTGTGCCACAGCGCACTTGATGATGATATAATACAACCATATAGGGTGCCTGGGCAGAAGCATGGTTCCCACGCTCTTACCACCACTATAGCAGGTCGACAGCCTGTGCCTACAACAAACACGTCTCTGACAACGACGCTTGACACAAACCACCTATCAGATCAACATTCCGAAGACCAAATCAGCCAAAACATGTTCCTGATGATGCTATATTTCTTTCATACAGTGCAGACAGAAGGATCAATTTCTCTTGACATTTGAGGAACTCAAGATGCCAGATGTTATCACATTACATACAAAACTGGTTGGGGTGAGAGATCCATCCCAGTGAATAGTATTAGGGGAAAACCTATACTCTTTGGTTATTAACCTAAAAATCAATGTATGTATTGTGAGATAATAAGTGATCCAATAGTCACCATGGATATGCATGGTACAATGACATCTTGCACTAAACTACTTCACCTGGTTTTGTTAAGCTTGGTAGGTCTCCAAAGAAACCTGTGGAATGTCCAGGAAAGACTTGGCTTCAGCTTATGTATGTGCTGCACCCTTGCACAATTGTAGTGTCCAATTTCAGACAAGGGAGAATGGGAAACCCATGGGTTCCAAGAATACACTGAGACATATTTCTAGGGGGATACTAAGTTGATTTTTTGATTGGATTGTATGTGCAGATAGTGTGAAGATATGTTCCAGAGACTCCACAGAGTATTTCCTGGATATCATATCAGGTTCTGAACCACCTTCCAGATTAGTATCAAGATCCAGAATCCACCAGAACCCAACCCTTATCCCTCAAGTACCTTTTGACTCAATCCCATTCTGGTATTCTGCCCTCAACTAGACACCTCCTGTGATGACCCTGAACCCATCGGACTCTGCCCTTTGACAGGGGACTTCTCCACATCTCCCTAATCATTTCCTGACCCAGATTCCTGATCATCCCTATCAATCCTTCTCATCACTTCTCAATGCCAATGTTCTGACCTGCCTGGAACCCATGGCTTTCCCAGAAGTATGCTCACCTAATCATTATAGTGTTAGGATCCATTTCTGGATAATATCAGATATCTGTGGATATTCCAAGTTGTTTCCTTTGTCCCACATTTGGTAATTGACTGGTTGAACAGATGATCATTCATTTGTTTATTGTTCTTGTACTTATTCCCTGATCTGTCCCCATCCTTGTTCTTCATTTATCTGACTTGTTATTGTATGCTTGTTTTGGAAACAATTCCAAATCTGTCTTATTATACTCCCATACTTGTAGTATAATTATTGGAACATCTATATAGTCTCAGTTTTAGTCTTGTGTGGGGGCAACCCCTGCATCCTGCAGTACTCACACTGGGCTAGCAGGAGGGAATCTGAAGAGAAACAGTCTAAGGAATTCCCCCTGCCAGGTGTGACCACATAGGCACCCAGTAGTCTAAAAATAACTTTACCTATTACAGAACAGAGGTTCTTCCCACAATGGAATATTACTCCTATGAACTTCTGAAGTTAGTCCTCTACTCTACATATTAGCTAGAGTGGTTGATATCCACAAGGAGAGGGAGTGTGACAAAGGCAGGGGTTGGACTGTGGACTCAGGGACTTCAATGAGATGAGAAAATGGTGCTTCCTAGGGCTTGTGACAGGGAGTCCCCTGACATCTTGACTTAGTTAACCTTGACTTAGTTTCTTATCCCTTCTGTCTCTCTGTATGCTCAATTTCTGAAACTCCCTGGACTCCAGACATCTGGAACTCTCTGGAACTCTGGATATCCATGAACTCTCTAGTTTATATCTACTTTCTGAAATATGGATATCCAAGTGAGTGCATGAGGGTGCAGCACATAAGCTGAAGCCAAGTCCAACTCATACTCTGGTAATATTCCAATACTCCCTGAACTAATCCCTAGGAACTCTGTGGACATATTTCCAGGAAGTATCCAGAATATCCACTGGAAATTCCACCTAGAGATCTGGAACTTAACAGATAGTTACTAGACTATATAGCCCTAAAGACTATTGTACTACAAATCCAAAGAGACAAAAGGACACAACAGGGATACAATAAAACAGGGGATACAATAAACCAGATGTCAAATGGATTGGGAACAAGGAGGTCTGGAATAAACCAGATGTTAAACAGATTGGGAATGAGGGGGTCCAGAGTGTCCAGTCAGAGTCTGATGAGTGAATCATACAGCAAGAGAGTAAAGTGTATATAGGGTGGGGTCCAGGTCCTGGAGGGTTTCCTGGTCCTAACAGGTTTATCTGAAATTGTTAAGTTCTGGATCTCTGAGCAGATTTTCCAGTGGATATTCCAGACACTTCCCAGAAATATATCTGTGGAGTTCTGGAGATTCATCTGGGAGTTTCCAGGGATTATTATTGGGAATATTGGAATATTACCAGGTTACAAGATGGACTTGGTGTTACAACCGGAATTCCTGCCAGACTCTGGGCACTAACTTATATGCACTCACACCCTATATACACCAATTGTCAGTTTACCCGAATTCCCACTGGACTCCATATGTCAGACTTGTCCACATTCGACTTCATTACGTCCCATATCAGTCACCAGAATACCCACCAGACTCCATCCCTGTCTATGTCTGACCTTGTCCCACACATCAGTCACTGGACCCCACTTGGAAAACCTGTCATCCCTCAAACTGAGCCCCATTCCTGTTTTAGTCAAATGACCTGTCATGATTTGGACTCCGCTCCTGCTCCATTTCCCATTATGGCTTATGATTTGTCACGATTTGGACTCTGCTCTGTTCTGTGCCATTCCTAACACCAAATTTGGTGTTTACTTATCCCGTTTTCTGTTTTGCTAGTTTTGTTTCTGTCAGGAACCGGAAAACCCGCCGGCCTCCGGGCCCCCGGACCCCATCCTACATGCTCCCGACCCTCTATATTGTATAGTAACAACCGGAGTTCCCACGGGACCCTGTACATCAACTCGTTTATGCCTGACTCTCTGTACGCACCCCACCTGTCTGCACCTAACCCTCTGTGTCTCATACACCAGTCCTCGGACTCCACCGGACTCCGGACTCCACTCTATGTACACCCGACACTCTGTGTCTTATGTACCAGTCACCGGACTCCGACCGGACTCCTGGAACCCCTCTAACAGAGCATAGAACCCCGCTCCTGTTATCTGTCTCTGCGTCTCACACACCAGTCATTGGAAAACCCACCGGACTCCACTGGACCTCCTGCACATCAAGCCTGTCTATACCCGACACTATCTTGTGCACCAAGTCACCGGACTCCGACCGGACTTCCGGAACCCCTCTAACTGAGCCCCGCTCCAGTTATGGTTAAATGATCTGTCATGATTCGTTCTCTGCTCCCGTTCCGTTCCGTCCCTATTCCCAGTTTAGTATTTACCTGTTTTGTTTTATGTTTAATAGTTCTGCCTCTCATTAATACCGGATTTGGTATTATTACATTTCACAGTCTATATAAGTCTGCTATGTTCATGTACTTAGAATCCAGTTTCAATCTCGAACTAGTTTTCCCCCGAACAAGTTTGATCCTTGAACAGTCTCTAGTCCTCTTGTCTGTCTGCACACTCGATTCCCGGAACTCCCACGGGAACTCCGGAATCTATATCTTTCTGTATGCATTCTGTCAGCTCGAAATATGGACACCCGAATGAGTGTACGAGGGCGCAGCCTATAAGCTGAAGCCAAGTCCATCTCAGTCGTTCACCATATCTTTCTGGTAATTATTCTGATATCACCGTTCCTTGTACTAATAATCCCCGGAACTTTCCCGGGACCTATTGCCCGGGGACTCCGTGGGACTATTTCCCGGAAGCAAGTGTGTGTTCGGAATAGTTACCGGAAACCTCCGCGGGACTATCCGTGGAGCTTTGTTCGGGAACTTAACAGTAGATTGAAACTGCAACTCGTCACTCGTTTACCTTATCTGACCCCATGTTTTAAATTCCACATTCATTTGTTCACAGTTCTACATCGGCATCGCATTACTTATTCTTTTACAGAATTGCTTGTGTTTTCAGACTTCGTTCTGACTTCCAGATGCAGAGATAAGTCAATGGCTGAAGCTGATCGTGTCTTACTCAGATCCACTCTTTTGCCCTGCCCTGATCCTTGCTTTTGTCCTGCCCCTGGTTTGCTCGACTCCCGTTCATTTCCGGATATTCTAGATAGGTTATTTCCCTACTAGTCACCATAGTGTCGGATTTCCCCCGGCCTCCGGAATTGCGCTCTGTCTGCCAATTACCTTGACGGTATACTATGGATTCAAGTGTTCAATGTGTTGGTCACCTAGTGCTTGGTTTTCTTTACAGATATACCTCCTAAAACCATTGCTCACATTTCCAAATCGACATCGCCTTGCTTACCCTCGCTATCTGCCTTGTCCTCGGACCTTTTCTGGTTCCCGGACCTTTCCGAACTTTTCCGAACTTTTGTTTGGACCCTTTTCCGACTGACCCTTTGGTCCATGTCTGTCCCATGCATGTTCCTTGTCATGTCTCTGTTTTCCGACTCATTCTCCAACCTTTTCCTGACCTTTCAGACTCTCTCTGCCCTGCTGTATTTTCCTACAATGACTCTCCGGACTTTCCGGGTTTCCCGGCAGATCGGATTCCGAGTCAGGAAGATTTCATGCAACATTTTCTGTCGGTCTTTTGCAACCTGGATACACTCCAAACTGCGACTGGCTTTCTGTTCCCTTCCAGGACATTTTCTGGCTCTTTTCAGTTTCTCTGAGGAGCTTTTATTTGTTTCCTTGTGGAACAAATCTGGACGTCACCTTGACCAGTGTTGGATAAGTTGCTTGGTTATTTCTAGGATACCACTGTCTCACCCGCTATAAATCCGTTGATTTCTGGGTAATGAGCAGTAACTTTTCCGGAATTCCCGATGCCTCTTATTTGACTTGACTTGTCTGCTCTGAGTCTTTTCAGACTTCCGTGGCTTTTTCGGCACTTGTGGTCTTGATGGCCCTTGTGATCCTCCATGGCCTCCATGGCCTTTTTAGGCATTCTCGGCCTTTTTAGGCACCCATGGTCTTTTCAGACTTCCCTGACCCGAACGGCACCTGTGGCCTCGATGGCCCTTGTGATCCTCTACCGGCACCCATGGCCTTTTCGGCACCCCTGGCCTTTTCAGGCACCCATGGCCTTTCCGGCACCCATGGCCCTTCTGGGCATCTCTGACCTTTTCGGCATCTCTTTTCTTTTGGCTTTCAACTCTTTCACTTAATTTCGGTTTCGGTTTCCGTGGATATTTCCGAACTTTCCGGAATCCTCGGAACCCTTGGACCTTTCAGATTCTTCGGATTTCCGGACTTTCCGGGATTTCCGAACTATTTGGATCCTACCTATTTGTTGAGTTTTCGTTTGCCAAGATCAGTTAATGCAGCCTTTCAGGCATTTTCTTTTGGCCTTCGGGCAACCCTCAGGCCTTTTCAGGCATCCATGGCCTTTTCAGGCACCACTGCCTTCTTTCGGCAATCCTGACCTCCTTTGGCACCAACCCTTTGACTTGATTTTTAGTCATCCGTTTTCGACCCAGCTGCCTCCATGGAAAACCTGACATTTTGTCTAGACGATGGGACGTCTATCCCAAAGAGGGGAGTAACGACTATGCCATTGTAAACCTACATGCATAAGTTGAAACCCACTAACCTCTCTCTAGCCGCATTATGCATTATCCGTGGACCCCTGTAAATGTTGGAGTAACGACTATGCTATAGTAAACCTGCATAAGTTGAAACCCATATCCTCTCTACCCACTAACCTCTCTCTAGCCACACTATCTGTGGACTCCGCACCTTTGGACTCACTTCATCATTCCCTGTCACCCTATGTCTCTCTTTGCCTTTCTAGCTCTTTGTACCACACTCGACTCTCAGTCCACTAAGTGGCAGATGAGTTAAGTATCCATCCTTTCAGCCTCCTGTCCATCATGACCCTTTTGGGTTATTCCTCGGAATCCATGGACCTCAGTGGTAGTAACCTAGACTCCACTGGACCCCGACCCCCTTTATGCTCCCTGTTCTAAGAGCATTACTTCCTCGGGTCCCATGGACTTCCCCAACCGGTCATTATTCCATGGAACTCTCGGACTCTACAGACCCTTAGATGACTTGTCCTCCAAGTTGTCTTTGCTCTTGGGTTGTTGTTCACTCCTCCAGTTCTGTGGCAATCCTGCTGAGGACTTCTTCGTCACCAGCACATTCCCGGAGCCCCCGGACTTCCCGGGTCTCACCCAGGGTATTCTCGGAGTCCCCAGTTCTCATATAATATATCCCGGAACCCACGGACCTCCCAGATCTACACCCTTCAGCCCATTTGCAGTTCTATCCAAACTTCTTGATGTCACCAATGTATTCTCGGAACCCTAGGACTTCCCGGTTCTCATCCAGTGTGTTCCCGGAACCTCCGGATTTCCCGGTTCTCATCCAGGAACCCATGATACAGACCATTCAAGTTTTGGACAAGTCCTGCTTGCCATCGGAATATCCGTGGCTTTTCCCCATGTTTGTTCCTTGTGATTTAAGGTTGACCTGCCCTCGGAACCCCTGTGGCTTTTCCACAACATCTGGTTCCTTCAGGTTTTTTATGTCTTGGGCACTTACCCTGCCTGTGGACACTGCGACCTTTGACCACTCTCACTCTGCCATGTCCCTTTGCCTTTGGGCAACTCCCGGTCCATTGTGACATCTCTGGATGTTTTCATCACCTGTCTCCTACCTCTCGGAACCCCCGGACCCCTCAGATCTTCCGAACTATGTTCCGGACTTTTCCGGACTTTCAGCCCTTGTTGGATTTTTCGACATTTTGGATTTTGGACCTTTTTCAGAGGTTTCAACTTACTTTCAAGTATCCAGTATGTCTACAATCTCCTCCAAGACCCCTGGCCTTTCCATGTGCCATCCCGCTTCCCGGGATTTATTTTCCCACGGGTTTGCGCACTAGTGAGCACCTTGTTTTGAGGTGTGCACATGGCCAACAGCCTGGGCTCCGCCCAGACTCCTGCTAGCACTTTGTGCTTCTGTCACTTGGTCAGTTTCCTGGACCTTTCCGTGGACCCATCACTTTTTGTGTGGGTTCTCTGTCCTGTTTTTGGACTCCGTCTCTACTTCCGCCACTATCTGTCTTCAAGAGCTGTCTGTACCATCACTTGCTCTTGGTCAAATTTTCCCTTCCAGATCATACAACTCGTTGACACATACGTGTAACCAACAAACGTATCATGTTCCTATGGCCTCTATGGGACTTCGGCCTTAAGGGGAGGGTACTGTCAGGAACCGGAAAACCCGCCGGCCTCCGGGCCCCCGGACCCCATCCTACATGCTCCCGACCCTCTATATTGTATAGTAACAACCGGAGTTCCCACGGGACCCTGTACATCAACTCGTTTATGCCTGACTCTCTGTACGCACCCCACCTGTCTGCACCTAACCCTCTGTGTCTCATACACCAGTCCTCGGACTCCACCGGACTCCGGACTCCACTCTATGTACACCCGACACTCTGTGTCTTATGTACCAGTCACCGGACTCCGACCGGACTCCTGGAACCCCTCTAACAGAGCATAGAACCCCGCTCCTGTTATCTGTCTCTGCGTCTCACACACCAGTCATTGGAAAACCCACCGGACTCCACTGGACCTCCTGCACATCAAGCCTGTCTATACCCGACACTATCTTGTGCACCAAGTCACCGGACTCCGACCGGACTTCCGGAACCCCTCTAACTGAGCCCCGCTCCAGTTATGGTTAAATGATCTGTCATGATTCGTTCTCTGCTCCCGTTCCGTTCCGTCCCTATTCCCAGTTTAGTATTTACCTGTTTTGTTTTATGTTTAATAGTTCTGCCTCTCATTAATACCGGATTTGGTATTATTACATTTCACAGTCTATATAAGTCTGCTATGTTCATGTACTTAGAATCCAGTTTCAATCTCGAACTAGTTTTCCCCCGAACAAGTTTGATCCTTGAACAGTCTCTAGTCCTCTTGTCTGTCTGCACACTCGATTCCCGGAACTCCCACGGGAACTCCGGAATCTATATCTTTCTGTATGCATTCTGTCAGCTCGAAATATGGACACCCGAATGAGTGTACGAGGGCGCAGCCTATAAGCTGAAGCCAAGTCCATCTCAGTCGTTCACCATATCTTTCTGGTAATTATTCTGATATCACCGTTCCTTGTACTAATAATCCCCGGAACTTTCCCGGGACCTATTGCCCGGGGACTCCGTGGGACTATTTCCCGGAAGCAAGTGTGTGTTCGGAATAGTTACCAGAAACCTCCGCGGGACTATCCGTGGAGCTTTGTTCGGGAACTTAACAGTTTCATTATTACTGGATTTGGTATTATTACATTTCACAGTCTATATAAGCCTCCTATATTCATGTACTTAGAATCCAGTTTCAATCTACTGTTAAGTTCCAATAGTAGTACAAGACAGTGTATCAGAATAATTACCAGAAAGGTATGGTATGAGATGGACTTGGCTTCAGCTTATAGGCTGCACCCTCGTACACTCATTCGGGTGTCCATATTTCGAGCTGACAGAATGCATACAGGAAGATGTAGATTCCGGAGTTCCTGTGGGAGTTCCGGGAATTGAGCATGCAGACAGACAAGAGGACTAGAGACTGGATCAGGGATGTAACTTGTTTGAGTGTCAAACTTGTTCGAGATTGAAACTGGATTCTAAGTACATGAATATAGGAGGCTTATATAGACTGTGAAATGTAGTAATACCAAATCTGGTATTAATGAGGGGCAGAACTATTAAACATTAAACGAAACAAGTAAATACTAAACTGGGAATTAGGGATGGAATGGAACGGGAGTGGAGAACGAATCATGACAGGTCATTAGACCATAACGGGAATGGAGCTCTGTTAGAGGGGTTTTGGGGAGTCCGGTTGGGGTCCAATGACTGGTCCATGAGATACAGAGTGTCAGGTGTATATAAGGTGGAGTTCGGAATCCGGTGGAGTCTGATGACTCGTACATGAGACACATGACAGACTGTTTGACCATAACGAGAGCAGGGTTCTATGCTCTGTTTGAGGGGTTCCAGGAGTCTGGTCAGAGTCCGGCAACTGGTCCGTGAGATACAGAGAGTTGGGTGTATATTGTTAGGGTACGTACATGGCGGGTTTCTGGAAAAACCCATGGGATATCTGGTAGGACTTGGCTTCAGCTTATAGGCTGCACTCTCGTGAGATCGTGTTGTCCAATTTCAGACAGGCAGATGGGAATCCTGGGGAGCCCGGGCGGGGTTCGTGGGTCGAGAGGTCGCAGGTCAGAGGTCGTGGGTCAAGAGGTCATAGGTCGGGGTCGTGGGTCAAGTTGAGATAGATGTACCGGAGCCTGTGGGCTCCGACTAGTGTGAGCGGTGTGATTCAAGTAGGAGTTTAGAGTGGAAAATGTATTAGATTACTGGGGGGAATCTAAGCTGATTTTCTGACTGGATTGTATATACAACATCTGCCAGACTAAATAGACTGTGGAATGAATGACATACCAAATCCAGTAATAATGAAACGAAACTAGCAAAACATGAAATGGGAATAGTAAACACCAAATTTGGTGTTAGGAACGGGACAGAATGGAGCAGAGTCCAAATCGTGACAAATCATAAACCATAACAGGAAATGGAGCGGGAGCAGAGTCTGAATTGTGACAGGTCATTTGACTAAAACGGGAATGGGGCTCTGTTAGAGGGATGATGGGTTTTCTGAGTGGGGTCCGGTGACTGATGTGCAGGACGAGGTAGGACATAGACAGGGACGGAGTCTGGTGGGTATTCCGGTGACTGATACACAATGTAATGAAGTCGAACATAGACAAGTCTGATGTACAGAGTCTGGTGGGAATTCTGGTAAACTGACAATGGGTGTGTATAGGGCGCAGGTGCATATAAGTTAGTATCTGGAGTCCAGCGGGAATTCCAGTCGTAACATATATAGGGTGGAGTCCAGGTCCCGGCAGGTTGTCCGGTAGTGGGTATAGAGAGTTGGGTACAGATAGGGTGGGCTGCATACAGAGAGTTGGGCATAAACAAGTTGACGTGCAGGCTCTGGTGGGAACTCCGGTTGTAACTATACAATATAGAGGGTCAGGAGCATGTAGGACGGGGTCCAGGGGCCTGGAGGCTGGCGGATTTTCTGGTTCCTGACAGTACCCTCCCCTTAAGGCCAAAGTCCCATAGTGTTACAACTGGACAATCCCGCTGGACTCTGGGCACTAACCCGTACGCCCCCACACGCTACAAGCACCAATCGTCTATTTATAGGATTTCCCGCCCGGACTCTGTTACATCAAGACTAGTTACGTTTGACCTCATTAAGACACATATCAGTCACCGGACTTCCCCCGGACTCCGTCTCTGTCTATGTCCATCTTCGTCCCACGCATCAGTCACCAAACCCCACTTAGAATCCCGTCACTGCTCTAATCGAGCCCTGTTCCCATTTTAGTCAAATGACCTGTCACGATTTAGGACTCCGCTCCTGCTCCGTTTCCCGTTATGGGTTATGCTTTGTCATGATTTGGACTCCACTCCATTCCATTCCATTCCTAATACCAATTTGGTGTTTACTATTCCCGTTTCATGTTTTGTTAGTTTCATTTCACCATTACTGGATTTGGTATGTCATTCACTCCATGGTCTATATAAACTGGCAGATGTTGTACATACAATCCAGTCAGAAAATTAGCTTAGATTCCCCCCAGTAATCTAATAACATTTTCCACTCTAAAAACCTTACTTGGTTCACA
Organism: Hysterangium stoloniferum; assembly: GCA_015178975.1. Classification (NCBI taxonomy): domain Eukaryota; kingdom Fungi; phylum Basidiomycota; class Agaricomycetes; order Hysterangiales; family Hysterangiaceae; genus Hysterangium; species Hysterangium stoloniferum. The sequence continues at coordinate 146,017 of WHVD01000058.1, read as the reverse complement.
TCGCTTTCACTAGTCAGAGCCCATGGGCTCCAGCGCATCTATCTCCCTCAACCAACTCAACTCACAACCCACGACCTCCGACTTACGACTCACAACCCCCGACTTACGACCTACGACCCACGAACCCCGCCTGGACTACCTGGGATTCCCATCCGTTCGTTTGAAATTGGACAACACGATCTAGCTAGGGTGCAGCCTATAAGCTGAAGCCAAGTCCTACCGGATATCCCACGGGTTTCTCTGGAGACCTGGCCTGTGTGTGTATCCTAACACATAGAGGCCATAGGAACATGATACATTTGTTGGTTACACATATGTCAATGAGTTGTATGATCTGGAGGGGGAATATTTGACCAGGGGCAAGCAACGGTACAGACAGCTCTTGTGGTGGAAATAGGGATGGCATGTAGAAAAGCCATGGGGCTTGGAGGAGGTCTTGGGCATATTTGGATACTTGAAAGTAAGTTTAAACCTTTGAAAAGGTCCAAAATCCAAAATGTCGAGAAATCCAACAAGGTCCAATAGTCCAGAAAAGTCTGGAACATACTTTGGAAGTTCCAAGAGGTCTGAGCACACACAAAAGGTCATGGGAGACAAAGACACAAAGGGGACAGGGTGATGAAAACATCCAGGGATGTCACAATGGACCAGGAGTTGTTCAAAGGGGTCAGAGTGATGCACAAAGGCATGGCAGGGTGAGAGTGGTCAAAGGTTGCAATGTCCACAGGGAAAGCCATGGTGGTTCCGAGGGTAGGTCAATCCAAGGACAATTGGAAATCCTTGTTACCACTTGCAGAATTTGCTTACAATAATGCACCCTCAGCCACTACTGGCATTTCCCCATTCTTTGGAAATAATAAAGGATAAAGGATATAATCCAAATATTACAGTACATCCAGAATGAAATCTCACCTCTGCTGATGCTCAAGAGTTCACCATGGACCTCCATGTGCTCCATGAGCTCCACGAGGAACTCCAGACTGCTATAAAGTCCACCCAAGAGCAATATCAACATTTAGCAGACAAACACTGGATCCCGCCACCCAACTTCAAGATTGGTGATCGTGTTTTTGTCAAAGCTCAATTCTTTCAGACTACCCTTCCATCAAAAAAGTTTTCTGAAAAATATTTAGGTCCATTTGAAATTATTGCACAAGTAGGTTCAGTTTCTTGGACCCTATGGCTTCTGGATAGCACACATGTGGTACACCCAGTATTTCATGTTTCTATGTTAGAACCTTGTACTGCTAACACTATCCCAGATCATGTGCAATCTCCACCTCCTCTGGTCATTATTGACAGAGAACCCGAGTTTGAAATCTCACAAATTTTAGATTTGAAAATTGACAAGCGTCGACGCACTTGTAAACTGCTTTACTTGGTCAAGTGGGTGGGTTACGAGGGCACTGATGAAGAAACTTCATGGATTTTGGCCATGGAACTCGGTAATGCCACAGAAATCGTTACTGACTTTCATACAGGCTACCTGCTCAAACCTGGACCACTATCATCTCTCTGACCACACTCTGTGGACCCCATGTTACATTTGGACTCATTCTCATTATTCCCTGTCACCCTATGTCTCTCTTTGCGTTTACAGGTTCTGACATGTTTTCAAGTCCCTAAGTGGATTTTCCATGGACTTTGATTCTTATGTTTTTTCATGCTTTACTTTTATTTTCAAAAAAAATTATTATCAAGTTTTATTATTATTCATTTACATTTATGGGGCTGTCTTTTTTTCCCACCTCAGCTTTCTCCGCCTCATTCATCTCCTCAGGGAGCTCTGCTATCTCTGTGGGCACCCCATCCTCATCCAAACCGGCATCCTCAGAACTCCTGATCTGTGGCTCCTCATAGACATATCTGCCAAACTCCACCAGGAATTTGAAATATTCCAAGTAGAGCCCACAGAGTTTGTTCACCACTACAATTTGAACCTTGTTGCTCTTCCAGAGCAACTCATTTTGGGCCTCTATGCCCTTGGCAATCCATCCCAAAACCTCATCCAATCCAGAAATCCCATCTGACCCACTAATGTCCCATGCCACAGACCCCGTGGGCTGCTCGTGAATGAGTGAGCACCTCACTTTGAGATGTGTGCACTGGTAGCAGCCTGGTCCCTGCCCAGACTTCTGATTGCATTCAGTGTTCCAGTCATTACAACTGGAACACTGCAGGTTGTTCCGTGTTGGTAGGTAGACTGGTGCCACCTTCCTTGCCTTCTGTTGATTTGGTTAGTCCCCCAGACCTCCCACAGACCCAAGACTTACTTTCTGGGGGCTCTCCAGCTCCCCCTCAGACTCGGACTCGACCTCTGTCACCTTGCACTGAAAATGCCAAGTCAGTCAAAATGACAAGTTGTATCTATGGGACTTACTTTGCCCGCAGCAACCACGGCCCTCTCCGCAGCCACCTGGGCTTTCTCTGTGGCAACCTGCGCAGCCTCCTCCTCATCCTTCTTCCTCCTCAGCCACTTTCTCCATGGCCAATGCCACCTGGTATTCTTTATCCAATGCCTCCTCAACCTCCCTGGCTTCCTTTTCCACCTCCTCTTGCTGTCAATGTTGTTCCTCCTGCTGCACCAAAATTTGGGCAGCAGTGAGAGGCACCCAGTATTGGTTGCCTGTGAAGGGCCCAGCGGTTGGCATTGGCCTTTGCAGTGTTGGTTTTGGACCCATTTATGTTGAAGATGGGGGTAATAAAGAAGAAGAAATTTCATTTTTTCAAATTTTTATATAGACTCGTCGCATCTGAACCTTACCTTCCAGATCACATGACTCTTTGACACATACGTGTAACCAACATGACTTTTGACACATGTGCGTAGCTGACAAGAACCTTATCAAGGTCTAGAGCCTCTTTGGGACTTTGGCATAAAGGGAGGGTACTGCTGTTACAACTGGAATTCCCTCCGGACTCTGGGCACTAACTTATATGCACCAATTGTCAGTTTACTGGAATTCCTGCCAGACTCCATACATCAGACTTGTCCACATTCAACTTCGTTATGTCCTGTATCAGTCACTGGAATACCCACTGGACTCCATCCCTGTCTATGTCTGACCTCATCCCACGCATCAGTCACTGGACCCCACTCGGAAAACCCATCATCCCTCTAAGGAGGATAACCCAAAACTTTAAAAATTATTTATCCACTAAAGTATATATATTTATATTGTTTGTTGTAAAATTAATATTTAATCAAATTCAGTTGATTAGGTATCACCCTGAAGAATGCAAAAATATTAATATTTATCCTATATCTGACAAAATTTAGTCAAACAATCATCTGTAGATTATTCTTTTGGAATAAATTGCACAATGGGGATTGGTACCCCAGATAGTTCTGGTTAACTCTCTAAACCAACTGAATTTAAATTATATGAAATATATTTGAAAGTTTGCTTGTATACAAGAGTATACATCATAACCCAAAGATTAAGTCGTAATCCAAATAATCTTGTTTAACCCAAATAATCTAGGTTAACCCAAATAATCTAGGTTAACCCAAATAATCTAGGTTAACCCAAATAATCTAGGTTAACCCAAATAATCTAGGTTAACCCAAATAATCTAGGTTAACCCAAATAATCTAGGTTAACCCAAATAATCTAGGTTAACCCAAATAATCTAGGTTAACCCAAATAATCTAGGTTAACCCAAATAATCTTGTGTAACTATGTCATTTGTGTGTATTTTAAAAAGGCATGCATATTTTAAAGATGAAATTTCAGGTAATTAAATATAAACTCATAGAATAAGTTGTCATGGCCAGAAGGAATAGACTCACTTAGAAAATATGAGGCTTATTCAGTAAAATTTTGTATATTCAATAAAGTGTGACCATCCTCCTAACTGAGCCCCATTCCCATTTTAGTCAAATGACCTGTCACGATTCAGACTCTGCTCCCGCTCTGTTTCCTGTTATAGTTTATGATTTGTCACAATTCAGACTCCACTCCATTCTGTCCCATTCCTAACACCAAATTTGGTGTTTACTTATCCTGTTTTATGTTTTGCTAGTTACACTTCATTATTACTGGATTTGGTATGTTATTCATTCCACAGTCTATATAGTCTGGCAGGTGTTGTACATACAATCCAGTCAGAAAATCAGCTTAGATTCTCCCCAGTAATCTAGTACATTTTCCACTCTAAACTCCTCTCTGAATTACACTGCTCTCGCTAGTCAGAGCCCATGGGCTCCAATGCATCTATCTCTTAAACCTCCACAGGACTATCTGTGGATCTTTGTTCAGAACTTAACACTTGGCTTTAGCATACAGTGACTCACAAAATTGTCCCAATGTTTTACACTTTTTGATTGTTTGATGAATAACTTGAGAGCATCAACAGATATAAACAAAGTGTTGGTGTATCAAACATAGTGTTTGATCATGGTTATACCACAAAAAAAGAATTATGTAAGTCCCATCAATATTCATTGAGATATATGCAATTTAATATAATAACTCATTGGGACAATTTTGTGAGTGTATATTAAAAATATAGTAATTGTAATTCTAGTACTTGGTATGACCTCCCTTGGCCTTAATAGCTGCTTCTAGTCTTCTAGACATACTTTCAATTAAATTCTGACACACCTCTGGTGGAATATTAGTCCACACTTCCACCACTCTCTCCCATATCCCTGTGATGTATCTAGTATATCTTCATGAATTTACCCTTAATTTTCTGGGATTTATTTCTCTTTATTTTATTTTATTTTATTTTATTTTATTTATTATTCCAAGAATATGGCTATTTCCTTTTAACTTTGCATACTCAAAGATGTCACATTACATAATCAAAGCCTAGAGCAGCCCAAAGTTAAGATTAATAAGCCAATTTACAGTATCTATTATTAGTGATTTGGCCCTTTTTCTCATAATCACTGCATATGCTCACTTTTTCGGCACTATCATGTGATATTACATAATCATCGACTCAATGATGCATCTACAAGTCAACGTGTGGCGTTTCCATAGCCGAGTGGCTGGTTTCATCCAAATTTGGTGCTGGAAGCTGTTCTGCTTCCACCCTCAGCCATCCCGGGCCTATTTTCTGACTCGACTGGCTTGGATCTTCAAGTCAGGTGATAGCTATGATATCATAGCAGAATTATGGAAACCTGTAAAAACTTCTAATAATTTCCTATTTAGTTATTTAGATATTATTAAGCAGAACTCTCTACATGTATAAAAAGAGGCCTAAATCACTGAATAAAAAAAATCTACTTTACTACTATCAACAGCACCAGCTCAGAAGCTTATCTAATCATCCTAAGGACAATAATAGCCTTAGTCTGATATACTCACTGCAAGCACCTACACTTGCAGAATCTTGAACTTTGTCAGCACTCTTGAACTTAGCTAATTCATCTAAGTTCCCTCAGCTTCCTGGAAACCTTTAGGCTTACTAATCACTTAAGTAAATCTAAATTCTTATTACTGAAATCCCTGCCCATTTAGGTTATTCAAGAGCCCACTTTAACAGCACAGTTAATCAATCTTTAAACAAATGCTTGGATATTCAACTCTCGGACAATCTCTCTATTTATAAATAATTTAACAGCGTGTTAAGTCTTTATAAATAGTAAACTAAAAGGCTACAAGAAAGTGAAGGCTTACAACAAGTTTCTGCTGACTTATTGCACATACATTCAGCTCCTGAACCTTTATTCTCAGAAGAAATTAACTCTCGTAGAGCATGTCACTACAAGTTCATCTGAACTTGTCAAGAGACCAAAAAAATACTGACTTTAGTTGTTTAAGCTTAATAGCGCAGCTAATTAATCTATCAGTATTTAAATTACTGGACCTTTATTTGTTTATTTCTTGAATCCCTTGCCGTGTTGACATTTGTTAAACTATTTGAGAGTAAACAGCTGAATCCCTTATAATCCCCCAAAATCCCTTGGAGACTGTTAAATATTTGGATAGCTCTCTCTTGAAGTGAACCCATTGATGTTCAATAGGGCTAATGTCTGGAGATTGTGCAGGCCAGTCTAGGAGTGATATTGTTGTCCTCCATCCACTTCTTGGCCTTTTTGAAGTATGTTTGGGATCATTATCCTGTTGAAAAATCACCTCCTTTAGAACTTCATAATTTCTAATGCACCCCATCTCCTCTGCTCAGAAAGAAAATATTCTTTCTCTGGCCTCTAATGGCACCTCCACTCATCATATTGCCTCCAAACTTGGTATTGGCAAGTCTACTGTCTCTAGGACACTTCAAAACCTCCTTCCCAATCCCCAGACTTCTTCCACACCATCACCCATATAGTGAATGCCTCATCACTCAGTAACCTTGAGGAATGATAATTGTAGTGGGATTCTTGTGTGCCATTGCCCACATAGTGAACACCTCATCATTCGGTAACCTTGAGGAATAATAATCATGGTGGGATTCTTGCATGCCATTGCCCACATAGTGAATCCCTCGTCACTTGGTAACCTTGAGAAATGATAATTGTAGTAGGATTCTTGTGCACCATTGCCCACATAGTGAACACCTCATCATTCAGTAACCTTGAGGAATGATAATCATAGCAATATTCTTGCATGCCATCACCCACAGCAAACACCTTGTCACAATTTTTCATCCCATAGTGCTTTCTGAACATATGCCAATTACATAGTCATGAGCACTGTTTTGCCAACTGAATGCGGTTGTCAGCAATAGAAAACAAACATAGTGAAACTTAGATGTACTTGCTCCATATCCCAATCCTTTTCCCAACTGCAATCACATGCCACCATTTGTAACAGTGACCTAACTGCAATGTGCATGAGATGGAAATTGCTGTCCAATGGATACTGCATCTTATGTAAGTCTGCCAGTGTTTGAATCCATGGAATCAGCTCAAGGTGGAGGTGTGATTAGGTACTGCAGGCCTGGGGCAGGGAAGATTCCTTGATTTTGTGGTAGGTGCCTGGAAGCCCATCAGCCATTTCAGTGGTGTCGGTTTTGAAGCCAACACTTGAATAATCGCCCATACCTTCATGGGTGTCATTGACTCCACCTGGTTGCTCAAAGTCTAGAATGAAAAGCTGAGTTGTCATTGTTGTTGACCTGGTGGTACTGTCACTCACAGTTGCAGATGGAAGCTCCATGTTGACTCTGCTTGGGGCTGTCAATGTTGGGGTGGTGAGGTTTGGAGATTGAGGTATGTCCTGCACTTGTTCAGCCATGCCTCAGCATTCAATGACCAAGGGTTTTGTGAATAAGAATGTCAACAATAGATGCTGTGACTCCTGAACTGCCTTGTCTAACAGTATGCCACCTGGAGAGAAGCCCATCCGAAGCTCAAAGGCAATCTCAGTCTCTGCATTGTTATGTTGTGCATGCCCATGATGTTTACTTAGCTGAAATCCATCATAATTTGATATGACCATTTACATATCACTTACCTGTCCAGGGCCTTGATCTTCAGCAAATTCATCCTCTAAGATGTTTTGCATAGCAATGGAAGCATTGTGAATATAAGACAAAAGAAGCTCACCTGAACAATGTAACCTGTTACCAGCAATCTGCCCACAGACATTCAAAATGGCTCCAATGTGGACAACAAAGGAGCAGGATGAACTCCTTGCCCATACCTACAAGAATATGTCAGAGACTTGTGAGGGCAGAGTAATAATCAAGGCACATTCTTCTCCAAGCACATCCAGGACTTCTCTGAAAGGTGGCTGGCTGAAGCAGAGGATACTAAGGCTCTAGAAACAGTGAGCTTTCACATTGTATATATTTACAAGCCTCACTGAGTCAAGCAGAGGCTTCAGACTAGAGTTTATAATGCAGTCCATTGATAATCAGAATTGAAAGACATGATAACCAAGAGAAGTGGGGGAGTTGCCCTTCCAGTGGATAGCACAAATGGGTCATCATTGAAGAAATGTGGAAAAAAGTGAACAATATTGACAACTTACTCACAGCTGTTCTACCAAAAGAAACTGAAGCCTTTGATTGACCAGAAGTGGGTTGATCACTGCCTAGCCAATCCAGGGAAAGCAGGAGGTGAAATCTCCTTCCATCGCAGTGCTATCAACAATGCCTGGGAATCAGAATCCCATGAAGTAAAGGCAGAAGTCGAGGAAGCCTTTAAGAAGGATACACCTGAGCAAGAGATCTGTGCTCACTTTCCCAAGATTCTGGAATTGGAAGCATTTGAAAGCAATTAAGTCTGTGAAGTTTTCTGAGTGAGCCTAAATTCTATAACAATCATTCACCAGCACCATAGTTGACAAATTCTTCAATGATGTATGGTGGGAGATCAACACACAGTGTGCAAAATGGGCCCAAGAGCTTGGTCGTCCAGTATTGATACTTGCCAGTGCCTGTGATGGATCAAGGGAAGCTCAGCCATTGTCTGTATTTCAGTAGGTTAGAGTGAGAAATCAATGGCAAACCATTTACCAAATATTCAGCCAATCATTCTCAGGCAGCATCAAGACTCCATTCTCATCCTATTACCCAAATTGGAACAAGCTCATAGATGACTGGACAGAGTACATGGATTGTTGCTTGTGTAAGTACTGATGGCATGTCAGTGGCAGATCTGTCTTACATAATTCTGTGTACAATAACAAGTGTGTGACGAGCCAGATTGATAATGCATCTGGTATCAGCAGAAGGCAATGCCTTGGCTGAGAGTGAATCAGGTGATGTGCCCCAGACCCATGTGACAAAGTGAAGCAGCATTCTCAATGACAGTCAACCACCCACTGCTAATGACTACTCACTTTTATGGAGATGACTTAGCAAGAGCAGCAGCTGCCTGAACCAGTCTGAACCAGAGCCTCTCCCACCTCTCCCACCTCTCACCACTGCCCAGCCACCTGACCTGGAGATTGCTGCAGCCAGAACACTATTTGAACAGTCTCCTAAATATCAAAAGAAACCAGCTGGAATGGAAGAAGATCTATGGTCAAACAGAGGAAATTAAAGCACAAAGAGCAGCCAAGAAGGAAGAGGAGAAGCAGAAGGCTGTGAAAAAGCTAGCTAAGTCTATGATGACAAAGCAGGCAAATCGTCAGGCAAAGCCTACATGGAGATCAGCTCAGGGAGACTCAAACAATAAGTATGTTGCAATTGTATAGTTAAAGTTGCATGTTCTGATCTTTCAACAGGAATGAAACTGTTGCTGGAGAGAACACCATGTGCAATGAATCAGCTGCTGATCCATGAGCACTCAGCTTTCTCTAGTAATTTCACCCACTAACCAATGTTTTAGTAATTAATTAATTGAGAGGCCAGCTGAAAAAGCCTGCAAAAAGGCCACAAGGCCAGCATCAGACAGGCAAACAGACAAGTAAAGCAGGGCATTGAGAATGACCAAGAATTGGGTCAGAAAAGGTAAGAGTTACTTTCATTGCATTCTCATTTACACTCAACATATTCTCATTTAGGCACAAAACTTAGCCATCTATTGTTCTACATGTATAGCAAATTGTAAGCCTGTGTTAAGGGTGTGTACATGGAGGGTTTCCAGGGAAACCTGTGGGAAATCCAGTAGGACTTGGCTTCAGCTTATAGGCTGCACCCTCGTGAGATCGTGTTGTTCAATTTCAAACAGGCAGATGGGAATCCTGGGAAGTCTGGGCAGAGTTCATGGGTCAAGGGGTCTTGGGTCGAGAGGTTGGGGAGTCGAGATAAATAAGTCAGAGGTTGAGTGATAGATACGTCAGAGCCCATGGGCTCCGACTAGCAAGAGCAGTGTAATTCAAAGAGAAGTTTAGAGTGGAAAATATACTGAGATTACTGGGGAGAATCTAAGCTGATTTTCTGACTGGATTGTATGTACAACATCTGCCAGACTATATAGACTGTGGAATGAATAACATACCAAATCCAGTAATAATGAAAACGAAACTAGCAAACATAAAATGAGATAAGTAAACACCAAACTTGGTGTTAGGAATGGAACAGAACGGAAGTGGAGTCTGAATTGTGACAGGTCATAAACCATAACAGGAAACAGAGCGGGAGCGGAGTCTGACTTGTGACAGGTCATTTGACTATAACGGGAACAGGGCTCAGTTAGAGGGATGATGGGTTTTCTGAGTGGGGTCTGGTGACTGATGCGTGGGACAGAGTCAGACATGGACACAGACAGAGTCCAGCGGGTATTCCGGTGACTGATACATGAAGTAATGAAGTCGAACATGGACAAGTCTGATATATGGAGTCTGGCAGGAATTCTGGTAAACTGACAATTGGTGCATATAGGGTGCAGGTGTGTATAAGTTAGTGCCCGGAGTTTGGCAGGAATTCCGGTCATAACAGCCTGGTGGTTTATGAAATGTCAATTACATTACCACAGACATGCATAGACTATTTTAGATAGATTATTTTACTTACCATCATTATCATATACCATACTTGCTGTTCTCAAGGAATGCAATTTGGTCCCATCAACATCTGTACTGATGTCAATGTAAGGCTGCATTAGATAGCAGCGTTTCACTTGTTTTTTAATAATGACTTTGCTTTTCTGCCAATGCAAACATGTTGCCTTTGAGTCATTTGCATCCATTTATGTTTCCATCCAACAACCTCATTTGACTCTCCCAACCAGAATTTATCATTGTGCTGATCTCACCCTTGTTCAACACCTTTGAGTTATTGCATATAAAAGCCATCATCTTCACCATTGTTGTCTCAATTAGTACCTGCCATTTTTGAACACCTCATCATTGTAACTTCAACTTTGTGTTACCCTGTTACGACCGTGTCGCAACCCTATCGGTCCCGAGGTTATCGCCACTTGTCAATGTTTCAAGTCATCCTCTCGGAAACCATCGGCCCCAAAGCTGATGAATGTTTTCGCAAAGATCAAACTCTGTTTACACCCACGTCAAAACAACTCGTATTGTCTGGTCAAACTTTGATATGTCCCCTTTATTATGTTGATCCGTTCAATCTTATGTTTCACATATGTCTATCTATATTTGTAGTCCTTGAACTATTTCCTTTTATCGTAATCCCGCTCTCGGTTATCATTGGCCTCCGAACTAATCATAAACTTCCCGTTCCTAGTCAAGCTTATTGTTAATACTGTGTTCCGCCCTTCTCCCCATTAGTATTTTCCAGACGCCTGTTACTTGTATATGAACCCGCTGTAGTTGTAGTCACTAGGCAATCAGAATATCGACTCAGAATACCCTCATACGCCTGTATCAGTCTCATACTAAGAATCCCCCCATCCGCCTTCGCGTGCGCTCGCCCACTCCCGGCCCCGACCCCTAGGCCCGACGCTCGACTTGTCCTTTGATTCCAATCGGTATCATACCGAAAGGTACTCACTAGGATTAGTCTTCGCCCACCCGAAATTTAAGGACATCGTACGGATATTTGTGAGGGCGCAGCACATAAGCTGAAGCCAAGTCCTTCCGATCGGTCCCTGTCGGCCACCAACATTAGTCAGTTTTCAGTTCTTAACATACCCCTGCAATTGCACTCATGGTTGCACAGGCACTTACTGTTGCTGGTTAGTTCTCTGACTTTCACACTGTACAGCACTAATCTCGAGCCAAATTTGGCCACCATTTCTTGTATCAATGCTTTCATAGATGTGAGGTATACAATTTCTACACTAGAAGGAAGTAGTGTGAAATCTGCGAAGACCCTGGGTTTTGTTTTGCAAACCATGAGTTGGGTCATCAACATGGATATACCAGAGCTGGAGGAGTTTTAGGAGTTTTCAAACAATCACACCTCAACAGCTTTCAAGAGACTGTACTCCTTGTTTTTCAGTATCTCAGCTGAACATCCCTCACATGTATTAGCCTGTTTGACCAGAACTGACACCTCCTGCCAGATGTCCTTTGGGTTCCCACATGTGCACATCCAGGGCTTGATATTTAGAACTGCACTCGAAAGTGCTTTGAGATCATCAGTTGTGAACTCTTCTCTGAGCTTTCATTATTGTCATGTCCTCTTCTTGGTGGGTGAAGAGGCATCCTTGCTGCCATCAGTTGAAATTCCAGCATCTAACTCACCTTCAAATGCATGTGGCAATGATGTGACCAAAGTCACCTGGTGAAGGGCATCAATAATGGACAAGGATTTGGGGAGAGGGTGAGTGAAAGGAAGTGCCATAAAAGTCAGAAGGTGATATGGTCTTGAATGGATAGGACATGGCACTGAGAACATGTGAGGATAGCCTTGGGAATTGGGAATGCATGTTAGATTAGAAAGAAGGGTACAGTTTGGACACACTGAGAAACCTGGAAAACATGTGATGTCAGCCTCAAAAAGATGTATGTTAGCATAGAAAACAAAGGGGGCAGGTTGAACTCACTGAGGACCACTTGTTGAGATTATTTGTGCAGTTCTAAATATGTAATGCTCTCAGTGAGTGATAAACCTTCACTATAACATGTATTGTTATCTACCTAAATAATACTGAATCAATAGTAAGTAACTATTAATGTAGAACTAAAGAAAAGTGCATACCTCTTAGTGAGTGATAAACCTTCACTGAGAGCTACGTGATTGGTCTCTATACCATATATAGTATCCATAAGTGACACAACAAAAGGTAGCTTACATAGTGCTATTATTTCAACACCCTCCCTTAAGTGGAATGTGTTAAGAACTGAAAACTGACTAATGTCGGTAGGCCGATGGGGACCAATCGGAAGGACTTGGCTTCAGCTTATGTGCTGTGCCCTTGCAAGTAACCATCGGGTGTCCTTAAATTTCAGATGGGTGAAGACTAGTCTTAATGAATTCCTCACCATGAGTTGCCGATCGGGACCGAAGGATAAGTCGAGTGTCGGGCAAGGGGGTTGGGGACCGAGAGTGGGTGAGCGCACGTGAAGGCAGGGAGTGGGATACTTAGTGTAAAATCAATGGAGATGTAAGTGGGTGTTTTGAGTCGATATTCTGATTGCCTAGTAACTACAACTACAGCGGGTTCATATACAAGTTATTGGTGTCTAGAAAATACTAACTAAGGGAAGAGCGGAAACATTATTTGACAAATAAACTTGACTAGGAACAGGAAGGTTATGATAAGTTTGGAGGCTGTGATTAACCAAGAGTGGGATTATGAGAAAAGGAAATAGTCCAAGGGTTACAAGTATATATGGGCATATGTGAAACATAAAGTAGAATGGATGGTTGTGTAATTGGTGAAGCTGAAGATCATAGATGTGGGTGCTCCAAAGTTATAAAGGGCTTCAGCATATTATTGAAGATGATCTGGATTGACAACCCCTTCTGCATCCCATTCCAGTAGGTGATCCCACTGATTGCTGAGAAAATTTGCTGTGAAGTTAATGAGATCAGAGATGACACTGCAACAAGTTATATTTTGCAGATAAAGCCCACCAGTCTTCTGGGCTATGCAATCGTGCACAAAGAAATGTCAATGCCTCAATGGCAGTGGCTTTGTTGGGGTTGGGAGTGATAAGGGGATCTGGGATGTCAAGGATTTGCCTCAATAGTATGAGCTCATCTGCTGTGAATCTATATAATATGTTAGCAATGGCCATCAAATCAAAATATATTTATACATTCCTGAATGCCCAAAGACACCCCAACCTCCCAAGCCTCTTCAGATAATCCATAATAATCCACTCTCTTCCCTGATCTGGCTGAGGTCATTGCTTAGGTAGTGCAGAAATGGTCACAAGAGCAACAAGGCTGGCTGCATCCTCAGAATCTTGCGAAGCATGTATACAAGCAAAGCAAGCGTATTCATTTCCAAAAAAGGCCCAACAATGTACGAGGACAGCCTTAAACAAAATCTATTCGAAAATCAAAACAATGTATTTCTTTCATAGACGACTGTTCACGTATATGTACTGTATTTTTCATTGGGTTCCAAAGATCGGCCTATGATAGGATTCTCCTGTACATTACTGTTACTGATTAAAAATCTTTATTTTTAACATCGAAATAATGGGTAAATCAACGGCGTTAGGATTGGGCAGCAAGGGATGAATTCAGAATGACAATCGAAACAAGTGCACGATTCACCCTCTCAAAATGGCATGGCCGAATAGTTTAATGGAATGATATCGGAGTTATCACGGATAATAATTGAGATCGATTTTTCTGTATTTCTCTGGGATGAAGCCATTGCCCATGTTGCATATAGACGGAATCACGTATCAACACGAGTGTTGAATAGGAAGCAAACTTATGAAGTCTGAACTGGACGAAAATCTGATATATCACGCCTTAGAGAGCTTTAATGTAATGTCTTTTACAACGGGAAAACAATGAATGGCCAAAAACTACCCCCCAAGTCCAAGAAAATGGTTCTCACCGGCCGCATAGTAGATGGTTCAAAGGCAATTAGGTACTATGATCCCTTCACGCGCACAATCAGAATTTCGCGCAGTTTTACTTGTAATGAAATATAGAATACAGTAGTTGTTGGCAGTCTAGGTAGTCTATATTATCAATCCACTTATCACATATTATTCTATATTCCTGATGTACGCTAAAAGGATGTTGAGAATTTCTCATTGGTATTCAAACAACTATATACGAGATAATCCACGTCGGAACGCATGAGGGTAAATATAAAGTATCCGACGTGAATATAACAGAGTAATATCAAATTACGAAGTAAATAACCGAAATCTCTCCCCACAGAGATGCCACAACTGAGAGAAGACGTGGTGGGCGATGGGCCTTCCTCGGGGTGGCGCTCCCGAAACGTCTCCAGGATACAGAATTTCGACCATCAGGAGACCTGGGCGGGTGTACACAAGGAGCACAACATTTACAACGCCGCTCAGTGCTAAAATACTCTGTGCCAGAAAAATAAGAGCGACAGGATGCTGTGAACTGTGTGCTTCAGGAACGAAGTCGATCCATCTTACAATGGATGATTTAATTATTAGATATATGTACGAGATTGGGTACACTTAAATAGTGAACCCACGTATCCCTCGATGGCGTATGAAAAACTCACAGTAACATGATGAAGGCGTCCTTGGCAGCAGAGGATCTGGGGATCACCGGCCTCCATCGAAACTCTAGTTTCATCCACAGTGAACGATGTTTCCCCGCAGAAAGGGGTATGAAACAACATAGAGAAGCAACGATACAAGAGCTGTCAGCCAGAGCGAGCCATATTCCCCCGTGAACCTCTCAGAAGGGAACTTAGAGCTAACCAAGCACCAATAGCTATCAAATGGATCTATATCAACGCATAATTAAGTCAACAACAAATAGCTCACGGGGTGGGTGTATAATAGATTATCGGGTTTGGAGTGTATCCCGGCTGCGATGCTGACGAATAGAATGACGTATAACCACATCACACCAACGACAACAGTGGAAAAGATAATCGATGTTTTTTTTTCAAGAATACTATAGCGAAAGTGTGTATTGCGATAGTCTAAAAAGTGTTGTGAGGGACCGAGTGTGTGTTATAAATAGCACGGTACACCTACTAAACTCGAAAAGGCAACGACGGTTTGGCTTCCTTGCAGTAGTGCTCCTTTATTGGCGTAAGACAACTTCTTCAATGCCCTGTAAATTCTACCGACCTTGTACTGGGCAATATGTTCCAAAACACCTCACCCTGAGTTAGCCATCTAACCCCGAGGACGACACCGATGTCATGAATCAAGTCTGCAATGAAGAGCGATAGCTAATGAACGAACGGTGAGACCTTATCGTCAGACATTCTTAAAACTCACCACATAGATATCAATCGGGGTCATTATGCGATTGCGCCATTGCGCCGCAGGGGTTTTCTCTATATATCGTGGGGTACACCTATGAAGATATCAAGGTTGTAGTGAGTGTCAACCAAGGGTATTTCTGTAACCCACTATCACGACCAGAAAAAGCCCAACCACAGCAATGATTGACAACAATCCCCCCTCCACCAAGAACTAACGCCTTGTGAGGATGAGTTAGTGGTGTGAAAAAAGAAATCTGACTGCTATTTCAACCATCTGTCCATGCGTAAGGTAGGTAATACACCTGCCGTTGGCTAGCTGTGTGAAGTGCGTAGTCATCTCTGCTAATGCCATTTGGCAGTGGGAGGGTACATGCCAGCAATTGTATCAGCCAGTGAAGCTGTGCGGCCAGATAAGTTGTGTGGCCAGATGGACGTCAGTAATGTTCCGAGTATCACTTCGATTTTAAATGTCTTTCCATGCTACTAGGGTTCCTACCAGGCGCACCGCCCGATGTCATGAAGTTAAACTGAATTTCCCTGTGGTTACGGCAAGATGCAGAACCTGCAATCATATGCGTTGCTTTTAGGCTCAAGGGCCTGGTAACCGGTCCACATGGTACTACTTATACTTGTTAAGTTTTCGTGGTGCTGTTCCTAGACCGTATAACTTTCCGTTTGTCTGAGTGAGGTGGCAGTACTCGTTGTAAACGGATAAGGATTAAATAAATACAAATAGACCTTATGTAACCCATAGTACGCGGTGAATCCCCAATGCTGCAACCCGAGCCCTAATGCTCGCAATCTGTCGCTAACCCGAAATCCCAGAAAAGTCAACAATACTGAGGGAGCCTGTGCTTTACAGATCGCCCGTGCAACCTACCGCAAATGTCAGCCATGCCCAATCATAGTAACACATGCCGATACCCGAGGTCATTGGAGCAGGCTTCATGTATTGAGTACAATATCTATGCGATATGAGAGTTTACACAATCCACTTTGCATAAATCCCGTCGAATGGCGGGAAGTATAGATAGACAGTGTGTCTGAATACGACATGATCTTCAACACTGCCGTCTTAACCAAACACCACGCGTAACCCATTATCCCTGACGTGAGTAATAACAGAGTGTACCGCAGATCTTGACACATTGTGATGTCGACTACACATCCCTTCTAGAAAAGTACCGCCAACAGAACCTACCATCCTCCCGTCGCAGCTACCTCTCATTGAAACTACCTTCCGTCCAGGTTTGATCTTAATTAAGAATTGTGGGTAACTATGCGTATGTCCTAGGATTTAAATTCAACCTCGAGATACGATTATAGCTGCATAGCGGAAAAGGAAACAGCCTTGATGTACTCTCCCAGTGGGTCGACTCTCGTCACTCCTGCTGCTGTTTCACTTGCGTTTTTTATAGTCTCCTTTCTTATAGAATTCTCCTGTTTCTGATGATGGCGCCAGATATCCATCAACTGAGGGGGCATCGTTAGCGTCCGCGCCTATCCCCTTTCATGGCGCGCTTTGTGGGGTCAATATTAGATACGTAGAAGTCGCTTGGATCGAAATTCGAAATCACTGTGTCTGTCATGGAGACCGCAATGGGCTGTGTTCTTCTTTGGCTATGGGGTGATTCGGTCTATGCATGTAAGATGAATGTGTGAAGCAAAAGATAAAAACTATTTTCTACTAAAACATGGGTGCCTGTCCCGACCTCCCGACCTCCTGTCCCTGTGGCACAGAAGACATCCAGTCCCGCCTCCACATCCTTTCCAAGTGCCCTCTTCATGAGGAACACCGCCACACCCTCCGCACTGCCTCTCAAGACTTATCACTGAGAGGTATGCAATTTTCCCCTAGCTCTACATTAATAGTTTACTTACTATTAATTCAGTATTATTTAGGTAGATAACAATACATGCTATAGTGAAGGTTTATCACTCACTGAGAGTATTATTTAGAACTGCACAAATAATCTCAACAGGACCGTGATGGTGTGACCAGTTTGGGGTCCCTGCTTTCATTGTATCCTGATGTCTCGGCAGTCCATTTGAATTGGTGACATACATAGCTTCTTGTCTGTTGGCAGAGTATACTGCATTGGTGTCGCTTGATGCATTATTTCATAGTGAGAAATGGTAAGTCACTACAGCAGGGCTTTTTGGTTTGGGTTAGACATTAAGTGTGGGAGTATGACTAACTCAAAAATTTGTGGGCATTCAGTGCCAACTTAGATATGCCTCATCAGAACATGGCATCTCTTAGTGAGCTGCAAGTTGTATTCCAACATTGCCCACCTACCATGGGAAGCACATGTACACAAGGACTTCTCTCTGAAAGGGGTGATTGCCTTGCATTTGCACCTCTAGTCCCACATAACCATAACTAATTTGACTGAGTGTGAAGGATGGGCTGCAAACAGCACAATACTCCAGGAACTGAGTATTGCTTTGATTCCTTATTTTTTCCATATTTTATATTATTTTAATTTTACTCCAAATGTGAGATATGTATATCTCACATTTAGTAGTGCAAAGGTCCATGTATGCTTGTGGGTGCACAAGCACCCACAAGCCCACAACAGTGACATTTGTAATCATAGTAGTCACAATCTTCAGACACTTTTAACCCCAACAACTACCACCTGCATCATGCAAGTACCAGTTTGGGGTTCCATCTCAACAACATCAATGTTACCACAGCTATATTTCAACAGTAAGCAAAGGTTCACACTGTAACAGTTGAAGCTTGCCTGCTACTACTCAACTCAACTCCACAGATAAACTTAGCCTAACAGGATGCATCCCTCAAGCTGTTCACTCCTTTATCATAGAGCAACATTACTCTCATTCTCTCTCCAGACCACTAAATAATCTCTAATCACACCTTGAGTTTGATCCTCACTCTTAAGTACTTTGTCTCTTCAATCACACCTAGAGGTCAATCTTCACTTACTGTCTATGTAAGTACTTTGTCTCACTGATCACACCTTGAAGGTCGATCCTACTTCTATCATTTAAGTAGTTGGTTATTATATTATTTACTTACTGCTATCCTAATAAGTCAATCTCACTGTCACACTGTTACAAGTTGATATTGCTTGCACATTGAGTAGTTAATTACTCGACTCTTCACACCAAGAGGCCAGGTGGTGGTACCTAAATATATAGGTGTGTATCCTGTGAATAAAACTTAACCTGTGGGGGGCAAGCCCTCACCATGCTACCACCCCACAACTTTACTCAGTCACTTTGTGACCTGGTGGAACAATAATAATGTCTTGAAACACTACATCAGCAGTCATATCTGTGTTGGAATAATATTTTCAAATACTTGATCACATAACTTTTATATTACCTTCTGTGACCTGTCAGATTGAGGGCTTCTGTACAGCTTCCCATTTATTCACATTCAGAAACTAATTTTAAAGTGATTAAAGTGTACATTATTCAAAATCATATACATTATATGCTTTTGTAAATTTTCTGAACCTAAAAAACATAAGTCAGTCTCCTTTTGGAACCTTGCTGAATATTTACTCATGGATCAATAATAACATCCTTAAACACTACATTTGCAGTCATATCAGTGTCATGGAGTAGGACTTTCACTCTTCCCCAATTTGTCCCTCTTGAAACACCAACATAAAACTGTCCATGTGAGAACACAGGAGTATACAGATCTAATCCAACTAATTTTAAAGATTGACCATGTGACTTATGGCTAGTCATATAAAATGCTAGCCTGACTGGAAACTGCCAACAATGTAAAAATATATGACAGGTTTTCATGCAGGTGAGGGGGTGACAAAGTCCTTTATAAATACAACTGATGACTAAGCTACTGTACAGTACAAGACCATAAAGCTCCATGGCTTGCAAAATATCCCAATAAATCCCAACAAACAATGCAGTTCAAATGGCACTTGTTTTGTAGTTGGAATAATTGTTATTTGAGCCAGCTCTCCTGCTGAAGGTCCTGTAATGATCTTTACTTGAAGTATTCTGTGAGTGATTTGTATTAACCACAGTCTTGTTCCATTACAGAGTCCCTGTCCTGGATCCAAGTTTCAAAGAAGCATAAATGGCACTCCAGGTTTCAAATACAATTTACTTGGTGACAATCCCCCAAAGTTGATTGAGTTTAAGTATTCAGGAGGATATAATGTCACATTGCCTTCATCTTTGACACTGTCTGCAGTGTAATAGGTTCGCCCAATCCCTGGAAATTGTTCAAAGAGCATGTCATTGATTTGATCTACATCTGAATTTTGAGGACAGAGAATAGCCCACTTGTTACGACTGTGTCGCAACCCTTCGCACGCCGACCGTAACTGATGGTATATCGTCGTAGTTATCCTTCTTCAATCAAAGTGATATCTCGGAGGCCGTCGGTCCCCCAACGCTGACATATGCTTTCCGGTCGATCAAACCCGACTGCGCCTTTCTGTCTGGTTATGCTTTGATACGTCCCTTTCATTATGTTGATCCGTTCCACTCTATGTTTCACATATGCCTATCTATATTTGTAGTCCTCGAACTATTTCCTTTTATCGTAATTTCACTCTCGGTTATCATCGGCCTCCGAACTAATCATAAACTTCCCGTTCCTAGTCAAGCCTATTGTTAATGCCATTTTCCGCCCTTCTCCCCATTAGTATTTTCTAGATGCCTGTTACTTGTATATGAACCCGCTGTAGTTGTAGTTACTAGGCAATCAGAATATCGACTCAGAATACCCTCATCCGCCTTCATGTGCACTCATCCACTCTCGGCCCCGACCCCTGGCCCGACACTCAACTTGTCTTTCGGTCCCGATCGGTATCTCCCCGAAAGGAACTCTTGAAGACTAGTCTACACCAGTCCGAAATCTAAGGACACCCTACGGATATTTGCGAGGGCGCAGCACATAAGCTGAAGCCAAGTCCTTCCGACCGGTCCCTGTCGGCCACCGACATTAGTCAGTTTTTAGTTCTTAACACCACTCCAAGAAAAACTCATCAGTAGCCTCATCCTAAATAATAAGGCTGACCTCTTTCATCAGATTGACCTTATCTGACCCTTTCTTCATTGTACAGATGAATTTCTCATCAACTTCAGGGGGGGGTTGAAACATGCTGTGAGATGTCCACCTACCACTCAGAATAAGTGAAGCAATGGCAGAGGAGGCAACACAGAGAACAATTAGTCCTTTTCCTCAGCAGGCATATGCCAAAGTATTCCAAACAAATGATTTTCCAGTACCCCCAGGTCCATTCAAAAAGAAAAGCTTTCCATCTACTCTAGTTTCATCCCTTATAATGACAGCATCTATGATTTTATTGTATGTAACTCTCTGGCCTCTGGCCTGCAGGACCATCTATATTATGTGATGATCCACCAATAGCAAATGGATCCTTCTGATTGATAGGCAGAGGATTGGCAGGAGGGGCAAAGGGAAATGGTACAGGAGCAGGAATAGCATGCTGCTGAGAAACACAATCACATCTCAGGCAACACTCAGTGTGTGGGGTTATTACCAAACACTGCTGATGGTCCTGAGTATATACATTCTGCCAATTACATTCAGGTGTAGAAGGTTCAGAAAGTAGATCCCTAAAATGGTAGATAGATTAGGTATTTAATGAAGAATAGGATAGACTTACATTATTGTGCAAGCTACTAATAGGCAAAAAGTGAAACTTGACAATATTCAGTCAATACCAAGTAACCATAGAAAAGATTGTAAACATACCTTTATAAAATGCCTTCTGAATTGCATTTGAGGAACTCCAGCTATACTGAAGTGAATCAATGTGAACAGAGTCAAAAGAACCTAAAGTAGTCAAAAATAATCAAAAAACATGCCAAAATATGAAAATATCATTTAGACACTCACTTGGAATATGTCTGATGTTTCTCATCTAGTCAAAAGTATCAGAAAGATAAAATAGTACTTGTATCATGTCTTACCTACCTGTAATAAGTAAAAAAACCTAAAAAAGTGAAAGAATAATAGGAAAATACATTTAAAAAAGGAAATATGTTTAGAATAACAAATATATAATCATATAAGTAGATTCACAACTCACTTTAAAATGTCCTGGATATTGTAAGGATGTTGTGAGATGAAAGGACTATCAAAGGAATAAGAAGTCCCCCTAATAAACATTCAAAAAACATTAAAAAAAACAAAAAACATGATCAAAATAACACACAACTCACTTGAAAATGTGCTGAATATTGTGAAGATGCTTTGAGATGAAAAAACAACCAAATAATCAGAAGGTCTCCAAAAACAAACATTAAAGAAACATCAAAAATGTGAAATTTAAATACAGAAAAATATTTAAAAACAGCAAAAACATGATCCAAATAACCCAAACCTCAGCTGAAATTGACCTGGATGTTGTGAATATGCTTGAGATGAAATCAGAACCAAAGGATCAGAAGTTCTCCTAAAAAAAATAAAAAAACATTAAAAACACAAAATGTAAATAAAATTAAATGTAAATAAAATAAAAAAACATGATCAAAAGAACACAAAACCCACTTAAAAAATTCCTGGATATTGTGAAGATGAAATATCAACCAAAGGATCAGAAGGTATCCTAAAAAAACATTACAAACAACATTAAAAAGGTGAACTTTAAATAATAATAAATCAAAAACATGATCAGAATAATCTAAACTTCAGCTGAAATTGTCCTGGATGTTGCAGAGATGTGTTGAGATGAAAGACCAACTAAAGGATTAGAAGGTCTCCTAAAAGAACATTAAAAAAAACATTAAAAAAAAATTAAAAAAGTGAGATTGAAATGATAAGAAATCAAAAACATAATTAGAATAATCCAAAGCTTACCTGAAATGATCCTGGATGTTTTGAAGATGCATTGAGATCAAATGCCAATCAAAATATCAGAAGGTCTCCTAAAAGAAATCATTAAAATTTTTAAAAAGTGAAATTTAAATACAACAAAATACATATTTAAAAAAGGAAAAACATGATCAAAATAACACAAAACTCACCTGAAAAAGCCTTGGATATTCTAAAGATGCTTAAGCCCTGAACTGGGCACAAAAAGAGACAGAAATATATTTAAAAAAACATTAAAAAAGTGAAAATTAACAATAACTCACTGGAATGCCCAGGAAACTGAATCAAATGTTCAGAACTTCATCTACTTTAACAAAACTATGAAAAAAGACTAAAGGTTTAAGAGAAATAAATTAGTTAAAATTCAAAAAGAGACAATTTGCTGTCACACACCTCAAAGCTCATGGGGCCAATAAAAAGGCTCAGAGAAGTGTTAATTATATAGCCCTTGATTGTCCTATGGAGCCACTGGTCAGAGGGTACTTTTAAAAAACTTAAAGTGGAAGATGTAGGTGTAGTGATTGGTGTTAAGAACTAAAAACTGACTAATGTTGGTGGCCAACGGGGACTGGTCGGAAGGACTTGGCTTCAGCTTATGTGCTGTGCCCTCGCAAATATCCGTAGGTTGTCCTTAGATTTCAGACTGGCATAGACTAGTCTTCAAGAGTTCCTTTCGGGGAGATACCGATCGGGACCAAAAGACAAGTCGAGTGTCGGGCCAGGGGTCGGGGCTGAGAGTGGACGAGTGCACACAAAGGCAGATGAGGGTATTCTGAGTTGATATTCTGATTGCCTAGTAACTACAACTACAGCGGGTTCATATACAAGTAACAGGCATCTAGAAAATACTAATGGGGAGAAGGGCGGAAAACGGCATTAACAATAGGCTTGACTAGGAACGGGAAGTTTATGATTAGTTTGGAGGCCAATGATAACCGAGAGCGAAATTACGATAAAAGGAAATAGTTCGAAAACTATAAATATAGATAGGCATATGTGAAACATAGAGTGGAACGGATCAACATAATGAAAGGGACGTATCAAAGCATAACCGGACAGAAAGGTGCAGTCGGGTTTGATCGACCGGAAAGCATACGTCAGCATCGGGGGACTGACGGCCTCCGAGATATCACCTTGATTGAAGAAGGATAACTACGATTATATACCATTGGTTACCATCGGTGTGCGAAGGGTTGCAACACAGTCGTAACAATTGGATGGCCTGACAGCATAGCAGCAGTAGGTGGGATTTTAATTTTTCATGGGAAACCTAATGCTCGCTGGACTTACAGATGCTAATCATGGGAAACTTACTGCTCACTGCACTCACATATGCTGACAAATATAATGGAAACAAAGGTTACAAAAGGTGTTAAGTGTGGGGCTCATGGTGGGTCTCCAGGGAAACCCACAGACATTTTGTGAAAGGACTTGGCTTTAGCTTATGTGCTGCACCCTCACAAGATTGCATTGTCCAACTTCAGACAGGAGCAGATGGGAAACCTGTGGGTTCTGAGAATATGCTGAGGCAGATACTAAGTTGAAGCTACAGTAAGTTGATTTTCTGATCAAATTGTAAGTATAGGTAGTAGCTAGACTATAGACTAGTAGACTATTGGACTACATATTCAGAGATACAAAAAGACATATCAAGTATACAATAAGACAATAAACCAGATGTCAAACTGATTCAGAACAAGGAGCAGACTGAACCAGATATTGGACTGGTAAAGACAAATTGGGAACAAGGGGTCCAGAATGTCTGGGCAGAGTCTGGTTGCTAGTTTGTGTGATATAGAGAGTCAGATATCTATAGGATGGGTTCCAGGACCCAGCAGGTTTCCCAGTCCTAACAGTACCCTCCTTTTAAGGCCAAAGTCCCAAAGATGCCTTAGAACTTGTTAAGGTTCACCAGTTAGACATATGTGTCAAGATGTCAGGTGATCTGGAAGGTAAGGTTCAAACACGAGGAGCCTATATAAAAATTGAAAATAATCAAATTCCTTCTTCTTTCATACCCCCATCAATGTCCAGAAAATGGGACAAAACCTATGCTGCACAAACCTAACACCACTGCCAGGAACTCCACATGGGCCACATACTGGGCTGTGCTCACAGCTGTGCAAATACTTGAGCAGTGTGGGGAACAGCAGTGGCAATGGGAAGAGGAGAGAGAAGGGCTAGGGAGGAGGAAGCAGTACTGGAAAGGGAGTACCAGGTGGTATTGGCCACAGAGGAAGAGGCAGAGGAGCAGAGAAAGAAGGAAGAGGAAGAGGTGGCTGCAAAAAGGCAGAGGCAGAGAAGGAGGCAGCCCAGGTCACCATGGAATGTGCCAAGGCATCCACAGTAGCTGCAGGAAAGGTGAACCATTATACTCTTTATATTATTTACTCATTTTTCTACTATTCTTTTTGAGTAAGTACATAATTCTTCAATTGCATGCATTTACATTAGTTCTGTGAAGATCCATTCCCAGAGACTCCATGGAGTATTTCCCAGAAATCATATCAGTTTCTAAACTATCTTCTGGACTAGTATCAAGATCTGTAATCCACTGGAACCTGACCCTCATCCCTCAAGTACTCTTCACATCCCATTCTGGTATTCTGCCCTCAACTAGACACCTCCTGTTATGACCCAGAATCCATTAGACTCTGCCCTTTGATAATTGGCTTCTCCACATGTCCCTAGCCATTTCCCAGCCCAGACTCCAGCCAGACTCCAGTGTTTGTTCTAGATAATTTGATCTGTGGCCCAACCTTCACCAGATCATCCTTGTCAACCTTCTCTATGCCAATGTTCCAACCTGCCCAGAACCTGTGGCTTTCCTGGAATATGCACACTTAGTCATTATAGTGTTAGGATCCATTTCTGGATAGTCTCGGATATCTGTGGATATCTGATCTGTGAGAGGTACCATGAAATATATTCTGAAATATAGTCTGGATGTGTTAAGAACAGAAAACTGACTAATGTCAGTAGGCTGATGGGGACCAATCGGAAGGACTTGGCTTCAGCTTATGTGCTGCACCCTCACAAGTGACTGTTAGGTGTCCTTAAATTTCAGGCAGGTGAAGACTAGTCCTATCGAATCCTTACAGTGAGTCACTGATCAGAAATGAAGGATGAGCCGGGTGTTGGGCCGAGGGTGGGTGAGCACACGCAGAGGCAGGGAGTGGGTACTTAGTGCAAGGTTTGTAGAGATGTACTGTATGTGGGTGTGCTGAGTCAATATTCTGATTGCCTGGTAACTACAACTACAGTGGATTTATATACGAGTTATTGGTGTCTAACTAAGGGAAGAGCAGAAACATTATTGACAAATAAACTTGACTAGGAACTGGAAGGTTATGATATGTAAACTCAGAGGCCGTGAATTAACCAAGAGCAGAATTATGAGCAAAGGAAATAGTCCATGGGTTAAAAGTATATATGGGCATATGTGAAACATAGAGTAGAACAGATCATCATAATAAAAAAGGGACGTATCAAAGCATAACCAGATAGTATGAGTATACAGTAACTTGACAGGGGTGTAGACGGGGTTTGATTGCCGTGAAAGCATATGTATGTCAGTGTTGGGCAACCAACAGTTTCTGATATGATGACTCGATCAATAACTTGAATTGTCAGTCGACAGTAATATCCTCAGGGACCGTCGGGTTGCAACATGGTTGTGACATGGTTGTAACAAGATGGGCCCACACTATATTTCAATTATTATTTCAATTTCTCTCTATTTATCATATGTATATATTAGTTCAACGATCTATGTACTCCTGTGGGTACATAGACTCTTGTGGGCACATACACACTAGACCTATGTACTTTAGCACCTGTGGTTAGAACTCAGATACTTTTTACCTCATAACCACAACTTACCCAGACACCCTTTCTAGTGTTCTGTAAGTCATGACTGGGGTATTGTCTCAAGCTGTCTTTGAATGACTTCCAACTTGAATCTATGACAACTATTTAGCTTTGAACTGTATAGTCAAAGCTAGAACTACTATTGACTTCCACTTGCATCTAGGGAACTGTACTGCAAGGTCAATCCCATTTCCTCTTAATCTTCTTAGTAGTCCTACTGCTAAGATCAACTGAAACTATTTACTTTCTATATTGCACTTTGACAGTCAATATATCATTACTAGGGAATTGTACTGCAAGGTCAATTCCATTTCTTTTAGTCATCTTGGTTGTCTTACCACCACTAAAGTCGACTAAAGTTATTTACCTTCTATATTGTACTTTGATAGTCAATATATAGTCGTGCCATACCTAAATGGTTGATATTCTTTGTACATAGAACAGTTAGAACTTACATGATTCTTCACACCATCCTTGTATCCTCATACTCTCTATTATATGCTTACTTTGGAAACAGTTCCAAATAGGTCTTATTACATATACTCCCAGACTTGTAGTACAATAATTGGAACCCCTATATAGTCTTCCATAGTCATGTACTTACTCCTTAGTTTTAATCTCAACTTAGTCACAACTTAGTTAATCTGCTCCTTTGTTCTTTCTGTATGCTTGATATCTGGAACCCTCTGGACTCCAAGTATCCATAAACACTCTGGCATATATCCACCCTCCAAAATATGGACACCTGAGTGAGTTCATGAGGGCACAGCACATAAGCTGAAGTCAAGCCCAACCTGTACTCTGGTAATATCCCAATCCTCCCCAGACTAATCTCTGGGAACTCCATGGACATATTTCTGGGAAGTGTCCAGAATATCCGCTGGGATTCTGCCCCAGAGATCCAGAACTTATCAAGTTCAAAGATCTATGTACACCTGTGAGTACATAGACTCTTGTGGGCACACTTACTATTGTCTTATGTAAACTAGTGGGCACAATAAAGAAGACAGACACTTTTTACCCTGTAACCATGACTTGCCCAAGACATTATCTTAAGTGTCCTGCAAGTTGTGATTGGGGTTGTTGTATTTCCAAATCTAACACTTGCCCTGAAATCAATATCTAATCTATTCACCCTATGCAGCAGCACTGACGGGGCCCATAACCTGTTGAAACAGTTGAATAACACTTTGCAGAACACCCCTGTGAGTGTGATTGGAAAGTAAATACTAAGTATATTCAACTGTAAAGACATACCTGTGAGTGTGATTGGAAAGTAAACACTAAGGAGACTTTCCCACACCCACAGTGGACTATACTACTAGGTGCTTATCTAAGCACCTATACAGCAGTTACTGACCTAAGGTAACTCACTCAATACTGCACCTACAGTGCTGGGAAAAATACTACAAATATCAGAAAAATATAGAGATTATAATAAACTATGTTAGAGCTGTAGTATCATACTATAACAGGGGTATCATCTCAGCTGTCTCTAATGGCTATTAGCTCTGAGCTTTGTACTTACTGTTGAAGCCCAAAATCATATACTCAAGCTCACTCATCATGCCTACACCTCTTTACACCTTACTTATTTCTTGCGAATCATTCTCACTTGACTTGATTTCATTGGAGTCTTTTCTCCAAATTGTACCATTAAGCTCAATTCCACTTATTGTCCTAATCCAGCTCCCTTACAGTTGCTTGTGATGATTGTTCCCCTTTTACTTATATTGTACTTTGATA
Organism: Hysterangium stoloniferum; assembly: GCA_015178975.1. Classification (NCBI taxonomy): domain Eukaryota; kingdom Fungi; phylum Basidiomycota; class Agaricomycetes; order Hysterangiales; family Hysterangiaceae; genus Hysterangium; species Hysterangium stoloniferum. The sequence goes on along the minus strand of WHVD01000058.1, from coordinate 117,890 downwards.
GTCAATATAACCTAGTCATACCTAGAAGGTCAACATCCTTCATATATTGAATGGTCAGAACTTCCTTCTACAACTCTTTACACCAAGGATGATAGAATGGCAGGTGGAGTAGATGAGTAGTCCAGAGATGGGGATAAAGCTGTAGTGCTTTCAGAAGTAAGACCGGAAGGGTCACGTGTTCAATGGATATCTCCCATTAATTAATCTTTATGCTCGTCGAACGTGTGAATCATTTATTTGAAAGCCATTTTTTGCCTGCCGACCCAGAGCCATCACTTCTCAACCAGACGTGACTCCTCAACACTGCAGTGAAATTGCAAATTCCAGATGACAACGTCTGTAAGCAAACTTTATCTCATCATGGCTGCCAACCTTCTGTCCGTTGGAGGCATATGCGCAGTCTGGTAGATCTACTCATTAGGAACTAGGTGACGGTGACCCATGCCTTGATAGGTATATTCTTTATAACTCTAGCTTTTTCGAGCAGAATCTTCAGCGCCATCCACGCTATTCCCCATTCATACCTGCTATATCAACAATTCTTTTCTGAAACGCGATTATAACGACTTGGGAAAGGTATATCGTTGTGGCAATAACAGGAATCAATTCTATCTACTAGAACATTTTATGTTAATCCTGCCAGAATCCCAAGACGATTTACAATTACAGTAGGAAATGATTATTTTGTTTGCTTCACGCACGCGTCCGTCCATGCATAGGCAAGAATCGCGGACTTTTATCAATGGCTTATGGCCAAAAAGGACGCTTGAAGACTACAGTTTAATTTCAGTTTCAATAGGGTCCAACTTGTGAAGGTACGATAACATGCATGATGCAGGAAGAGCTGTGGTTAACTAATGACACGTTTGTTCGTAGCGTATATACGAAAATAGGTTTTACAGCGTTATAGTCTCTGGTGCCTTCCCTCAAGCCGCGCAGCATAGGAACCGCTCCTCATGTCAGGAATCCAAACTTGAAATTACGCTGACAGCCCCGACTGATGTCGGTCTGGCCGCCATCAAATTACCGGCTGTAGCAATTTGATTGATTCTAGCACTGACATAAAAAGCCTTGGAGCATACCTCTCTGTACCGAGATGGCGCTTCGGGCGACGACAACACAATGTACTCAGTTAGCCAATGACAAGTGCAATACCCACCTTACTCGTGGAGAGCTGATTGGTCTAGTGGTTAGATCATAATTCTCTTTTCAAACGTCGATAGTAGTAACTTATCTTCTCGATACGTTAGTTTATGGTAGAGGGGGGGCTGTTGTCGATCACTGCCGTGTTGTGGTTGCTTCTAGTGGTGGCAGTGAGATAAAAAACTACCTTTAACTCACGCTCCTCCCCACAACCTTGATTTCCTCATAGGTTCGAACTTCACGGTACATGCAGCAATTCCCTGAGGCACGATGGCGCAATCTCATCAAGACGCCAATTGAAATATATGTGGTGAGTTTGTAGAATGTCTTACGATAACGTCTGACCGTTCAATCTCTAGCTATCGCTCTTCCTTGCCGACTTTATTCATGGAGTCGGAAGTGCGCTCGGGGTCAGATGGCTAGCTCAAGGTGTTGTGGTTTGCGGAACATATTGTACGGTACAAGGTCAGAAGTATGTATAAGGCCATTGCAGGAGTCATTTTACGTCCATAAAGGGGTCTTATTACAAGGGGGGAGCTCTGTCGTTGCGCTGTCGACATTGGTGAGTGTGCCGTTGGCGTGCTGCTATAGCACACTCGCCTTCCTGTTCATAATAATTTTCAGGCTATCGCGGTGCATACTTTCTCTATAGTATTTCTCAAAAAAGGAGCATCATCAATTAATCTTGCCGTTGTCGTCGTTGGCATGGTGTGGTTTTACATAATCCTATTCATTGGGATCTCGGTTGGGATACACTCCAAACCCGACGATCTATTCTATTCACCTACACCGTGAGTTGTTTCCCTTTTCCCTAAGTTATATATTAGCATTAAATCAATCGATAGCTATTGGTGCTTCGTCAGCTCTCAGTTCACCTTTGAGAGAGTCATAGGAGAATATGCCTGGCTCTGGCTCACCGCTCTGGTATCCTTGTTACTCTATGTTTTATTATTCTTCTTTCTTCGTGGAAACCTCGTTTACAATGATAAATCATGGAAGAAATTAGATTTTCGACGGATTGGCCAACATAAGTTCTTACTAGAAGGGTATTCTGCTGCTAAAGACGCCTTCATTATGTTACTGTGAGTCCCTCTTACGCGCAGTCCAGGGAGCCATGGGTTGGCTGACTCAAGGATAGCTACCCGATCTCGTACATAGGTTTGATAATGGGATTATCCATCGTCAGGTGGATCGATTTTATTCCTCAAGATCATGATCCGCAGCGTCCCGACAAACACACTGTACCTGTCGCTGTCACCTTCCTGGCACAGGGCATCTTTGCATTGAGTGGCGTTGTAAATATTATCTTACTAGCATACACCCGCCCAGCGCTCCTCACGGTCGAACCTCTGTATCCCAGAGGGGTCCAGGAAACGAAACCCCGAGAAACATTCGATTAACCTTACTACCTCTGTGTCCTCTCTGACGCTTGTTGTATTCTATGGGATTGGATGGTGGGCGAGTCAGTTCACCGGAGCATTGTGTCTTTTCTCCTGGTTCATATTCCATTAGTTTTACTTCTCAGCGAGAATTATTTTATAGTATTCAGATTAAATGCTTCACGTGTACCACAGATGTTTACTATACTTGCTACAAAGGCTCTTCTCTGATATACCTTTTTTTTCCTGGACTCAAACTATGCGGCGTTTCCCCATTAACATAAATATTTTACCTGGACATTGTCGGCATCTGTGCAATCCTCCTCGCCGAGGATTTGCAGCCAAGCCAGGCTCACGTAGTTTGGATCGTCGTATTGGTGGAAATGGGAGGTTATCCAGTATTTAGTGCATACTTTCACTGGCCATGACCTTGAGACCGCTCCAATTTTCTCGTTGCTCGTTGCCTTGTACAAACATTGAATCTACTTTTTTACGGCTATTCTGAGAATGGTGAGAGGATGGACTGATGATAGATCAGGCCACAGTTATCCAAAAAAAATCACTAGCAGCTAGCTTACGTCCAATTAACATTTCCTTATGATCCACAATCCACTAGTGTCGATCGGGTTTAGGCTATACCGTCTAGACTGGCGGGAAAGTCCAAACCATTGTGATCCAGAACTGCTGCTGTTACAAAAGTCCTACAGACAGTTTCTTCCTGTGGTAAATCTTTGATCACCCTTCATCTCCACTTGCTTCCTCGGCTTCTTATGAACCTTGTCCTGTGTGCCTAACATGTGTCTTCGACAGTCGGTAAATGGTGTATTTTCTAATATGTATAATCTTTGAAGCCTTGATGCGCACACAGGTTGACTGAAGGGAGGATGTAGCTTAGTCCAGCTTCGATAGGGAATTGTGTGACTCGCAAATTCGCGTTTCGAGTGGCGCATCCAAGTTTGAAGCTCAGAAGTTTATGCTGAGAACGCGTCGTGCCGTTAACAAGCACATGACATTTAGCAAAATAATTATGTGCCACGCTGCCAGCGGAATAATTTTTACGTCTACTCATACCTTAACATTTGGCACAAAGTGTCCTATCGAGCTGTTTGCATCACTGAATATATGGGCGTGGATTTCCTCCACAGGGTCTGAAAAAATCATCACAACTCTCCTTCCTGATGGGTTAATATATTCGGAAGCTCGCTAGTCTCCTGGATCGAAGGTACAGGATGGCAAGAGGAGTGTTTTGGGACATACCACCACCCCGCATCTGACACACGATTCAACCTGTGTTATGCCCACCCGAATTCACGTTCTGCAACCTCCGCAAAAGCTCTTAAACTGTTATTAAATAGGCTCAAGACAAGTAACAGCACTCAGTCTGAATGTATTTTTCGGAAATGAATTCATTTGAAGTAGATTTGGAAGATGCATAGGGGGTTGGTGTGGTTGTCTGAGTCACACAGGCTGGGTATAGACATCGGATGATATATATGAGGTGAAATGATGTATACATGGGGGGGGGGGATTATAGATAGCTTGCAGGGAAATCAATGCAAAGGAACACAGATTTCCAACCCTGAGAACTATCCGAAAGCGGTCACCAGTCACCCTGCATCCTACTCAGCCGGAGTATAATATTTTTCCGCCTTCCACTGACTCTTCCAATTGAAAAAACACCGGTGATAAAGGGTACTGTTACAAGGCCGGTGAATGAGACCACTATGGCCACCGGGAGGGGATGTTGAGACCATGTATATGTATATAGTCCCGCTAGCATGCACATGGGACCTAATACAAGGAGCAACATAGGCACGAAAAGCGACATGCTATACCAAGGAATAGCCAATTTGTCAATCCCAGACAACGGCGTGCTCTGCAATGGATCGCCGTCTTCTCGCTCCATAGAGGGCTTCGGGGCCGGTTTTCGGCAATGGAGATCGGCTTGTTCGGAGGTCTCCCTCGCTCGCGCTGCGAAAACCTTCTGAAGAAAGTCCTTTTCAGCGTTTGTAAGCCTCTGAAACCACCGGGAGGTGAGGAAAGCTAGACAAGCTGATATTAGGTCGAGGATGATATAAAATGCGTTTGTAGCGCGGATGGCGGGTCCATCCAATTCCGACTGCTCATGGAATGCAGCGTTCATTATGGTTGATTGTATGGCGGATAGAAAGGTAGCCTGAGATAACGCGATATGGTGAGTAATGCCAACGATTGTATTGAACCTGTTGGACGGCGAAGACATACCGCGAGAGCAAGGATTTTAAAGCCCTTGCAGAGGACGTCGAGGTAATCTGTATGTGAGTCATGGCTTGAGCTGGGATCCTCCATTCCTGGGAAGTAGAATGTATTGTTGATTAGAACGTTTGGTGGGTAAAGGGTAGAGAAATTACCCTTTTCTAAACTCTCAGGTTCTGTGTATGCGAACGACTTGCCTCGCAGAGTATTTTTGCGCTCGTTGATTGGTATAGACATGGTACTGCTCGTTGAAAAACTGAAACCAGTCTGAGGCAAGGGAGTTATTGTGGACATTCTATTGTGTGAAGTCTTAACCCTAGAGACAAGTTGAATAGTAGCAAGCAAACTTCAACTGTTTCAGTGCAAAGTATTGCTTACTGTCAAGATGTAAAGAGTGGTGACACAGTTGTATTGAGACAGAACCCCAAACCAATACTTGCATTGTGCAGGTGTTATTGGGGTTAAAAGTTCTTAATATTAAGTGTGACTACTATGGTTAAATATATGTATGATACATAGTCATAGCTGGTTGGATGACCCTGAAATCCACCTTGAGTCAAGCATGGGAAATACTGACTCATTCTCTTAGTCACATTACTTAGTAAGCAGGATCCTGGACTAGTATAAATACAGGCTCAAATCATGTATTTACAATATCATTCAATATCACATCACTTGCTCATTTAGCTACACTTGCCTACCAGGTCCACACATTGTGCTTAAATTGAGTACTCTCCTTGCCAATCTGTTGACCATCTTGTTTCCTTGAGTTGAGCTTTCTCCTCAGAAAAGGGACACAGGCACATAGTTGAATAAAAGTGGATACTGAATTAATTGACAAAACCCCTACATACAGATTAATTTGAATTTGAATCTCCTTTTTCAAGCTATGCTACTTAACTCAAGTAAAGAGAGTTTACAAGTACACTAGATAGTAATAATAGATTACATAAACTGGTGAATGTTCTGGGAATTCAATATAACTAATCTGGTATTTGCAGTTTTTTATTAATTCGGAATCCTACACCTTCTCCTTATGATGGCAACTATCACGGTTCACAAATGCAAAGAGACAAGCCCATCCTGCCACTCTGATCCTCCGATTCTCGAGGAGGAAATGTCAGACAAGAGGAGGGGACCCAATGTCGCCATTCCAATCATGCCAGTGGGACCATTCTTGGGAATGCTGATCAGTTGTGTTAGCTACACTCAACAAGCAAGAGGTTGGTCAGACTCACTTTTCAGTTCTGACAATGTTTGAAGAGATTTCAGACAAGAGGAGGGAACCCAACATTATCATTCCTAACATGACGATGGCACCATTCTCAGGAACACCTGTCAGTTGCCTCTCAGTTGCATTAGCAACCCACTTGATGATCAAGAAAGTGATCAGACTCACCTTTGGGTCCCGACAGCACTGCTACGGCGAAACATTGCTGAGGATCAAGTAATGACTCAATGGTGCCAAGAAATACTAGCGCGTATCCACTCGACTTTCAATGACCCCCATCACTTGCCTAACTATGTGTTCCCTCGGCAAGCCGAGTTAATAGCAGCCAATGTCATTAAAGTGCTGGAAGCGCTTCTAGTTAGGATACCCAATCTGGGACCGGTCACAGAGCTGAGGGGATACTCTCTAAATTTGGAAGAATACAATACACTGTTAAACTTACTTACCGGATATCTCGAATGCTCTGAGTCTCTTTTGGAAACATTAAACATCTCACCTCCCTTGATCCCTCAATGGAAATTAGGTGGAGACCCCAGTAACCAGTGGTCGGCTTCTGATTTTGAAATGCTAGCAGTATTGTTCAGACATGAAGTCAAAAACTTTTTAGGCTTTCTCTACCATTACCAAGCATTAATTGGCATCACTAAACAAGAGCAACACCCCGAGGAAACCACCAAAGAGCTAGAAATTGGGAAGAATACTTGCCCAAGGCAATGAAGGAACCTACTGGCATGCATCAAATAGGTCCAGCACCCAATTTCAACAGTCCAATCCTATCAGCAGTTGATGGCTTTGAAGCAGCCCACCAACAGCAATCAGTAACAGTGTCCAAGCAACATAATCCAATGCATGATAGCACATATGCTAGACATCCTACACAAATCACAACATCCAATTGACTATCAGACTTGTTTGAAGATCCAAATAGGGTACCAATTAGCTATGAGGCATCCCAGCAGCCTTACCTTCAAAGAAATCCAGATGAAATTGGAAATAAGCCTGCATTTAAGACATCAAACACCTTCCATAATATCAACATCTCTCACACCATTCAACTGAGAAGATTCGATCCTTCATCTAATATGAATCCATTACGAAGAGGAGTACCACCTAACAAGAATTTTCCGGAGTCAGGCTGTCAGGAGAATAATGATGGAAATGGACCTCCCAATGATGATAGTGATTCAGGATCTGATGGGAATGCTGATAAAAATAGGAAGAAGAATTATAGGAATCATAGCTTTGGAATGGACACCCCCTTTAAGGCCACAAACAAAAATGGAGAAGCACATTTGATATCAAACTCAAAACTGAGCTTGTACCCAAGTGGGATGGAGATCCGGATACTCTGGCTAAATGGATACTCAAAATAAATCATTTAGCAGAGAGAAGCCAGTGCATATATTACCAGTTGGGAGAAATTATTCCAACTCATTTGGAGAAGAGTGCTGATCAATGGTTCTGGTCTCTTCCCATCAGTTTCAGATGTGAAGCTGTCCAAAACTGGGACACACTGCATGAGATCATCTGTTCATACTACATGAATAGAAACTTCCTGGACAGGCAGAAAGGCAGAGCAAATAAAGCACATTACTGGGAGCCAGGGCATTCAGCTGAAAGCCCTAGCAGTTATTTCATCCAAAAATCTGAGTTGCTAAGTCTGGTCTATACAACATCTGATTTGGAGATTATCATGGAAGTCATGAATAATACACCCTCTTACTGGTCTACCATAATTGACCCTCATCGATGCCAAAATTTGGTGGAATTCTCAGCAGCCATCAAATACCATGAGCTCTCCTTAGAGCAGTCACCATTTGGGTCCAACTAATCATCAACAGACAGGAGACTTAGACAATTGGAGCAACATCTCAGAGACTTTAAAGGTTTTGGGACAAGACAGAGTAACTTTGAATCTAAATCAGGTTCCTTTAGAAGCCCTCCAAGATCAGCAAAAACAAACCTCATTGGTTGGAACCCTAACCTTGGAAAACCACCTTTCCCGAGAGATGATAGTACAGTATCAAAGGGTTCCACCCCTGAAGAGAAAGGTGCTAGACCTTGAGGCACTGCAGAAGCGGGAGACACTGGGATTATGAGTGCAAACACTCTAAGAAGGGAACCACAAAAGTTGGAACAAACCTCACCAACCTGGATCCGGAATACTTACAGGCACAAGAGGAGTACGAAGCACCTTATTTTGATTCAGATAGTGATCCCAAAGCATTACTTACTGATCAAGATAAAAATGAGGAGTCCACCTTTGAATCAGAAAACAATGGCACTTCTTCTAAGCTGGATTTTCCTAGGGCTCTTCAGAGCTGGATGTCACTTGATTTGAAGTCTTGCCCAGATTCTTCAAAAGGGAAGGTGCAGTCCAGTCTGAGGGTGTCATGTAACAGGTATATTTGATGTCAATTACTCAAGCATCCAACTGAATCATCATGCTACAGTCCATTTTGCTACCTCAATATTATCACTTGGTTTGATTAGTTTAGTTTTCACTCTCTTATTGGACAGAAACAATTATTATGACATGTGTATTCAACATATGAACTTTACTGGGTATCTGAACTATTAATGTTTGACACATGTAGTTAGGGTAGCTATTTTTGTTTGAACAATAAAGACTCAAGACACATCCTTTCTTAGATAAATTAGTTCAAGACAATTGTAATGATGCATGTGCAGTTTTGCACAGCCATGCTATATTTTGATCACATGCAGTTATTATATAGTAACCATAGTTTTATATGCAGTAATGTGCAGTTATGCAGCACCATGCTCATGTATTTAAACAGCAGAGCAGAATTTCAGAAATATAGCTTTTTCGAATGCTCTAAAACTACATAGTTGCATCTTATTCCACCTGTTCCAGGTTTACAAGTAGATCTATCCCTTTCTTTCGTAAATGGCATTCTGAACAATCCAAGTATTTTATCAACAGTCGACTCAACTGTTGGAATCGTATTGGATCTGCAAAGTACAACCTTTCCATGTCTGCGGAGTTGGATTCTTTTGGAATGCCTAGTAAGAAAATTTCCAATCTATCCAACACATCCTGAACTAAAGATTTGGTGTGTCAAGGTAACAGGATGACTGGTGGTCTTTTTGCCTTTGGCATTACTTCATGCCCAATGTTCAAGAGTAGCTCACATCGTTGTTCAATGAGTCTATTGCCTGTGATAGTTCTTTGAAGCCATGCTGGATTAATTAACAAGTAAGTTGCATTTCCAGGACCTACTGAAAGCTTCTCATCTCCCTGGCCTCTGGGAAGTCCAGTGAAATTGGTGAGTGGGGGGTCATTGGAATAGTCAAATTCAAATGTCATAGTTGATCTTCTGGAGTATAGATGGGACCTTCATCTTAAGATAGACATGTTTTTCAGTCCTTGGGACAATGGGAGGACTTGTGGGACATAGCTGGTTATTTATCCTTGTATTGTATATCTCATTTGTTTCTTAGTTGTTCTTTGCCTGCAAATTAAAAGAATGCTAAAGTTAATAATCTGACTGACAATTTCTCGTCATCTCCACCAATTTGTGATGTATCGCTTATGCCGGGAATCTTTAGATACTTAGCAGTGAATTAAAGATCTGGCTTGTAATGTATGAAAGGGGTGAGTTTGTCAGTAGACTATGTTAGATTTTCAGGTAAAGTGAGCAGCCGGAGTCGTATATGTTTGAGGTGATCTACAAGCCTGGAGATCACAGTGCAAGGACTCTCTACACTGGGGAGTGTAGCCACTAAGAGTAGAGCGGTGTAGGTATTAAACCGGTGATATTGCTAGGCTTCTAGATGAGGATCCTACTCCTCAGCTAGACTAACTATATACTATGTACATGGTCTGTGCACTTGTCTGTGCACGATTGTATGCTACGGATCTAGTGAACACTAAACTAAATATACAGTATCACATGTTATGAACCGGTCGGATCTATACAGTCACAAGACGAGATATGAGATTAGACTAAATGCGTATCTCATATTCTAACAGTATAGTGACTGGGGGCACTAATTCTCACATTAATTACTGATCTTGTTATTAGTATATAATCCCTGTAGTTACACATGTGACCCCCCATGCATTTATAACCAACAATATCACTCAGACAGTATTGCACTCGTCCTCTATAGGTCTGGTCATATTTTTGCTGAAAAGTTAACAGACTATTAGTTTAGGGTTCTTATTAACATGAGCCAAAGATGGAAGGGAATATTAGATAATGAATGAATAGCTTTCATTCGATTTGAGTAACTAAGAAAAGTTACATTAATAATAAGTGGAATTCTGATTAACCTGAGAGAGGTAAGATTGAGTTTGCCTGAATGGGGAGCAAATAACGATCCTTTGGAGACCTGGAATGCTAACGACTTCGAGTTAATAGCAGTCATGTATAGAGAGGACATTGAAAATTGGATTCCTGTTTCAGAATGGTGCACTCATACCAAGTCGATCGAAGCCTAGCAAGCCTGTTAGCGAACCTAAGCCATCTGGAATAGAAGGAATATGTTCCTCTGCACCAGCCGAGCACCAAATCGAGTGAATCGGCAGGGCATCCGATGATAATCCCTTTATAGAAAAATGCAAATCTAAAACGATGGGGTTAGAAAATACACATAGAAGAAGGATATCTGAGTTGCAATTTGGACCTCGCCTTAAATCTTACAACTCCCGACCTTGATGACCAACATAAATCAATTATCCGAAATGTTTTTACAACTGAATCAACTGGACTTACTGATGCAAGATTATTGGGACCCATTTAGTAAACCTCTGTATCAAGGGAATGTGACAGGAGGGAATCCACCTTCAGATAGTTCTAGTAGTAGTGGAGACAGTAACTATAAGGGTAATAGACCACATAGTCAGTTATTGTTTTATAAGGGTCAAATGGCAAAACCGTCCTTACTGGATAAACCACAAGAGCGATCAGATCAAGAGCATTTTGATCTAAAGTTAAAACACAATATCATTCCTAAGTGGAATGGAAATTCAGATACTTTAGCCAGATGGATAAATAAGATCAATAACTTATCTGAATGCAGCAGTCGCATCTACATACAGTTAGGACAAATCGTCCCAATCTGATTGGAGAAAGATGCAGACCTATGGTATTGGTCATTAAGTAATCAAGAAAGACATACTACTAGCCAAAACTGGGGAACCCTACAGGATACGATATGTTCTTTTTATATGAACAGAGGTTGGCTAGATAAGCAGAAGAGTTGGGCAAATAGAGCTCATTATCGAGAATTGGGACACTCATATGAAAGCCCAATGAACTGCTATATTCATAAAACTGAACTGTTAAATCTGGTTTATACTATGTTGGACACTGAAATTATGATGGAGGTAATGAACAACGCACCTAAATTTTGGATGACAATTTTAGATCCTCACAGGTGTCGTAACCTAAGTGAATTCTCAGCTGCCAGCAAATATCATGAAGATAGTTTAGAGGAAGAACCTTTCTTCTCTCCTGGGTCATCTATAGATAAATGTATTAGATATTTGGAGCAGATAGCAAGAGATTCTCGTAGTAATACCTCTGGTCGAAACTACTCTCCCAGAATGAGTAATCCCAATCCACACCGAATAACAAGGGCTCACCTTATAGGTAATAGTCCTCATGTAATCCTGTCGTCTTACCACATCTACAGACAAAGCCTCACCACTGATCACCCCACTATTGTTCCATCAATCAGACCATACACTATTGTCTCCCCACTGTGATTGGATCCCTATTGTTCTCTCTCCGCCTCGATCAAGAACTCAGACTCCTTTTGTTTCTCACATATTCTTTGTTATCATGATTCTATTGTTCCATTAGAGATATAAGTACACAAGAACACCTCTAGAGGAGATCAACCACTTACTGTATATCCAGACCATTCTAAACACAATAATGTTGTCCCGTCTGTGACTAACTGAGTGAGGTTGATAATGACAACCTTTCACCTTTTTTTTGATGATGACAATATTACCACTGTGTCTCGCCTACTGTCGACACCCACACCACCACTTACATGCTCAGAAATGAGATGGAGACACCAGCTCAGACTACCTCCCCTCCTCATAAATCCTTTAGCCAACACCACACCTGCCCCACCATCTCCTGCCACAACCACACCAACTGGACCTGATTCATCTGATACTGACACTGACACTGACACCGAACCCCTGAAGCTACAATCATACCTCTCCCTATACCAGCCACCATCATCACACCAAAACAGGAAACACAAGATGCCACAAGATACACAACCTATAGCTGAGGTCAAAGTTGGCAAACTGAAGGAATGTCCCATGCTCACTGCTGGACGATACACACCACTCGTCCATCAAGGCTGGTCCATTGCCTGTCATAGATACATGAAGTTTGGGGGGAAAAAGCCTGGAGACATTGTTAGCCATGTGGCTGATGCAATGATGAAGCCACAATTGATGGCATGGTATCAGGGAGACCAAACGTGTATTGACAGCCTTACCCTGGACAAGTACCTGGAAGAACTCGCATCCATCACCACTTGAGAAGAACTGGGTCTACCTCATTAGAGAAAGAATCCTCACAACTTCTCAAGGCAGCCAAAGGTTTATTGATTGGAAGATTGAGATGGAGAACCTCAATGTGATCCTCACCACCTCTGCCAAGCCTTTTGTGCTGTCTACTACTGCCTTGAAAACCCAACTCGAAGCAAACCTTGATAAGACACTGAAATGCAACCTCCTCATGGAGCCAGTTCTTTCAACAGAACTCACACTATGGGCCAGCAAAGTAAAGGAACGTGATGAACGAGTTCAGGAATAGCAGGAACTAGTGTGAGAGCAAATTTTAGCAAACAATGCTGCCTATGCACTCTGTCACACTGAGAGAAAAGATTTAGCTTCTCACCTATCTGATCCCCCCTCCAGCTCCACACCTATAGCCAAAACTAGTGTCAAACTCCCCCATTTGACTGACAATGAAAGGAAACTCCTCCAGGATCATGAAGGCTGCACCTGCTGCCATGTTTTTTGTGCAGGACATCACTCTGATTCCTGCCCCATGAAGACAAACAATTCCTGGCCTGACACTGCTACATATAAAATACTCACTGTGTCAATGGCTCATGCAGCTACACCTCGCACCACTGCTGGTCTTGCTATGGCCAAAATCGAAGAATTCCTAGATGAGGATACCGACACATACATCGCCTCTAATTCCGAACCACAAATCCCATTTACAGTCCCACATCTCTATGCACCCATAGAGATGACGGGACCTCTCATATCTGAATTCCCTCTCTCGAAAAAAGCTCTCATTGACATTGGTTGTCCCTCCACAGTGATTAGCGATGCCCTAGTTTCACAGCTAGGCCTCCGATGATTCTGCCTCCCTAAAGAGGAGGATAATTTATCATCACTGTCCGATATACCTTTGAGCTGTAGAGAATTTGTGAAGATCAGAATTACTTCGGGAAATGGGACATGGCAATCAGGAGTTTTTAAAGCAAAGATAAATATTGGCCTACCTGTACCACTCATACTGGGAATGTCATTCCTTTCCTCACACCACATAGTAATTGACACTGCAGAGTGAACAGCATGTGATAAATGGGTTGGTTATGATCTCATTAGTCCAAAAATTCTCAAACAGGGATCACCATCAGTCATTACATTGAAACCCACATCTGAATGACCACAACCCTTACCAAAAAAAGAAACATCTGAACCACCACTAGCAGGCTATGTACTACCCACTCCCATTATGGCAGCAGTGCGTGAGCGCATTGAGACCCTTGCATTTCAAGAAACATTGACAAAGAAGGATTCTAAATTAAAGACTATTTTTGTTGATCATTTCCCAGTTCAATTACCAGACACAGCAGACATACCAACCCACATCTACCATTGTATTTGCTTAAAGGACCCCTCCAAAGTCACAGTTGGACAAGGATACTCTGCACCCAAGAAGTTCCATGACTCCTGGAAGTCTCTTCTTGAGGAACACTTAATGGCAGGGCAAATATGGCCATCATCCTCAGAGTATGTCTCTCCTGCTTTCTGTGTCCCCAAGTACCACAATGGGGTGCCTGTCTTTGACATACCCCCACGATGGGTGAATGACTACCATGAGCTCAATAAAAATACCATATGGGATAATTACCCACTTCCCCGAGTTGATGATATTCTCTCAGACTGTGGTCATGGCATAATTTTTGGCAAGCTGGATATGACAAATTCCTTCTTCCAGACTAGGGTACACCCTGATGATATACACCTAACAGCTGTACACACCCCTTGGGGGCTTTACGAGTGGACTGTCATGCCCATGGGGGGGTGCAATGCACCATCCACACACCAATGATGCATGACTGATGCGCTACAGCAACTAATAGGAAGGATTTGTCACATCTATCTTGATGAAATCATTATATGGTCAAGAACAGTAGAAGAACATGAACGAAATGTCACTGCTGTCTTGCAAGCACTCCGTGCAGCCCAACTATACTGTAACCCGGACAAATCCATACTTTTCCCAACTGAACTCTCCTTCCTGGGGCACCACATCTCATCCACTGGTATCTCCCCAGATGCTCGAAAAACAGAACGCATTATTAGTTGGCCACAGCCAACCACTGCTACTAATGTCTGTGGATTTTTGGGACTCACCTGTTATGTTTCCACATTCCTCCCTGCCTTGGAGGAACACACTAGTGTGCTCACACCTCTCACTACAAAGGAGTGTGACTATAATTCCCTGCCTGGACCCCCAACCATCAACATGCCTTTGATGCTATTAAACAGCTGGTCACCAGTGCTGATTGCCTTACTGTGATAGACTATGATGATCTAACAAAAAAGATCTTCCTAACCACCAATCCCAGTGCACCAGGGCAGTGCTGAGTTTTGGCAAAGACTGGGCCACTGCATGGCCAGTTGCTTATGACTCATACCAGCTCAACCATGCTGAGCGGAACTACCCTGTACATGAGAAAGAACTTTTGGCCATTATCAAGGCCCTCAAGAAGTGGCGTACTAGTCTGCTTGGTTGCCATTTTCAAGTATACACAGATCACCAGACCCTGGAATATTTCCAGTCCCAAAAAGACATGTCCTGCCGACAGATGCAGTGGTCCATGTACCTTGCTGACTTTGACTTTGACATTATCTATATCTGTGGAGAAGACAACACGGTTGCAGATGCCTTGTCTCAGATGCCTGATTCCACACCCGATGCCATGCATGCTGCCTGCGCATTGGCCTACACTCGTTCCTGTAATGTATTAGCCTTACTTTAATACTATTTTCTGAAAAAGGAGCCCAATGCTCTATCAAAATGTGCAAATACTCAATTCACTGCAAGGTAAAATAATTTAAGTATTTGATATTAATCAGTGGCAGCCTAAATAGACTTAGAACCCCTGAAGTCAAGAGTTTACTTGAATATATGCACCCTACTTCGCAAAGAAGGTTTTGAGAGCTGCTTGTGTAAGCTTGTTCTTTTTCTGTGACAACAACTATTAAAATAAGAATAACAATTTACTGATTTTGAAGCTAGATTTAACTTCAATACTAGCTAGTTTATATATATTTTATACTATTTATCAAACAGTAAAAATATTTATAAACAGGTCAAAAGATTAGATATAGAATAAAACACTATTTGGCTAATATATGCTTTATTTACACTAACCTACAAGGTCTACTGTGATACTAACTTATCAGGATCTTAATGTAGTCTTAGGATCTTGCAAGGATATTCTCAGTATTTATTTATGTGAATATGCTTAAATCCACCAGGCTTACCATGCCAATGAGTCTCGTGGCCCAGAAATACCCTATAAAATTGGTGACCTCGTCATGCTATCTACCTCACACCATTGCCGTAACTACAAGAGGAAGGGCAAGAAACGGGTAGCTAAGTTCATGCCTGTGAAGAGTGGTGGAAGTTCTGACCATTCTATATATGAAGAAATGAGTAGAATGGTAAGAAGGATGATTCGAGTGGAGGCCTCAACTGCTATAGTTTGAGGCCAGAAGTGTTCACTAGCTCAGATAATGCTACCTATGTGGTAGCTAACACATTACCCTGATCACCGCTCGCTGTAGACCTAGTTTGTGTCTTACGAGTGGTGGTGCTTGGGGAAAAGTGTGTCTGAGTTTCATTTGGTGCCGAGTGCACCTGCAAGTACAGTGAGGGACAAAACCCTTCCAATGATATTTAGTTGTGCAAAGATTCTTGAATAACTCAAGAACCACTGTAGATACAGACCTGAAATTTGGTGGTTGGTTAGGTCTACATGTTATCTATATGCCCTTAAAATATTATGACATAAGCATTAGTATTTCCCACACTATGAATAAAATAATAATAAAATCACATTGGAAGGGTTTTGTCCCAGTCACATGATTAACACAAAACCTTATTGATTATCAGCAAATAAGGTTTTGTTTAATCATGTGACTGTCAAAATTAGATATATATATAGCTGTTCACTTTTTAGTTCAACAACATCCCCACAACTCAACATTCTACACCATGAAAGCTCTTACTCCTCCTCAGGTTGCTACATTCTCATTTTGCTCAATAAGGGCAAGTCTACTTCTCAGATCTCTGCAATCACTGGCAGAGATCTGTTTACTATATCCAGAATTC
This sequence comes from Hysterangium stoloniferum, assembly GCA_015178975.1. NCBI lineage: Eukaryota > Fungi > Basidiomycota > Agaricomycetes > Hysterangiales > Hysterangiaceae > Hysterangium > Hysterangium stoloniferum. The sequence continues at coordinate 101,259 of WHVD01000058.1, read as the reverse complement.
ACTTTACCCATTGCCCATCACTTGCCAAAGCACCTGGTGGCCATCCATGCAAGCTTTCTCCCTCAGATATTCATTATTCCCTCTAACAAATCACTTCTCAGAAGGCAGAACATGCCACTGAGGTGACCAAAATCCTTCAAAATATGACTGGAGAGTCCATTTCAGTGAAGACTGTTCATAGAGCACTCCAGAAGGCTGGAATGAGGGCTGTGGTGGAGAGAAAAGGCCTTTACTCACTAAGAGGCATAGGAAGGCAAGGATGGACTCTGCTCTGGCACACAAGGACTGGACAGTGGATGATTGGAAGAGGGCTGTTTGGTTAGATGAGACAAAAATCAATTGTTTGGAGTCAGATGGGAGGAAGTAGGTGTGGAAAAGGGCAGGAGAGGGGCTCAGTGATAGGGTGGCTGAGGGTACAATCAGGTTTGGAGGAGGAAATCTGATGTTGTGAGGCTGTATGTTGTGGGAAGGACCAGGATATTCCACCAAAATTGATGGAAGGATGGATGCTGACCTTTATGTTAGCATTATGGAAGATGAACTTCAAGAAATCATGGAGTATTATGGCAAGAACACAGGGGATGTGGTTTTTCAGCAAGACAATGACCCCAAACACAAGAGCAAAAAGGCCACCAATTGGTTTAAAGACAATGGATTTGTGGTCATGGTATGGCCACCTCAGTCTGCTGACCTTAATCCAATTGAACACCTTTGGTATTACCTCAAAAGGGGGCTGGGTGGCACCCAAGAGTATTCATGAGTTGTGGGAGAGGGTTCAGACAGAGTGGGAGAAGATCCCTGCCTCTACTTGTCAGAACTTAATAGAGAGTATTCCTAGAAGGGTTGAGGCTGTTTTTAAGGCCAAGGGAGGCTATACCAAGTACTAGATTGCTTAATTTGTATTTTTTTTATACCAGGGACAAAACCCTTCCAATGTAATTTTATTAGTATTTTATTTATAGCATGGGAAATACTAATGCTTATGTCATAATATTTTAAGGGCATATAGATAACATATAGACCTAACCAACCTCCAAATTTCAGGTCTGTATCTACAGTAGTTCTTGAGTTATTCAAGAATCTTTGCAAAACTAAAAATCATTGGAAGGGTTTTGTCCCTTACTGTATACACAAAGCTTCGAACTAATGAAATGGTGCAATATTCGAAGAATATAAAGGATAGAAAAATATGAATAAAATGTGTAAAATATAAATAAAATAAAAGGAGTGTTTTACCACAATGAAATTGTGGTAAAAGCATACCCCTCACAATGCCCCACTTTGATGGCCCTTACAAGGTGACTCATACCTTCCCTGAACGCTCAGTCTATACCTTGCAACTCCCCAACAACCCCACGTCCTACCCAGGCTTCCACTCCAGCCTCCTCCACCCTTTTTCCAAACCAGGCACTCATTCGCCCTGGGGTAATGGTCACAGAAGATGGGTCCAAGGAAACCCTCGTCAACAAAATTGTGGATGCACGCTGATGAGGGTGTGGTGTCCAGTACTTACTGTGCTGGGTGGGTTTTGGCAAGGACCATGACGAATGGCTCCTGTCATATATTTTATCACTTTGTTTCTTTGTTTAACCTTTAAGGGACATTAGTCAAATAGTAGAGGACTGGATCCTTTAACATTGGCTCAAGAGTTTAAGATGTCATTGTTCTGATAACATAAGATTTATTGCTAGCTCTAAACCCTAGAATTCTTATAGTATACAATCTATCCCATCTCCTTGACTACATATTGAGGGAGATGACTCATTGGTGAGTCATATCAATATGACTATGCAATGAGTTATGATCAGAGCTATGACTCAGATACATAGTCATAGCTGGTTGGATGACTCTGAAATACACTTATGAGTCAAGTATGGGAAATACTGACTCATTCTCCTAGTCACATTACTTAGTAAGCAGGATCCTGGACTAGTATAAATACAGGCTCAAATCATGTATTTAGGATATCATTCAATATCACATCACTTGCTCATTTAGCTACACTTGCCTACTAGGTCCACACATTGTGCTTAAGTTGAGTACTCTCCTTGCCAATCTGTTGACCATCTTGTTTCCTTGAGTTGAGCTTTCTCCTTGGAAAAGGGACACAGGCATGTAGTTGAATAAAAGTGGATACTGATTTAATTGACAAAACTCCTACATACAGATTAATTTGAATTTGAATCTCCTTTCTCAAGCTATGCTACTTAACTCAAGTAAAAAGAGTTTACAAGTATGCTAAATAGTAATAATACATTACAGCTCCCTCGCAAGGCCCTAGAGGATACCGAGGCTTTAGATATTTGGGAGACTGAGAATGGGCTTGACATCTGAACCCCACCGAAGTTTTTGGAGGGGGGAGGGGTGTAATCCTGGTCATCTTACCACTTCTACAGACAAAGCCTCACCACTGATCGCCCCACTATTGTTCCATCAATCAGACCATACACTATTGTCTCCCCACTGTGATCGGATCCCTATTGTTCTCTCTCCGCCTCGATCAAGAACTCAGACTTCTTTTGTTTCTCACATATGTATCCTTTGTTATCACGATTCTATTGTTCCATTAGATATATAAGTACACAAGAACACCTCTAGAAGAGATCGACCACTTACTAAATATCCGGACCATTCTAAACACAATAATGTTATCCCATCTGTGACTAACTGAGTGAGGTTGATAACAACAACTTTTCACCTCATTTGGGCAAGCCGTTGTTCCTAAGAGATGATTCTACTATATCAAAGGGAAAGACACCTGAGATGAAAGGAGCTAGGCCCTGTTGGCATTGTGGTAGTAGTAAACATTGGGATAATGAATGCAAGCATGCATGGTGAGGAACTTGTCAGGTGAGAGCCAATCTAGCCACATACACAGAAGAGGACTACCAAGACCTTAATGAATATGAACAAGCATATTTGAGTGATAGTAGTAATTATGAAGGGGAGACACCACCTAACTTCCAAGAAGACACTTCTATTGATGATGAGACAGCCGTAGAGGCTATAGTATCTGCTCTCCATACTTGCATAAATTGACAGACAATTGCACATATGCCTAACCAGTGAAAGTCCAAGGAAACCAAGGTTGTCCACCTTGCTATGTCAAAACTGGCAGCAGGGAATCGTCAAGGCAAAGGCATGTGTTAACCAGGCTGTAACTCAAATATACAACATCATGAAATTGCCACGTATTATGGCCTGACCACCCAGTTGCTTATTTTTGGGTGCTCAAGCTATTAGCACTGTTGGATGGGTTAGTAACTATAAACAAAACAAGTTGAAAATAATTATTGACTCAGGTGCTTATATTACCCTGATATCCCATACTGCATTCTCTAATCTTACTCCAAAACCTAAGGTCAAAATTGGTCAGCATGTCAACTTACTTCAAGTCACAGGTGCAGCTACTATATCCAGATACATCAGTTTGTCTATTTTCTTTGACACCAACAGTGGCCCAGTACAACTTGAGGTAGAAGCCTATATAGTGAAAGGTATGACAATGCCATTCATCCTTGGTAATGACTTTGCCAACCAGTATGCCATTTCTGTCATTAGAAATGAACAGGGTACCAGGTTAATCTTTGGTGACTCTGGAAGAATGATCCAAGGTTGAAATGTCCATAGGTGAGAATCTGAGAGATTCTACAGGATGGGCCTTTAAAATTAGAACAATGACTGATCTTACCAAGGTCATTGATAAAGGAAGGACTCATGAGCACTCACAAAAGGTTAAAAGAAAATTGTACTCAGAATCTGTGGATTGGTCAGTGCAATCCTTAGAAGATGTCACAATTTCACCAGAATCAATGAAGAACATTAAAATAAGGTTTAACTTTCCTGAAGGCAGCAATGAGATTTTTGTCAAAAAAATAATATTATCAAACTGAATGGAAGAAGATATATATGGAATACCTGACTCACTAATAACTAAGGATACTTCGAGACTGCCTGTTTCCAACTTTTCTAAGTTCCCCATTCACCTTCATTCTGGACAGATCATCAGCTATACATACAATCCAGCAACCTGGTTGAGTCATCCAGAGAGTCTTACTACAGATGAGCTTAATAAATTCAGTGCACATGCTTTATTAGTTAAAACTATTACCAATAGCATGTCCAATGACAGGACAGTGCCCACTCCTGAACCACTGGGTGAGCTGGAATTACAAGGAGGACCTAAAACAGCAGAAATGCCTCCAGACGAGATTATTAGTCAACAGATGTGGAATGAAGTAGACATGAATGGCAAACTAACAGCAGGACAAACAGAAAGGTTACATGAAGTAATTGAAGAAAATATCTTAGCATTTGGATTGGATGGTCAGTTAGGATATTATCCAGCAAAAGTGGAAACCCCATTGAGGGAGGGGTCCAGGGAGATTTCTATGGCCCCCTTTATTGCTTCACCAGCCAATAGGAAAATTATTGATGAACAGATGGATAAGTGGCTTTCATTGAAGGTTATTAAGCCGTATCAAAGCCCCTGGGGGGCCCTGGCTTTTATTACCTACTGGCAGGGTAAACCTCATATGGCCATTGATTTTCAGTGATTGAATGCTCAAGTTATACCTGATGAATTTCCCTTACCATGTCAAGAGGATATACTACAAGCACTTTCAGGGGCACAGTGACTGACCACATTGGATGCCCTGGCAGGGTTTACCCAACTTGAAATGGCAATTAAAGATAAAGAAAAAACTGCATTTAGGACACATCGAGGATTGTATCAATTCTTGTGTATGCCTTTTGGCTTTTGGAATGGCCCTGCAGTCTTTCAATGAGTAATGCAAAACATCTTAGCTCCATACCTTTGGATTTTTGCATTAGTCTACATTGATGATATTGTTATTTTTTCAAAGTCCTTTGATGAACATGTCAAACATATAGATGTAATATTGAAGACTATCATCAAGTCTAAATTGACTGTCTCCAAAGAAATGTCACTTCGCCTACCAATCTTTATTACTTTTAGGCCAAAAGGTTTCAAGTTTGGGCCTATCAACTCATTGAGAAAAAATTGATGCTATTATTCAGCTCAAAGAACCTACAACAGTGAAAAAATTGCAAACCTTTTTGGGAATGATGGTGTATTTTTTGGCCAACATACCATATTATGCCTGGATAGTGATTCTGTTGTTTTAATTGCTCAAGAAAGGGACATCTTGGGTATGGGGCAAGGCTCAGGAGCATGCTTTTGCACCAGCAAAGCAGGCTTTAACCTATGCACCTGTTTGAGCTTATGCAATGACAGGGCTAGGTTACCGCATATATAGTGATGCATGTGATTTTGGCATTGCAGCCATTTTACAGCAAATTCAACCTATCCAAATTCAGGATTTATTAGACACTAAGATTCACGATAAATTATATTCAGCATATACTACAGGACAGCCAATACCACAATTAGTTTCACAGATAGCCAAAGATGAAGTTTTGCCTATCAATGGAAACTGGGGGGATTCCTTTGGGAATGCAGTGGTATACTGTATGTTGAATGGGTCATAGCATATTGGTCTAGGACATTAAAACCTGTGGAAAGAAATTACTCACCTACAGAGCATGAAGCATTAGCACTCAAAGATGGATTGATCAAATTTCAGCCTTATCTTGAAGGGGAAAAAATATGGGCTATAATGGATCATGCAGCATTGATTTGGAGTAAGACTTATCAAAATATAGACAGAAGACTACTCACATGGGGAACCATTTTCACTGCATACCCTGATTTGTGCATCATTCATAGGACAGGTAGAGTCCATTCTAATGTTGACCCTATTTCCCAATTGCCTCGAGAGCCACCTCAGGAGGATGGATTGATCTCAGACAACACCCCAATTGTTATCCCTGTCGGAACCTAAGGAAGATTTTATTGGTAAATTTTACAAAGAGATGGGCCCAAAATTCGAGGAACAGCTAGTTACCTTGAATCAAATGAGTCAGAATCATGGCAACATTGGTCTGGGGTCCCCAATTGAACAAACAATTCAACTGGAAGGACCAGGTCTCACTGGCATGGAGGTTCCTTATAAGTCTGCAAAGGGATATAGCGTTCTAGTGGGACTTGCACCACAGGAGATCAAGAAGTATGTTCGAGGGTATGAGTCAGATAATTACTTTTCAAGGGTAAGAGAAGGACTTAGCAAGGAGACCAACTGGTCCAATCTGCAACACCCCCAATATTCATCAAGTGATGAAGGCTTATTATATTTCAAGGATCACCTTGGGAATCTATGATTGTGCATACCTAAGAGTGAACATGTGGATCTGATTAAGGAAATACATGAAAAAATAATTGAAGGAGCACACACCAGGTGCCATAAGACTTATAACAGAAGGAGGATACTATTGGCCAAAAATGTCAAGAGAAATACTGAGGTTTGTTCTCAGTTGCAACATATGTCAGAAAAGCAAGGTTAAAAGACATGTGCCTTATGGTATGTTACAGCCAATTCCAATTCCAAGTCAACCTTTTGAAGTTATATCTATGGATTTCATCCCTGAGTTACCTGATAGTCAAGGATATGATAACATATTAGTTATTGTAGACAAATTAACTAAATATGGTATAATCATACCTTGTCATACGACCGACACCACTGAGGAAATAGCTCATTTATTCTTCAAGCACATAATCACTACCTTTGGTATTCCTAGACAAATTATATCAGACAGAGACCAGAAATGGATCAGAACCTTTTTGGGAGTCAATGTGCCAACACTTGCAAGTCAAATGAAGCCTTACTACATCTTACCACCCCCAAGCAGATGGCCAGATGGAGATCATGAATCAGACATTGGAAGTCGTGTTGTGTGCATACATTGGGCTGAACTGGGATGATTGGGTGAGTCTGTTAGATGCATTCGCAGTGTCTTACAACACTAGCATACATTCAGTTACCAATTTTCGCCCTCATTTTTACTATATGGGTTTTACCCCACAATGGAGATGGGATTCCTAAGTCCCCCTAAAAATCACATGAGTCGAAAATCCACCAACGAGCCACAAACATGAATTACCCAGAACGATATTGCAGATCATATGGTCGAGGTGTTCACTGCATATAGACAGCAAGCTCAGGACACCTTGGTTGTAGGGCAGGTTTTTCAGTGAAGAAATTACAATAAGGGGTGTTTACTGCGAGAATTTGAAGTTGGAGACTTAGTTCTGATCAATCCACATTCATTAAACTTACTCAGGCACCTTAAAGGAAAGGGACAGAAGTTGTTAATGAAGTACAGTATGACGGACCATTCGAGATCTTGCAAAAGATCAGTGCAGTCAACTATCGACTTAGAATGCCTGCATCTTACAGTATTCATCCTGTTATCAACATTGCACATCTAGAGCCTTACTATAGCTCTCCTAGCAAGTTCGGTCAACATGTATCTAAGGGCCTAAATCGCGAGGATTTCGACAAAGCGCCAGAATATGAAGTGGAAGCTATTTTGGACAATAAATGGGTTCAGTCCCACAATGGAAGACATCAGAAGTTGTTTCAGGTCCGATTTCAGGGATATTCAGCAAACTTCAATGAGTGGTTGCCTCGCCGTGACCTGAAGAATGCCTAAGATGTACTCCAAGACTGAGAATGTCACAATTCCTCTACAACATATTAAAATCCCAAGAAAATTTCAAGACAAGCCAGTAAGACAGACCTAAGACATACTGCACCATGCTCAACTGACAACTATTAAAGATGTCGTGGGGATCAGGTAACTTCATCTTCTATCACAACCAAACCATTAAAACAGCTTATCTAGTTTTGCAACACCACTATCCACATGTCGATGTTTTACATTCCTCCCCCTAACAAATTTGACTTCTACATGGATCGGACTGGTTCCTCTCCTGTTCAGGGCAAGGTCAACCTCCCTCATACCTTGTTTGCAACTGCCAGCCTTTTCAACTATGACTGTTACGACCAGACAATCCCGCCAGACTCCGGGCACTAACCTGTACACCCCCACATGCTACAAGCACCAATTGTCTGTTTATAGGATTTCCCGCCTGGACTCCATTACGTCAAGACTTGTTACATTCGACCTCATTACGACACATATCAGTCACTGGACTTCCCCCAGACTCCATCTCTATCTATGTCCGTCTTCATCCCACACATCAGTCACCGGACCCCGCTCAGAATCCCGTCACTGCTCTAATCAAGCCCTGTTCCCGTTTTAGTCAAATGACCTGTCACGATTTAGGACTCCACTCCCACTCCGTTTCCCATTATGGGTTATGCTTTGTCACGATTCGGACTCTGCTCCATTCTGTTCCATTCCTAACACCAAACTTGGTGTTTACTATTCCCGTTTTATGTTTTGTTAGTTTCATTTCATCATTACTGGATTTGGTATGTCATGCACTCCACGGTCTATATAAACTGGCAGATGTTGTACATACAATCCAGTCAGAAAATTAGCTTATATTCCCCCCAGTAATCTAATAACATTTTCCACTCTAAACCCTTGCTTGATTCACATCGCTTTCACTAGTCAGAGCCCACGGGCTCCAGCGCATCTATCTCTCTCAACTATCTCGACTCACAACCCACAACCTCCGACTTACAACCCACAACCCCCGACTTACAACCTATGACCCATGAACCCCGCCTGGACTCCCCGGGATCCCCGTCCACCTGTTTGAAATTGGACAACACAATCTAGCAAGGGTGCAGCCTATAAGCTGAAGCCAAGTCCTACCGGATATCCCACGGGTTTCTCCAGAAACCCGCCCTGTGTGTGTATCCTAACAACAACCCTGTCCCTTCTGACTTTATTCCCTTCATTCTTAATGGAACCACTCTCTGGTTTCTTGACCCACACAAGTGCAAAGCACTGTTCAACCAACATTTCAATAATTGCCACTTCATCATCACTGCAGCGCATAATCATAACCCAGCCAGCATCGACCCAATCCTTACATTCTATATATCTGATGCTAAGTACTACAAACTTAGTATGCCTCCTGCACCCATGGGAGAATATAAGGATTTAATTTATAACCCCCTTGAAGGTCAGCCTCCCACTGAACGATCTGAAAACCCTCATATGAGATTATCAGGATCGCGGACTCCAACTCGAGGCATGGACGGCCAAGGCAATAAAATGCGCAGAACGCACTGGTTCAACCTGCTCTTGGCATTTCCCCAAGCCCCAGAGACGCTTGCCTTACACACTTGATGAGAACTTTAGTTTGAAAGACCAGGAAGATGTGGAGCTATGGACCTTTAAGAATCTTTGGGGAATTGACGATGGAAGTGACGACTTCAACAACGAGTATTTGGACCTTGTCAATCACAGCCTCATTGGGTTGTATCGTTTTTTTAGGGGCACACCAGATGAGCCATCCAGTCTTGGTTCGCACAGACAGGGGAATTTCTATCCTACCCCACCTTCTACGCTGTCACTAGATTGACTGCCAAGAACATGATCAACCTGTTGTTTACCATACAAGAGGTATTTGTGTGGGTGTGGACTCCTTGACCATTCCATTCCACCCTGAGCATTTGGGTATATCAGGGTACACAGATGCACATACATAAGGTGTATATGTGAGTTTTGGATTGTTCCACCTCATCCCATCCTATCACTTCCTCCATACAATATTCCTGCAACATGGATATTACACCTCTTCCTCTGGCTAAGTCTGTCCTGGTTCAACTCAAAAGGTGGATGCATCTGTTTAAACATCCACTATGTATTTGGAGGGAAGCAGTGGTGTTATTCTCTTTAACACCTTGTTATTCTTTCTATTAGATGAGGACTATAGTACAAGTCTCATCTATATATACCTAGTAACCCACTTACTAATTTCCCCATATGGTATGAAGCCTTGCCACTCGTTTACCAAATTCCCCAAAGTTAACACATTCCCTCAAACAAAAGGGACTCACAGTAACCAAAGCACTCCCTGGAACCTAAGTTCCCTGAATTCACCTGCCTGAGCTCCCTGAGACAACTGCAGCAACCACTAAATCCCTCTCAAATGCACTCCTTGAACCCCAAGTACTCCCACACAGTTGTCCATCACTTCAACTCCCACTCCCAATCCAATTGCAGATCCTATCCTGGATATTACAGGCAATAATGGCAAGTGGTGATGTTCAACAGTGATCCAGAACAAACTTGCTGAACAGTAAAATGGCAATTTGGCCCTTCCCATAGGTGAGCAATGATAAACATGGATCATAACAGTTGTCACTGCATGAACATAGTAGGCATGAATGAGTGTTGTAGTGCCAATGTGATGTGTGATAAATAATACATGATACATGATGTTGAAAGAGGGACAGTCAGTTTCTTGATACATGGTGATATATGTATGGTGGTTATGTGGCAGTCTTGTGTTGAAATAAAATATAGAAGCTCCGAATGAACTATAAGAGCAGTATATAAATTTCGTTTGTGCGTATATCTTGTAGTAAGATTAGGCAAACAAATGAGTAGATACATGAACACTAGGTTACTTATATATGTCTGCTAAACAATAGAATATCAAATGGGGCAACAAAAAGGGATTGAACAATGGGAATAAAGAAACAAAGAACAAAGAACAAAAGGAATATGGGTTACGAACTTATGTAACGCTCGTATTCCAACATCTTGGACCATCGTGTCCTGGGGCTGCTTGTCTATGTGTAGTAAGGCTACAATGGCAGCAACATCTTGTGGCAAGTCATTCTGGGGCAGTGCTAGGGCACTAGTGTCCCTTTCAGTCATGCCTTCATCGCTGCTGATTGAATATGCAGATATATACTGATGGTTTGCGTGCGTGATGGCCTCGACCTGATAGTTCTGATTCCGGCATGTGTGGACTCCTCAAAAATCTTCGAGCAGGTCCATGTGGGTGCATCAATCATCGTCCTGTCTCGTCAATGTCCTTGCTTTCTTGTATTGCAGGTAGTGATGCAGTGTGATGAGCATGTTGTCTTGCATGACATGCTGGGTGTCCGTGAGTTTGTTCCTTCCCTCAGCTGGTATGTCATTCAAGTCGACTAGACCTGCTCATCAAGGTCATCCTTGTCGTTGCCCTGTGTAATATGTCTGGGCATTTGGGATGACGATCCTGGTACGTCGAGCAAATAATGCACCTTTGGTATCTAAGCATGTGTTTTCAAAGGAAATTCTTACCGGAAAACCACCTTATTGTAAGATAACAAGTGACCCAACAGTGATCATGAATATCACACACGGCAAGATACCATCTCGCCCTGAACTATCTGCTGCACCTTTTTTATCTGATTACCTTTGGGACCTATGTGAGCAATGCTGGAGGTTATATCCGCATGAGGGACCTTTAATACGACAAATTGATTTGTATATGAAAAGTGTGGCCGCTTGTTTATATTCTGGATGACAGCTGTAAAAAGCTGTCATGTTTGTTGTCAATCGCTACTTTTTGGAATGAGCATTAACTTAATATTTCGATGCGCTGTTCCCAATTCAAGCAGAATGTAAGCCTGGCCACCTTTCCACATATGCCACCAGTCCCAACCACTCCCTTTGTTCGACTACTCAAGCATTCCTTGTGCTGCCACTCGATTACCCTTGACCATTCTTCTCCCACCGACCATTCTTCTCCTTTTCCTGCCACATCTTCCTTATCTTCAGATTCCTTTTGTTACCACAATATTATTGTTCCAAGCAGATATATAAGTATATCTTCCACAGGTGTTATCAACATGTATCCAAATTATTTCTCCGCTCCTATTGTTCTTTGTCCATATATCTACCCATTCCTTTACAGTACGTACTTCAGCCGAATTACCCCTTTGTGTCAAACTGAGGTATGTTTCTCACAAACCAATTTCCTTCATACAATAGTACACTAATGTTGTCGGGTAGATATTGTATTCATTTTAATAATGACGTGGAACTGTTCCTTCGTGGGCGGGAATGAGAATGACTCGGCGGCGCCAGTGGGACTGACACGGAAATGTGACCGTGTTGCTGCCGATGCTGATATTGATGGCGGCGCGTTCCTCTGGGGTAGGCTTTCGGCGCAAGTGATGATAATAAATGTAGCGGACTTTCGTCAGCTGATACCAGGATTAATTTAGGGGGAGACGTAGTGCGGCGGGATGGCGTGCGGGATGCGGTGGCTGGCGTGGCTGAAGGACACCGGGTCACTGAGGGAGATGAAACGATATGCTTGGGTGCCTTTTGAGCAATTAATGTCGACAACATGCAAGCCATCGACTGCAGAAGAATTCCCTGCTTTCTCAGAAAGCAAAGAAGCATCCCCACATTCGAATCTTGAGGTGAGTACTTATACAGTATACATACAGTAACGACGAACTCATGTAGATTAGTTCGGGCGTTGTCTGCCCTCTTTTCAGTTTTGTCACCAACTACATAAAATATACATATATATCATACATACACAAACAATAATAAATAATTTAAATGAGATGGAAGTGGATGACAGGGATGTGGAGATCGGACAGTGCTCAAGTGTATCAATTTTATGTTCGTGCGTCCGCCTTTACCCCCAGTCCTTGCGCGCATATGCCAACGTCTGTGAGCGCTGCTCTCGAGACTCTAAACACGATCGTCATCAGATACTTACGACCCCTTACCATTATTGACCTCGCGGCAACAACTGGGGGAAAAGGAGCCGTTGGACGAGGATGAGGACGGTGCCGCCTGGCGTGATCCTACCGCAGACGCCGCTCAATCATGGCTCCTATTCGTCGGACCCTGCGCAGGTGACGAGAGTGTTCATGACGAGTTTGAATAAGGAATCTCGGCTTTTGAAAAGCATCTTGCCAGGTGCGTTTTTAGCGCGTTATTTCTGAACTAACTTCTCTTCATGCAGACTCACTCCTTATACGAGGAGACGAAGCCGGAGCAGACTGTTTATGCTCTCTCACCTTTGGGCCTGAAAATACTCCTTACGAAAGTGCTGTTAGCGTTTGCCTTCCTCTAGATCATTTAATCCAAATAAACTTACTTTGTTCAATCATTGTAGCCATTCGTCATTGACTGGCTTTGATACTCCGATTTTCCCCAAGCATTAACCCCTAAACCCACTTTCTGAGTTGGACAAATGGAAATGGCCGCGTCAACACGAACCATTGGGAAGAGGGAAAAGTCTCCGTCTCGATAATGGGCACTTGGTAGACGATAAAATTGAGTCGTTGAGTCCCTACGATACGACCGCCTTGCGTAAACGTTTGAGCTTTGGGTAATGGCCTACTTGTTCTTGCTCTTACATAGCTTAACTTATTTTATGGTTTTAATGAATCTTTCATTCTTTTAATGTAGTCCATGCCCAGGAATTGTGCGTTTTTTACTTGCTCATACTTATCCATTCTTCTCACCAATTAGTTCCTTCATCCATTCTGGCATATCTTTCAGATGGTATTGAGGGCCCGCCTTCGTAACACTACACAACACCGAGGAAGTCGTTGTAAATGGTCGACTGTACAATAAAAACGTATGTGCTCTCATGTGGCTTCGTGCGTCAGGTTTTAGAGATCCCCTCCGCAGACTGGAATCGGAGATTAGCTAATTTCACCATGAATGAAAACGTGATTCACTATGGCAAGGAGCTCACTGAAAAGACACAACTCCAACATCGGATCCCGACGAGAATTATAAATTGCCGATGAGCACAGCATGAACCTTGTTGCACAAGCGTATCGTTTGTTCTTGCGTCGATCGACCCATCCCCTCTATCCACACTATACACTCTAGGCACGACAACCACCCTGGTCCATCTTGTTTCAAAACTGTTCTTTTTTCATGGAGAATCAGGGAACTAATAGTTCTGATGGTAGTGAACTGGATAGACACCGACCGGTGGAGGCCAGTCAGGATAGTTTAGGACCTGAACATGCAGATGCCATGGATGCCGAGGTACGCATGGCTGTCAAGCTCAAGGCGCGGAAGAGATACCGCGAGGCAAAAAGATTAGAGGTTCGTGCGATGGAAACCAGGGAGCGTCTCCTAGGACCGGAGCATCCAAAAAGCTTGAGTGTCCAGGCCCATTTGGCTTTAACGTACACACTGTTGGGTAGATACCTAGACGCAGAAACGCTGTTGGTCAAGGTCATGGAAGCCAAGAAACGTCTCCTAGGACAGGGGCATTTAGACACCCTGAGTATCCAGGTCCAGTTGGCTTCCACGTACACAAAGCTGGGTATACACCAAGAGGCAGAAACGCTGATGGTCGAGGTGATGGAAACCATGGAGGGTGTCCTAGGACCAGAGCATCCAAAAACTCTGAGTGTCCAGGCTCGTTTGGCTTTCATGTACACAAATATGCGTAGATACATAGATGCAGAAAAGGTGATGGTCAAGCTGATGGAAACCAGGGAGCGTCTCCTAGGACTGGAACATCCAAAGACCCTGGATATACAGCTCGGTTTGGCTGTTGTGAACGCGAAGCTGAGTAGATACGATGATGCAGAAAGGCTTGGGGTCCAGGTGATGAAGGCCAGGGAGCGTCTCCTAGGGCCTTTGCATCCGGAGACCATAAATGCCCAGGAAATTTTGGCTACCACTTACAAGGCTTTGGGTAAATACAAAGAGGCAGAAACGTTGAAGATGCAGGTGGAAGATGCGAAACGGTCGAAGCTAAAGGAATCCTCCAATTCTCCGGTCAGGCAAAACGCTACTCCAGATGGGCCCAATTTGTCCCAAGGACTGTCTGATGGCTCTTTAAGCTATAGAAACACACGAGCTTCCCTGATAGTTGCGCAACAGGTCGGTAATTTTCGTATCATCATTAGTACATCAAACTAAAACCCAAGGCCCACCCTCATGACCAGGCAACGCCCTTCCCAAAGAATTCAAATTTATGCCTGGATGGTCGCATAACGCAACGAAGCGAATATCCAGTAGCGGGAGGGGGATACGCAGATATATGGACTGGGAAGTTAGGTGACACAACGGTTGCCATCAAGATCCTGAGGAGGTTCAGCAGTGAAGGCGTAAAACTTCGGCACGACAAGTTGATGAGGGTGAAATGCTATCATTAGTTTCAATTATTATTTTGCTTATTATTTTTGGGTGCATGTTAGCGAGAATGGAGAGAATACCTCGCCTGGTCATCGCTCTCTCACCCCAACATTTTAAACTGTCTGGGTTTTTCATACGACTTTACTCCTGCAACAACATTTCAGCTACCGGCTTTGATATCACCCTGGATGTCGCATGGGACGCTGTTGTCCTATATGGCCAGAAACCAAGCGATTAACCCAGTTTTCCTGGTTCGTACAAAAGCCATTGTGATGAGGAAGGCTTAATATTGATGCCCTAAATCGATAGCTAGAAGGGATAACTGACGCTGTTGAATTTTTACATGGCCATAATCCTCCCATTGTTCACGGAGATATTCGTGCAGTATGTTACTGATGCTCCACTTGATTATTAGGCTGAATATGTTTCACAGGGGAATGTCTTAGTTTCCGATGACGGTGTCCCTTGTTTGACAGATTTTGGACTATCTAGGTTTGTGGATGATGTGTCACTACTGACCACGTCCTCCAATGTAGGTGGGTCATTGCGATGGATGGCCCCCGAGTTGCTGCTTCACAACGAAAAACATAGCCGAGAAAGCGATGTCTGGGCATTTGGAATGATGATACTGGTACGTTGAGCAAATGAGGCACCTTTAGTATCTAAGCATGTGTTTTCAAAGGAAATTGTTAGCGGAAAACCACCTTATTGTGAGACAAGTGACCCGGAAGTGATCATAAATGTCACACGGGGCAAGATACCATCTCGTCCTGAACGATCTGCTGCACCTTGGTTGTGTGATCGTCTTTGGGGCCTATGTGTGGAATGCTGGAGGTTAAATCCGCAGGAGCGAGCTTTAATTGCTAAATCCGCATGAGCGACCTTTAATTGATATGTAGATGACAAGTGTGGCCGCTTATCTGTACCCTGGATGACCGTTGTAAAAACCTGTCATAATGGCATGAACTAGAATTAACGAAAAAAAAACGTTTGCCTTTTTGGGAAAGCCTCCGGGATACCAGATATAACGACTATTACATAGCCAAAAACAGGTGTTATCAACATGCACCTGAATTATTTCAGTGTTTCCATGAAACATGTGTGGATAAGATGTAGGTGTAGAGCGTAATAAAGCGGCGGCACGGGTTATATGCATGATACATGGGTGTGGTTCGCGATTTGAGGGGGGGGGGGGGAGGTGAGAGAATTAGATACAACACGAAACAGAGTGCGGGGAAACATGAACATGGTAATAATAATGTGGGGATGGGAACGGCAAAGAAAAAAAAGAAATTACATAGACACATCTTAACCGAACAACCGCTCAGTATAACACCCAATCCCCCCTCCGCACGCCTCGCTCTCTCGTGCGCCTACCCTCCTGGTCCGAACCTTCTCCCGCTCTCCCACCGCCTTCCCCTCCCTACCCACGCCCGCCCTTAACGCACTCGTCCCTCCACCCTCAACCGCAATGCCTACAACCACCTCCTTCCCCGTCCAAAACCCCCCTTCCCTATCCACATCCTCTCTCCCCCTTCCCCACTCCCTTCCCCCACCCGCATTACCCCCACCAGACCCAGACCCCGAACCACCGCCCGCCTCCCCCCACTCCCAAAACACTCCCCCCGCCGGAACGCCTCCCACTCCTTCGCACTCACCTCCGCCAGGCCCCACATCACGCGGTTCTGCACCGCCCTGAGGCGCATAAAGTGCGGGTTCGCGACGAGCCGCAGCCGGGGCGTCGGCTGCGCAGGTGGTGTGAGCGGCCGGTACGGCGAGCGGGGGAGGGTGGGGAGCGGGGGAAATGTGCGTGTGTGGTGGGAGCGGGACGGGGAGTTGGAGTTGGAGTCGGAGTCGGAGTCGGAGCGGGAGCCGGCGAACGGGGTGAGTGGGAGTGGTGCATCATGCTCATAGTCACAAGCATGCCTGTGGTTATAGTTGTCGTTAGGGTGTGAAGAGGAGAAAGGAAGGTCTAGTAGTAGGAAGAAGGGATACGACGACGATGTTGACATTGACATTGACATAGAGGCTGCGGCACGGCGCGGAGGAACAGACTGTGAACGCGCGCGTACTCGAGTATCAGAGCGGTTATGGCGGCAGCGCGAGTACTTCCCTCTTCCATCGCGGTGGCGGGTAAGTAGGCGCTACGGAGATGACCGACGAGATTAATGAAGCTCTCGAGGTCGCATGCCATCCCGAGTCCGATCCCGAACCTGAACTGGATCCGGAATATGGAAATTCCAACCTCTGTGAAGATGGAGATATTTACAATGACGCGGAACTGTTGCTTCGTGGGCGGGAATGGGAATGATTCGGCGGGAGTATCCAGACCCATTTGGCTTTTACGTACACAAAACTGGGTAGATACCTAGATGCAAAAAAGCTGATGGTCAAGATGGAAACCAGGGAGTGCCTCCTAGGACCAGAGCACCCAAAAACCCTGAGTGTCCAGGCCCATTTGGCTCGCACGTACACAAAGCTGGGTCTATACCGGGATGCAGAAAAGCTGATGGTCAAGGTGATGGAAACCAGGGAGCGTCTCCTAGGGCCTTTACATCGGGAAACCCTGAACGCACAGCAGAGTTTGGCTATCGTGAGCGAGACGCTGGGTAGATACGATGATGCAGAAAGGCTTGGGGTCTAGGTGATGAAGACCAGGGAGCGCCTTCTAGGGCCTTTACACCCGGAGACCTTAAGTGCCAAGGAAAGTTTGGCTATCAATTATGAGGCTATGGGTAGATATAGAGAGGCAGAAAAGCTGAGGATGAAGGTCTTGGATACGAAATTGGAGAAGCTAAAAAATCCTCCAATTCTCGGACCAGAGAAAGATTCACTCCACATGGGCCCTATTTGTCCCAAGGACTGTCTAATGCCCCGAATAGTTCTTGAAGCTATGGAAATACACCAGCTTCTCCTCCCACAGCTGTGCAACAGGTGGTCGGTAATTTTCCTATGATCATTAGTACATGAAACGAAAACACAAGGCCCACACTCATGACCAGGCAACGCCCTTCTCAAAAAACTCAAATTTATGCCTTGATGGTCGCATAACGCAACGAAGCACGCATTCGGTAGCGGGAGGGGGATACGCAAATACATGGACTGGGAAATTAGGTGACACAAAGGTTGCCATCAAGATCCTGAGGTTCAGCAGTAAAGGCGTAAAAATTCGGCACGACAAGTTGATGAGGGTAAAATGCTATCGTTAGTTCTAATTATTGTTTTACTTATTATTTTTGGGTGCCTGTTAGCGAGCATGGAGAGAATACCTCGCCTGGTCATCGCTCTCTCACCCCAACATTTTAAACCGTCTCTGTTTCGTTAAGTTTTCGTGGTACTGTTCCTAGACCGTATAATTTTCCGTTTGTCTGAGTGAGGGAACTCGTTGTAAACGGATAAGGACTAAACAAATACAAATAGACCTTATATAACCCAAAATACGCGGTGAATTCCCAACCGCAGCGACCCGAGCCCTAATGCTCGTGATCCCTCGCTAACCCAAATCTTAGAAAAGTTAACATGTTTTTCATTTAACTTTACTCCTGAAACGACATTTGAGCTATCAGTTTTGATAACACCCTGGATGTCGCATGAGATGCTGGTGTCCTATATCGCCAGTAACCTAGATATTAATCGCATCCACCTGGATCGTATAAAAGTCATTATGGTGAGGACTGCTTAATATTAATGCCCTCAATGAATAGATAACAGGGATATCTAGCGCTCTTGTATTTTTGCATCGCCATAATCCTCCCATTGTTCATGGAGATATTAGTGCAGTATGTTACTGATGCTGCACTTGATTATTAAGCTGAATATGCTTCACAGGGGAATATCTTAGTTTCCGATAAGGGTATCCCTTCTTTGACAGATTTTGGACTATCTAGGTTTGTGGATGATATGGAACGACTATCTACGTCCTCCAATGTAGCTGGTTCATTACGATGGATGGCCCCCGAGTTGCTTCATAACGAAAACGCTAGCCGACAAAACGATGTCTGGGCATTTGGGATGACAATACTGGTACATTGAGCAAATAATGCACCTTTAATATCTAAGCGTGTGTTTTCAAAGGAAAATATTAGCGAAAAACCACCTTATTGTGAGATAACAAGTGACCCGGCAGTGATCATGAATATCACACAGGGCAAGATTCCACCTCGTCCTGAACTATCTGCTGCACATTTGTTATCTGATGATATTTGGGACATATATGAAGAATTCTGGACGATAGATGCGCATGAGCGACCTTTAATGATAAATTGATTAGTAAATGACAAATGTGGCCGCTTATTTATACCCTGGATGACAGCTTTACTGTCATGTTTGCTGTCAATTGCTACTTTTTGACATGGGCATAATTTAATATTTCAATGTGTTGTTCGTAAGTGAAGCAGTGTTTTTTCTTTCATCAGCAGTGGGTATGACCTACAAATGGCATGAACTGGAGCTAACAAAGAAAAGAAAAACAAAAAACCTTTCCCTTTTCGGAAAGCCCCTGGACACCAGATACGTCTATTACATAGCCAAAAATAGGTATTATCAACATGTATCCGAGTTGTTTCCATGAAGCGTGTAGAGAAGATGTGGGTGTAGAGCGTAAAAGTGGCGGCGCGGGTTATATGCATGATACATGGGTGTGGTTCGAGTTTTAGGGGAAGGGAACGGTGAGAGAATCAAATACAATACGAGACAGAGTGCGGGGAAACATGAATGTGGTAATAAAAAAGGTGGGAAGCGGCAAAAAAGAAAATACATACACACAACTTAACCCAACATCCACTCACCATAACATCTACTCACCATAACACCCATCACCCCCCTCCCCTCCTCCCCCTTCTCTCGTGCGTCTACCCACCCCGTCCGGACCTTCTCCCACTCTCCCACCGTTTTCCCCTCCACCCTCACGCCTGCTCTCAATGCACTCGCCCCCCCACCATCAACCGCAACCCCGACAACCACCTCCGGAATTGTGCGTTTTTACTTTCTCATGCTTATCCCTTCTTCTCGCTAATTAGTTCCTTGATCCATTCTTGCACGTCTTTCAGATGATTTTGCGAGCCCGCCTTCGTAACACTACACAACGTACACAACACCGAGGGAGTGCAAAGAATAATACCCCAATTCATAATTGAATCAATAATTTGCATCTGCGATAGCATTACACTTCTTTCAGCTGTCAGCCACCGTTCGTCATAGGCATTTATTATCGCCGGACTGAACAAAGCAGACGGTGTACTTATAATTCTCGTCCTGATGGAGTTGTGTTATTTCAATGACCTCCTTTGCCTCGGGAATCACGTTCTGTAGTCATTCATGGTGACCTCCGGCTCCAGTCTGCCCGGTAATCCCTAAAGCCGACGCACGAAGCCACGTGAGACCACATACGTTTTTTAATGTACAGTACACCTTTCACAATGTGTGAATGGCCAATGAGCACAGCCTGAACCTCGGTTCTATTGGGAAGTTGCGCAGACCACAGTAAATATTAGAATATTACTTGGCTTGTAATTATGAGTAAACTACTGGGGACCATATATCTACGGGGAAGAAGGTTCTGGAAGGGATGGCAGAGGTATTACCGAAGCTATGTTAATTATATTCCAAGATACTCTATAATATTTTAGGGATGTTAGGTTGATTACCAACAGGTCCACAAACGTATCGCCTCTTCCAGCGTCGATCGACCCAGCCCCTCTATCCACACTACACAACCTGGGCATGACAACCACCCTGGTCCATATTGTTTCGAAACTATTCTCTTCAACTTTTAGTAAATGGGGAATAAAGAAACAGAGAACTAATAGTCATGATGGCAGTGCACTGGATAGACACCGAACGGTGGAGGTCCTTCGGCATAGCTTAGGACCTGAACATCCAGAGACCTTGAATGCCGAGGTAGATTTGGCTATCGAGCTCAAGGAGCTGGAGAGATACCAAGATGCAGAACGACTAGAGATCCATGTGATGGAAAGCAGGGAGCGTCTCCTAGCACCGGAGCATCCAAACACCCTGAGCGTCCAGGCCAATTTGGCTTTCACCTACACAAAGCTAGGTAGATACTTAGATGCAGAAAAGCTGATGGTCAAGGTGATGGAAACCAAGGAGCGTGTTCTAGGACCCGAGCATTTAGAAACCCTGAGTGTCCAGGCCCATTTGGCTTTCACGTACACAATGTTGGGTAGATACCTAGATGCAGAAAAGCTGGTGGTCGGGGTGTTGGAAACCAGGGAGCGTCTCCTAGGACCGGAGCATCCAAAAACCCTGAATGTCCAAGCCCATTTGGCTTTCACGTACACAAACCTGGGTAGATACCTAGATGCAGAAAAGCTGATGGTCAAGGTGATGGAAACAAAGGAGCGTCTCCTAGGACCTGAACATCCAGAGACGTTGAATGCCGAGGTAGATTTGGCTTTCACGTACATAAAACTGGGTAGATACTCAGATGCAGAAAAGCTGATGGTCAAGGTGATGGAAACCAAGGCGCATCTCCTAGGATCTGAACATCCAGAGACGTTGAATGCCGAGGTAGATTTGGCTATCCAGCTCAAGGAGCTGGACAGATACCAAGAAGCAGAAAGACTAGAGGTCCATGTGATGGAAAGCAGGGAGCGTCTCCTAGGACCGGACCATCCAAAGACCGTGAGCGTCCAGGCCCATTTGGCTTTCACGTACACAAAGCTGGGTAGATACCTAGATGCAGAAAAGCTGTTAGTCAAGGTGATGGAAACCAGGGTGCGTCTTCTAGGGCCTTTACATACGGATACCTTGAGTGCACAGCTCAGTTTGGCTATCGTGAATGAGATGCTGGGTAGATACGACGATGCAAAAAGGCTTGGGGTCCAAGTGATGACGACCAGGGAGCGTCTCTTAGGGCCTTTACATCCGGAGACCTTAAATGCCCAGGAAAGTCTGGCTACCACCTACGAGGCTATGGGTAGATACAGAGAGGCAGAAACGCTGAGGATGCAGGTGCTGGATGTGAAATCGTCGAAGCTAAAGACATCCTCCAAATCTCAGATCAGGCAAAAGGTTACTCCAGATGGGCCCTATTTGTCCCAAGGACTGTCTAATCTCTCGCATGGTTCTTTAAGCTATGGAAATACACGAGCCTCCCCCACAGTAGCGCAACAGGTCGGTAATTTCCCAATTATTATTAGTACATGAAACTAAACCCCAAGGCCCTCATTCATGACCAGCCAACGCACTTCCCAACCGTCTCAAATTTATGCCTTGATGGTCGCATAACACAACGAAGCGAACATTCGGGAGCCGGAGGGGGATACGCAGAATCCTCCAATTCTCGGATCAGGAAAAAAGTTACTACAGATGGGCCCTATTTGTCCCAAGGACTGTCTAATCTCTCGCATGGTTCTGTAAGTTATGGAAATACACGAGCTTCCCCCACAGTAGCGCAACAGGTCGGTAATTTCCCCGTTATCATTAGTACATGAAACTAAACCCCAAGGCCCTCATTCATGACCAGCCAACGCCCTTCCGAACCGTCTCGAATTTATGCCTAGATGGTCCCATAACACAACGAAGCGAACATTCGGTAGCCGGAGGGGGATACGCAGAATCCTCCAATTCTCGGATCAGGAAAAAAGTTACTACAGATGGGCCCTACTTGTCCCAAGGACTGTCTAATCCCTCGCTTGGTTCCTTAAGCTATGGAAACACACGAGCTTCCCCCACAGTAGCGCAGCAGGTCGGTAACTGCCCTATTATAATTAGTACATGAAACTAAACCCCAAGGCCCTCATTCATGACCAGACAACGCCCTTCCCAAAAGCCTCAAATTTATGCCTTGATGGTCGCATAACACAACGAAGCAAACATTCGGTAGCCGGAGGGGGATACGCAGATATATGGACTGGGAAATTAGGTGACACAAAGGTTGCCATCAAGATCCTGAGGAGGTTCAGCAGTGAAGGCGTAAAAATTCGGCACGACAAGTTGATGAGGGTAAAATGCTATCATTAGTTCTAATTATAATTTTGCTTATTGTTTGTGGGTATCTGTTAGCGAGCATGGAGAGAATATCTCGCCTGGTCATCGCTCTCTCACCCCAACATTTTAAAGTGTCTCGGTTTTTCATATGACTTTACTCCTACAATGACATTTCAGCTACCGGCTTTGATATCACCCTGGATGTCGCATGGAACGCTGTTGTCCTATATCGCCAGTAACCCAAAGAATGATCGAATTCACCTGGTTCGTATAATGCCATTGTGGTGAGGAATGCTTAATATTGATACCCTGAATCGATAGATAAAAGGGATATCGAGCGCTCTTGTATTTTTACATTGTTGTAATCCTCTCATTGTTCACGGGGATATTCGTGCAGTATGTTACTGATGCCGCACTTGATTATTAGGCTAAATATGTTTCACAGGGGAATATCTTAGTTTCCGATGAAGGTGTCCCGTGTTTGACAGATTTTGGACTATCTAGGTTTGTGGGTGATGTGACACGACTAACAACGTCCTCCAATGTAGGTGGGTCATTGCGATGGATGGCCCCCGAGTTGCTTCACAATGGAAAACCTAGCCGACAAAGCGATGTCTGGGCATTTGGAATGACGATGCTGGTACGTTAGGCAAATAAAGCGCCTTGAGTATCTGAGCATGTGTTCTCAAAGGAAATCCTTACCGGAAAACCACCTTATTGTGAGATAACAAGTGACCCGGTAGTGATTATGAATATCACACAGGGCAAGATACCATCTCGGGCTGAACGATCTGCTGCACCTTTTTTATCTGATCATATTTGGGACCTATGTGAGCAATGCTGGAGGTCAGACCCGGATGCGCGACCTCTAATGCGACGAATTGATTCGTATATGAGAAATGTGGTCACTTATTGATACGCTGGTTGATAACTGTACTGTCATGTTTGCCGTCAGTCGCTACTTTTTGGAATGGGCATGACTTAATATTTCGCTGTGCTATTCTTAATTCAAGCAGTATTTTTTCTTTCATATGCCGTGGGTATGACCTATAAATGGCATGAACTAGAGCTAACGAAAAAAAAAAAAAGCATTTGCCTTTTTCGGAAAGTCTCCGGACACCAGATATGTATGTCTATTACATAGCCAAAAACAGTTATCAACATGCATCCGAATTATTTCAGTGTTTCCATGAAACATGTATGGATGAGATGTAGGTGTAGAGCGTAAAAGTGGCGGCGCAGGTGATATGAATGATACATGTAGGTGTGGTTCGGGATTTAGGGGGGGGGAGGTGAGAGAATTGGATGCAACACGCGAGAGAGTACGGGGAAACATGAACATAGTAATGAAAAAAGGTGGGGAGGGGAGCAGCAAAAATAAAAAATACATACACAGCTTAACCCAACCAACCGCTAACCATAACACCCACCCCCTCCACGCGCCCTCCCTTTCTCGTGCGCGTATCCTCCGGGTCCGGACTTTCTTCCGCTCCCCCACCGCCTTCCCCTCCAACTCCACGCCTGCCCTCAACGCACTCGTCCCCCCACCCTCAACCGCAACCCCGACAACCACGGCCTTTCTCGTCCAAAACCTCCCTTCCCTATCCACATTCTCTCTCCCCCTCCCTTCTCCTCTCCCACCGGCACTACCGGCACTACCCGCATTACCCCCACCAGACCCAGACCCAGACCCCGAACCACCGCCCACCTCCCCGAACCACCGCCCACCTCCCCGAACCACCGCCCACCTCCCCGCTCCACCCCCACCACCTCCCACTTCCAAAATACTCCCCCCGCCGGAACACCTCCCACACCTCCGCACTCACCTCCGCCAGGCCCCACATCATGCGGTTCTGCACGGCCCTCAGGCGCATAAAGTGCGGATTCGCGACGAGCCGCAGCCGGAGCGTCAGCTGCGTGGGGGTGGTGAGCAGGCGGTACAGCGAGCACGGGCAGTCGTCGTTACAGTGTGAAGAGGACAAAGGAAGGTCTCGTAGTGGGAGGAAGGGATACGACGACAATGTTGACATTGACATAGAGGCTGCGGCACGGCGCGGAGGAATAGACTGTGAAAGCGCACGTACGCGAGTATCAGAGCGGTTATGGCAACAGTACGAGTATTTCCCTCCTCCATAGCGGTGGCGGGGAAGTAGGCGCTACGGAGATGACCGACGAGATTAATGAAGCTCTCGAGGGTCTCATGCCATCCCGAATCCGATCCCGAACCTGACCTGTGAAGATGGAGATATCTATAATGACGCGGAGCTGTTGCTTCGTGGGCGGGAAGGAGAATGATTCGGCGGCAGCAGTGGGACTGACACGGAATGTGATTGTTGACGCAGGTGTTGCTGCAGATGCTGATATTGATGCCGGTGCGTTCCTCTTTTCAGGCGAGATGGAACGGCTGGGCGCGATGGCGTGGCTGGGCTGAAGGAGACGGTGTCACTGAGGGAGACGAAACGATATGCTCGGGTACGTCTTGGGCAATAAATGTCGACAATGCATGGACTGCAGAAGAATCCCTTGCTTTCTCAGAAAGCAAAGAAGCAGTGTAGTGTCCCCACATCCATATCTTTTGTCTTCATCATGTTTGAGTTGATATGCAGCCAGCGAGGTCACAGTCGATAAGCTTGTCGAGGTGACGATCGTATTAGAATGAAAAAGGGAGGTGGATGCGAAGCACTAGAAGTGCAGGAGCTCAACACCACCGAACGAGTGAACGTAGTCTACACACTCTGGACCCACAATGGTACATAACCTGTAGTTGCTGTGCCGAGTCACTAAATCTAACAGATTGAGGGAAAGAGGGCACTAGGCCCGGAGCACGTCGACGAACCGGTGACGTCAGTTCTAGCTCTGGATTGTGGAGATTGCTGCGAGCAGCCTTGTTGACGGGATCATCAGGCAGCTTGACGAGCCCTTCGGGCATGACGATTTCCATGGCCCTCTTGCCCCGGCCTTGCGAAATACAATGTACTTCTCTATGGCGTAAAATCTGCACTACATTTTCTCTTTAACGTTACGAAGCATTTTATGAAGGTACCTGGATCCCTAACGTGTCCCGGCAACTTAGGATTTCTTGGCATCTGGAACGGGTATTTGGCAAAGCATTCTGGCTGGGGATGTGAGACAATCCCTCACTCAATTCGTTGATAACCTTGTCATATTCGCAGCCTGACGAGTGTAAGGTATACCAGTGAACATCGCACTGTGGTAGAACCGCAAGCCGTTGCCAGGACCAAGCACTAGTACCGACTTGAACGTCTGACAACGGCCAACCACTAAGCCCACTTTCTTAGTTGGACACATGGAAATGGCCGCGTCAACCCGAACCACTGCGAAGAGGGACAAGTCTGCCTCTCGATAAAGGACACTTGGGTAGACGATAAAATTGAGTCGTAGAGTCCTTGCGGTACGACCGCCTCCTGTAAGCGTTTGAGCTTTGGGTAATGACCTGCTTTCTCTTGTTCTTGCATAACTTATGTTGTGGTGTTACTGAATCTTTCTTTCTTTGAATGTTGTCCCTGCCCAAGAATCGTGCGTTTTTACTTGCTCATGCTTATCCCTTCTTCTCACTAATTAGTTCCTTGATCCTTTCTTGCATATCTTTCAGATGATTTGCGAGTCTGCCTTCGTAACACTACGCAACACCGAGGAAGTCATTGTGAATGGTCGACTGCACAGTAAAAACATATGTGCTCTCATGTGGCTTCGTACGTCGGGCTTTAGAGATTCCCCTCAGCAGACTGGAGTCCGAGATTAGCTCATTTCACCATGAATGACTACAGAACGTAATTCCCAATACAAAGGAGCTCATTTAAATAACACAACTCCAACACCGGACCAGGACGAGAATCATAAGTACACCGTCTGCTTTGTTCAGTCCGGCGATAATAAATGCCTCTGACGAACGGTGGTCGACAGCTCAAAAAAGTTTAATGCAATCGCAGATGCAAAGTATTGGTTTAATTATGAATTGGACATTATCTTGTGCATGCATTAGGTATTGCCAATGAGCACAGCATGAACCTTGTTTCACAAACGTCTCGCCTCTTCCAGCGTCGAGCGACCCTCCTAGCCTCACTATCCACACTACACACTCTGGGCATGACAACCACCCTGGTCCATCTTGTTTCGAAACTGTTCTCTTCTTTTAGTAAAAGGAGAATGAAGAAACAGAGAACCAATAGTCATGATAGCAGTGCACTGGATAGATACCGAACGGTGGCGGCCCGTCGGCATAGCTTAGGACGAGAACATCCAGAGACCTTGAATGCCGAGCTAGATTTGGCTATCAAGCTCAAGGAGGTGGAGAGATACCCAGATGCAGAAAGACTAGAGGTCCATGTGATGGATACCAGGGAGCGTCTCCTAGGACCGGAGGATTTAGAAACCCTGAATGTCCAGGCCCATTTGGCTTTCACGTACACAATGCTGGGTAGATACCTAGATGCAGGAAAGCTCATGATCAAGGTGATGGAAACCAGGGAGCGTCTTTTAGGGCCTTTACATCTGGAGACCTTAAGTGCTAAGGAAGATTTGGCTACCATTTACGTGACTGTGGGTAGATACCTAGATGCAGAAAAGCTGATGATGAAGGTGATGGAAACCAAGGAGCGTCTCCTAGGACCGGAGCATTTAGAAACCCTGAGTGTCCAGGCCTATTTGGCTTTCATATACACAACGCTGGGTAGATACCTAGATGCAGAAAAGCTGATGGTCAAGGTGATGGAAACAAGGGAGCGTCTCCTAGGGCCATTACATCTGGAGACCTTAAGTGCCAAAGAATATTTGGCTACCATTTACATGACAATGGGTAGATACCTGGATGAAGAAAAGCTGATGGTTAACGTGATGGAAACTAAGGAGCGTCTCTTAGGACCGGAGGATTTAGAAACTTTAAGTGTTCAGGCCCATTTGGCTTTCACGTACACAAAGCTGGGTCGATACCTAGATGCAGAAAAACTGATGGTCAAGGTGATGGAAACCAGGGAGCGTCTCCTAGGGCCTTTACATCCGGAGACCTTAAGTGCACAGCTCAGTTTGGCTGTCGTGAACGAGAAGCTGGGTAGATACGATGAAGCAGAACGGCTTGGGGTCCAGGTGATGAAGACCAGGGAGCGTCTCCTAGCTTTACATCCGGAGACCTTAAGTGCCCAGGAATGTTTAGCTGCCACTTACAAGGCTATGGGTAGATACAGAGAGGCAGAAGAGCTGAGGATGCAGTTGTTGGTTGCTAGGCCGCATACCATAAAACTTGACCATCCAGATACCCGTGATTCCACTTTCCTTTTCAATGAAGATCATGGGCCGGGCTGGTGGCAAGATCCGAAATCGTCGAACCTAAAGAAATCCTCCAATTCTCGGATCAGGGAAAAGGTTACTTCAGATGGGTCCTCTTTGTCCGAAGGACTGTGTAATACCCCGAGTGGTTCTTTAATCTATGGAAATACACGAGCTTCCCCCACAGTGACGCCTCAGGTCGGTAATTTTCCTATGATCATTGGTACTTGAAACTAAAACCCAAGGCTCTGATTCATGACCAGGCGACGCCCTCCCCAAAAGTCTCAAATTTATCCCTTGATGGTCCTACCACTTCCACGGCTATGAGTATATACAGAGATGGAGAAGAGCTGAGGATGCAGTTGCTGGTTGCTAGGCCGCATACCATAAAACTTGACCATCCAGATACCCGTGATTCCACTTTCTTGTTCAATGAAGATCATGGGCCGGGCTGGTGGCAAGATCCGAAATCGTCGAACTTAAAGAAATCCTCCAATTCTCGGATCAGGGAAAAGGTTACTCCAGATGGGTCCTCTTTGTCCGAAGGACTGTGTAATACCCCGAGTGGTTCTTTAATCTATGGAAATACACGAGCTTCCCCCACAGTGACGCCTCAGGTCGGTAATTTTCCTATGATCATTGGTACTTGAAACTAAAACCCAAGCCTGATTCATGACCAGGCAACGCCCTCCCCAAAAGTCTCAAATTTATCCCTTGATGGTCCTACCACTTCCACGGCTATGAGTAGATACAGAGATGGAGAAGAGCTGAGGAAGCAGTTGCTGGTTGCTAGGCCGTATGCCATAAAACGTGACCATCCAGATACCCGTGATTCCACTTTCTTGTTCAATGAAGATCATGGGCCGGGCTGGTGGCAAGATCCGAAATCTTCGAACCTAAAGAAATCCTCCAATTCTCGGATCAGGGAAAAGGTTACTTCAGATCGGTCCTCTTTGTCCGAAGGACTGTCTAATACCCCGAGTGGTTCTTTAATCTATGGAAATACACGAGCTTCCCCCACAGTGGCGCCTCAGGTCGGTAATTTTCCTATGATCATTGGTACTTGAAACTAAAACCCAAGGCCCTGATTCATGACCAGGCAACGCCCTCCCCAAAAGTCTCAAATTTATCCCTTGATGGTCCTACCACTTCCACGGCTATGAGTAGATACAGAGATGGAGAAGAGCTGAGGATGCAGTTGCTGGTTGCTAGGCCGTATGCCATAAAACTTGACCATCCAGATACCCATGATTCCACTTTCTTGTTCAATGATAATCATGGGCCGGGCTGGTGGCAAGATGCGAAACCGTCGAACCTAAAGAAATCCTCCAATTCTCGGATTAGGCAAAAGGTTACTCCAAATGGGCCCTATTTGTCCCAAGGACTGTCTAATTCCCCGCGTGGTTCTTTAAGCTATGGAAATACACGAGCTACCACCCTAGTAGCGCAACATGTGGGTAATTTTCCTATGATCATTAGTACATGAAACTTAAACCCCCAAGGTCCTCATTCATGACCAGGCAACGCCCTTTCCAAAAGTCTCAAATTTATGCCTTGATGGTCGCATTACACAACGAAGCCAACATTCGGTAGCCGGAGGGGGATACGCAGATATATGGACTGGGAAGTTAGGTGACACAACGGTTGCCATCAAGATCCTGAGGAGATTTAGCAGTGAAGGCGTAAAAATTCGGCACGACAAGCTGATGAGGGTAAAATGCTATCATTAGTTCAAATTGTTATTTTGCTTATTATTTATGGTGCCTGTTAGCGAGCATGGAGAGAATACCTCACCTGGTCATCGCTCTCTCACCCCAACATTGTACAATGTCTCGGCTATTCATATGACTTTACTCCTGCAACAATAATTGACCTACCGGCTTTGATATCACCCTGGATGTCGCATGGAACGCTGTTGTCCTATATCGTCAGTAATCCAGAGATTAATCGAATTCCTCTGGTCCGTATAAAAGCCATTGTGGTGAGGAATGTTTAATATTGATGCCCTGAATCGATAGATAACAGGCATATCTGGGGCTCTTGTATTTTTACATGGTCATCATCCTCTCATTGTTCACGGGGATATTCGTGCAGTATGTTACTGATGCTGCACTTGATTATTAGGCTGAATATCTTTCATAGGGGAATATCTTAGTTTCCGGTGAAGGTGTCCCTTGTTTGATAGATTTTGGACTATCTAGGTTTGTGGATGATATGATACGGCTAACCACGTCCTCCAATGTAGGTGGATCATTGCGATGGATGGCCCCCGAGTTGCTTCACAACGGAAAACCTAACCGACAAAGCGATGTTTGGGCATTTGGGATGACAATACTGGTACGTTGAGCAAATAATGAAAATTTAGGATCTAAGCATGTGTTTTCAAAGGAAATTCTTACCGGAAAACTACCTTATTATCAGATAAAAAATGACCCGGTAGTGATCATGAAGATCACACGGGGTAAGATACCACCTCGCCCTGAACTATCTGCTGCACCTTTTTTATCCGATCATATTTGGGACCTATGTGAGCAATGTTGGAGGTTAGATCCGCATGAGCGACCTTTAATGCGACAAATTGATTTGTATATGAGAAATGTGGCCACTTGTTTGTACCCTGGATCATAGCTGTAAAAACCTGTCACGTTTCCTGTCAGTCGCTGCTTTTTTGAAATGGGCATAAATTAATATTTGGATGTGCTATTCCTAGTTCAAGAAGAACTAGAGCTAACGAAAAAAAAAAAAACTTTGCCTTTTTCAGAAAACCTCCGGACACCAGGTAAGTACGTCTATCACATAGCCAATTATCAACATGCATCCGAATTATTTCAGTGTTTCCATGAAACATGTGTGGATAAGATACAGGTGTAGAGCGTAAAAGTGGCGGCGCGGGTTGTATGCATGATACATGGGAGCGTGGCTCGGGATTTAGGGGGGGGGGGGGAGGTGAGAGAATTGGATACAACACGAGACAGAGAAATGGGGAATATGAACATGGTAATAAAAATAGTTCGGGAGGGGAACGGAAATATATATATATACAGCTTAACTGAACAACCACTCACCATAACATTCACCACCCACTCCGCACGCCCTTACTCTCTCGTGCGCCTAGCCTCCCAGTCATTACCCTCTCCCGTTCTCCCACCGCTTTCTCCTCTAACCCCACGCCCGCCCTCAACGCACTCGTCCCCCCACCCTCAACCGCAACCACCACAACCGCCTCCTTCCCCCCCACAACCTCCCTTCTCTATCCACAACCTCCCTTCTCTATCCACAACCTCCCTTCTCTATCCACAACCTCCCTTCTCTATCCACAACCTCCCTTCTCTATCCACAACCTCCCTTCTCTATCCACAACCTCCCTTCTCTATCCACAACCTCCCTTCTCTATCCACAACCTCCTTCTCTATCCACAACCTCCCTTCTCTATCCACAACCTCCCTTCTCTATCCACAACCTCCTTCTCTATCCACAACCTCCCTTCTCTATCCACAACCTCCCTTCTCTATCCACAACCTCCCTTCTCTATCCACAACCTCCCTTCTCTATCCACAACCTCCCTTCTCTATCCACAACCTCCCTTCTCTATCCACAACCTCCCTTCTCTATCCACAACCTCCCTTCTCTATCCACAACCTCCCTTCTCTATCCACAACCTCCCTTCTCTATCCACAACCTCCCTTCTCTATCCACAACCTCCCTTCTCTATCCACAACCTCCCTTCTCTATCCACAACTCCCATCCTCCCTTCTCTATCCACAACCTCCCTTCTCTATCCACAACCTCCCTTCTCTATCCACAACCTCCCTTCTCTATCCACAACCTCCCTTCTCTATCCACAACCTCCCTTCTCTATCCACCTCCCTTCTCTATCCACAACCTCCCTTCTCTATCCACATCCTCTCTGCCCCTCTCTCCTCCCTTCCCCCTCCCGGATGACCCGGATTACCCTCACCAGACCCAGAACCACCGCCCGCCTCCCCGCCCACGAATGTGCGTGTGGTAGGAGCGGGATGGGGAGCGGGAGTGGGAGCGGGCTGGGTGGGAGCGGGGGGTCGTGCTCATAGTCACAAGCATGCCCGTGGGTATAGTCATCGTTACAGTGTGAAGAGGGGAAAGGAAGGTCTCGTAATGCGGGAGGAAGGGGTACGACGACAATGTTGACGTCGACGTTGACATGGACGCTGCGGCACGACGCGGAGGAACAGACTGAACCGGCGTGTACGCGAGTATCAAAACCGTTATGGCGACAGCGTGAGTATTTCCCTCTTCCATAGTGGTGGAGGGTAAATAGGCGCTACGGAGATGACCGACGAGATTAATGAGGCTCTCGAGGGTCTCATGCGCTCCCGAGTCCGATCCCGAGCCTGAACTGAATCCGGAATATGGAAATTCCAACCGCTGTGAAGATGGAGATATTTATAGTGACGCGGAATGGGAATGAGTCGGCGGTGGGACTGACAGGTATGTGACCCTTGACGCTGGTGTTGCTACTGATTGATACCGGCGCGTTCCTCTTGGGTAGGCTTCCGGCGGAAGTGACGACAATAAACGTAGCGGTGAGTTGGTACGAGAATTAATTTAGAGTATTGGGGCCAGATGGCGTGACTGTTCGTATCTGCAAGCCTGGGGGATCACAGTGTGATGACTCTCAACACTTGGAGCAAATGCTACTAAGGACTGAGCGGGTAGAAGTAAACCGGTGATATAGCTAGGTTTCCAGATGAGGTCCTACTCTCATCTGGATGTAACTATATACTAAGATTTATGGTCTGTGCACTTGGTTTGTGCTGTGAACACACGGAACTAAGGGAACACTAAACTAAATATAGCTAATCACATGTGTGAACCGGTCTGGAAACATACATTCACAATACGAGGTATGATGTAATACTAATCGTAATCATCATACTCTAACAGTGACTGAGCGGGATGAGGTGGCTGGC
The DNA here is from genome assembly GCA_015178975.1 of Hysterangium stoloniferum. Lineage (NCBI taxonomy): Eukaryota > Fungi > Basidiomycota > Agaricomycetes > Hysterangiales > Hysterangiaceae > Hysterangium > Hysterangium stoloniferum. The sequence goes on along the minus strand of WHVD01000058.1, from coordinate 68,104 downwards.
GTGGTTGAAGGGGGTCACTGAGGCAGAGGAAACGATATGCTTGGGTGCATCTTGAGCCGTAAATGTCGACAACGCATGCAAAGCATGGACTGCAGGAGAAACCCGGAGGACGTCGACGAACCCGGTGACGTCAGTTCTAGCACTGGATCGTGGAGATTGTTGTGAGCAGCCTTGTCGACGGGATCATCAGGCAGCTTGACGAGCCCTTCGAGTATGACGATTTCCATGGCCCTGTTGCTCCGGCCTTGCAAAATACAATGTACTTCCCTATGGCGTAAAATCTGTATTACATTTTCTCTTTAACGTTACGAAGCGCTTTAAGAAGGTACCTGGATCCCTAACGTGTCCCGGCAACTTAGGATTTCTTCGCGTCTGGAACGGGTATTTGGCAAAGCATTCGGGCTGGGGATTTGCCTCACTCAACTTCGAGAATAACCTTGTCATATTCGCAGCCTGACGAGTGTAAGGTATACCAGTGAACATCGCACTGTGGCGGAACTGCAAGCCGTTGCCAGGACCAAGCACTACTACCGACTTGAACGTCTGACAACCTCCTTTGGAATCCAAAATTTGGGCTAATCCCTAAGATCACTTTCTGAGTTGGACAAATGGAAATGGCTGCGTCAACCAGAACCATTGCAAAGAGGGAAATGTCTGCCTCTCGATAATGGACACTTGGGTAGACGATAAATTGAGTCGTAGAGTCCTTGCGGTACGACCGCCTCTTGTAAACGTTTGAGCTTTGGGTAATGACCCGCTTGCTCTTGTTCTGGCATAACTCATGTTATGGTTTGACTGAATCTTTCTTTCATTTTATGTCGTCCTTGTCCAGGAATTGTGCGTTTTTACTTGCTCATGCTTATCCCTTCTTCTCACTAATTAGTTCCTTCATCCATTCTTGCACATCTTTCAGATGGTTTGCGAGTCCGCCTTCGTGAGACTGCACAACACCGAGGAAGTCATCGTGAATGGTCGACTGTAAAGTAAAAGTGTATGTGCCTTCATGTGGCTTCTGGCGTGGATCCCTAGTTGAAAGAGCACAATTCCGACACCGGATCAGAACGAGAATTATAAGTACATCGTCTGCTTTGTTCAGTCCGGCAATAATAAATGCCTATGACGGACAGTGGCTGACAGCTGAAAAAAGTTTAATACTATCTCAGATCCAAATAATTGATGTAATTATGAATTGGCAGAGTATTTTGTGCATATAAATTAGGTATCGCCAATCATGACCCTCGTATCACAAACGCATCGCCTCTTCCAGCGTCGATCGACACCTTTACTCTATTCATACTATATAATATGAGCATGGCAACCGCAGTGGTCCATCTCGTCTCGAAGCTGTTCTCTTCTACTTTTAGTAGATGGAGCCTGAAAGAAACAGAGAACTCATAGTTATTGACGGTAGTGGACTGGATAGATATCCATCGGTGGAGGCCCTTCGGCGTAGCTTAGGACCTGAACATCCAGAGACCTTGAATGCCGAGGTACATTTGTCTATGAAGCTCAAGAATATGTGGAGATACCATGATGCAGAAAGACTAGAGGTCCATGTGATGGAGACCAGGGAGCGTCTCCTAGGACCGGAGCATTTGGAAACCCTGAGTATCCAGGCCCGTTTGGCTTTCACGTACACAATACTGGGTAGATACCGAGATGCAAAATAGCTGATTATCAAGATGATGGAAACCAGAGAGCGTCTCCTAGGACCAGAGCATCCAAAAATCCTGAGTGTCCCGGCCCATTTGGCTCTCACGTACACAAAGCTGGGTCAATACCTACATGCAGAAAAGCTGATGGTCAAGGGGATGGATACTAGGGAGCGTCTCCTAGCGCCTTTACATCCGGAAACCCTGAATGCACAGCAGAGCTTGGCTATCGTGAGCGAGACGCTGGGGAGATACGATGATGCAGAAAGGCTTGGGGTCCAGGTGATGAAGACCAGGGTGCGTCTCCTAGGGCCTTTACATCCGGAGACCTTAAGTGCCAAGGAAGGTTTGGTTACCACTTACGAGGCGATGGGTAGATACAGAGAGGCAGAAACGCTGAGGATGCAGGTTCTGGATGCGAAACCGGAGGAGCTAAAAAAAATCCTCCAATTCTGGAACCAGGAAAAGATTTACTCCACATTAGCCCTATTTGTCTCAAGGACTGTCAAATGCCCCGAATAGTTCTTTAAGCTATGGAAATAGACCAGCTGCTCCTCCCACAGCTGTGCGACAGGTCAGTAATTTTCCTATGATCATTAGTCCATGAAACGAAAACCCAAGGCCCTCACTCACTCTTGACCAGGCAACCCCCTTCCCAAAAAACTCAAATTTATGCCTTGATTCGCAGAACACAACGAAGCACGCATTCGGTAGCAGGAGGGGGTTACGCAGATACATGGACTGGGAAATTAGGTGACACAAAGGTTGCCATCAAGATCCTGAGGAGGTTCAGCAGTGAAGGCGTAAAAATTCAGCACAACAAGTTGATGAGGGTAAAATGCTATCATTAGTTCTAATTATTATTTTGCTTATTATTTTTCGGTCCCTGTTAGGGAGCATGGAGAGAATACCTCGCCTGGTCATCGCTCTCTCACCCCAACATTTCAAACTGTCTCGGTTATTCATATGACTTTACTCCTGCAACAACATTTGAGCTACCGGCTTTGATATCACCCTGGATGTCGCATGGGACGCTGTTGTCCTATATCGCCAGTAACGCAGAGATTAATCGTATCCACCTGGTTCGTGTGAAAGCCATTGTGGTGAGGACTGCTTAATATTAATGCCTTGAATCGATAGATAACAGGGATATCGAGCCCTGTTGTATTTTTGCATCGCCATAATCCTCCCATTGTTCACGGAGATATTCGTGCAGTTTGCTACTGATGCTGCACTTGATTATTAAGCTGAATATGTTCACAGGGGAATATCTTGGTTTCCGAGAAGGGTGTCCCTTGTTTGACAGAGTTTGGACTATCTAGGTTTGTGGATGATATGGAAAGACTATCTACGTCCTCCAATGTAGCTGGTTCATTGCGATGGATGGCCCCCGAGTTGCTTCATAACGAAAACGCTAGCCGACAAAACGATGTCTGGGCATTTGGGATGACAATACTGGTACGTTGAGCAAACAATGCACCTTTAATATCTAAGCGTGTGTTTTCAAGGGAAATTATTAATAGAAAACCACCTTATTGTGAGATAACAAGTGACCCGGGAGTGATCATGAATATCACACAGGGCAAGATTCCATCTCGTCCTGAACTATCTGCTGCACATTTGTTATCTGATGATATTTGGGACACATATGAGGAATTCTGGACGTTATATGTGCATGAGCGACCTTTAATGATAAATTGATTAGTAAATGACAAATTTGGCCGATTGTTTATACCCTGGATGACAGCTGTACTGTCATGTTTGCTGTCAGTTGCTACTTTTTGACATGGGCATAATTTAATATTTCAATGTGCTGTTCTTAAGTGAAGCAGTGTTTTTTCTTTCATCAGCAGTGGGTATGACCTACAAATGGCATGTGTTGAGATTATTTACGCAATTCTAAATATAACTCTCAGTGAGTGATAAACCTTCACTAAGATACAGTGACTTACAAAATGTATCCAATGTTTTGTAGTTTCAGCTTATATATGCTATATCCCAGTAGATAAAATAGTAGAAATCACCAAAATATTTGTGAACATGACCTATCATGTATATATTTATATGGTAGAACTATATTATGTAATATCCATATATGGAAATGCTATGAATATCTTAATGGAGAGGGTTCATTGGATACATTTTGTAACTGACAGGTTCTGGCATGAAAACCATATGCCTATGTTGATTGTTTGCATTTGTTTATGTTTTTCAACATGTCATGTGATCATTCTTTTTTTTTTTTTTTTTTTTGATATATTTGTATCCCGCTTCAAGCAACAATGGCTAACTGCGGCTAGGGGGTGAAAAGGCCCCCAGAGAAACTATGCTACAGTGGTACGAAGTTCTGAGTGAGCTATGTGTGCGGAAGGGATTTTAGTAAGCAAAGGGGGGGCATGTTGATATATACATGGTAGAGAGATGAGGCCTTGAGGCCTTGGGCTGAAGCCCCAAGAAAAGCCCGAGATCCTGCTAGCAGGTGTCGACAAGGGCTGCAGGCACACCGAAGTCTTGCATTGCTAGTGCATAGGTGAATGCTGGAGTTGGAGGTGGGTAGGAAGGGTAGACCGCTGCCAGGCAACAGTCATGGTTGGTAGGTGCCAGTGATGTTCCGCAGACAACACTGGTGCGCGGCTGAAGGCTGCCGACTTTGACAGAGCAGTGAATTCAGAGGTCCCCAAACCTGTTCACTGTCATCCGCCTCTCCGCCCCTCACCATGAGCACTGGGGGCCCCAACCCCAGAGGCAGGTGGTGGTCACGGAACAAGAGAGCCTTGTCATGTGATCATTCTATACTACAGTATAAGTTGAAGGGCTTTCTCAGCTAAGATTCCCTCAATTCTAACTATGCATCCCCTTTCCACTGCTGCCCAGTATGAGATCCTTTCTCTACTTGATGCTGGCCATTCTGCCAGACATATTTCAGTTTCTACTGGCTATAGCTATGCTACTATCTCTAGACTTCATTCTAAACACCATTCCCACCTTTCTAAGAGGCATAAAAAGGAGAGAATGGATTTTGCTTTGGTATATCAGGATTGGACTGTGGAGGATTGGAAGAACGTGGTGTGGTCTGATGAGACCAAAATTAATAGGCTGGGGTCAGATGGCAGGAAGTGGGTGTGGAAAAAGGCAGGGGAGGGCTTGAGTGACAGGCTGGTTGAGGGAACCCTGAAGTTTGGTGGTGGATCTTTAATGGTTTGGGGGTGCATGCTGTGGGAAGGGGTTGGGTATGCATGCAAAATTGATGGAAGGATGGATGGGGATCTCTACATCCAGATTCTGGAGGATGACCTGCAAGCCAGTCTTAAGGACTATGGTAAATCTGCCAATTGTATCATCTTCCAGCAGGACAATGACCCCAAGCATACCTGTAAGAAGGTCCAGAATTGGTTCCAAGAAAATGGTTTCAGGGTTCTCTCATGGCCAGCACAGTCTCCTGACTTGAATCCCATTGAACACCTATGGAATCACCTGAAGAGGAGGTTGGCAGGGTATGAGAATGCACCCCAGGGGATAGAAGAGTTGTGGGAGAGGGTGGTGGATGAATGGTACAAGATTGATGAAAAGGTGTGTCAGGATTTGATTGAAAGTTTGCCTAGGAGGGTTTCAGATGTATTAAAGGCAAAGGGTGGCTACACTAAGTACTAAATACTAATAATTTCCTGCCTAAATGTGTCAGTTACAAAACGTATCCAATGAACCCTCTCCATTGAAATATTCATAGTGTTTCCATATATGGATATTACATAATATAGTTCTACCATATAAATATATACATGACAAGCCTGGGAACCCTTGCTACACTGCGGGGCGGTCACTTCGTGACCTGCCCCACAACTTCACTGCGGGCTCCAGCTTGTTGGGGGGCGAAGCCCCCCAAACCCCCCCGCATCGACAACTCTCAAGTATTTCTGAGACTCATTGTCAGAGACCAAGAAAATTGCTTTCAAATGGAAAGTCTCATAGAATGTAAAGCAGCAGTTACAACAGGAAGCAACGGTTACAACAGGAAGCAACGGTTACAACAGGAAGCAACGGTTACAACAGGAAGCAACGGTTACAACAGGAAGCAACGGTTACAACAGGAAGCAACGGTTACAACAGGAAGCAACGGTTACAACAGGAAGCAACGGTTACAACAGGAAGCAACGGTTACAACAGGAAGCAACGGTTACAACAGGAAGCAACGGTTACAACAGGAAGCAACGGTTACAACAGGAAGCAACGGTTACAACAGGAAGCAACGGTTACAACAGGAAGCAACGGTTACAACAGGAAGCAACGGTTACAACAGGAAGCAACGGTTACAACAGGAAGCAACGGTTACAACAGGAAGCAACGGTTACAACAGGAAGCAACGGTTACAACAGGAAGCAACGGTTACAACAGGAAGCAACGGTTACAACAGGAAGCAACGGTTACAACAGGAAGCAACGGTTACAACAGTAGAACGTAAAGTCTCGAAAGCATGTAATGTTTTTAAAGGACAGAAAGTCTTTAAAGGACGGGAAGTCACTTTAGAATGGAAAGTCACTTCAGAATGGAAAGTCACTTCAGAATGGAAAGTCACTTCAGAATGGAAAGTCACTTCAGAATGGAAAGTCACCTTAGAATGGAAAGTCACCTTAGAATGGAAAGTTCCCTTAGAACGGAAAGTCACCTTAGAACAGAAAGTCACCTCAGAGCGGAAAGTGTTCAGGGGATGGAAAGTGTTACAAAGGAAACAATTGTGAGAAAGAGAAACAAAAGGAAACACCTGTTACAAAGGAAGGAAACAATTGTGAGAAAGAGAAACAAAAGGAAATACCTGTTACAAAGGAAGGAAACAATTGTTACAACGGAAACACCCGTTACAATGGAAACCCCTGTCACAATGGAAACACCTGTTACAATAGAAACACCCATCACAACGGAAACACCCGTTACAAAGGAAACACCCGTTACAAAGAAAACACCCATTACAAAGGAATACAACCATGACAAAAGAAAACAATGATCACAAAAGAAAACAATGGTTACAAAAGAAAACAACAGTCACAAAAGTGTAAGAATGGAAACTGTTTAAAGAACAGAAACCATTACAAAAGGTATTACAAAAGACAGAAAGAAATATCACAAATGGAACAATGGTTTCAAAAGGAACAATGGGCATAAAAGGAGCAACAGTTTCAAAAGGAGCAATGGTTTCAAAAGGAGCAATGGTTTCAAAAGGAGTAATGGTTTCAAAAGGAGTAATAGTTTCAAAAGGAGTAATGGTTTCAAAAAAGCAATGGTTTCAGATGGAGTAACTGTACAGTTCTGAATAGAAATTGCCTTGATTCAACTGGAATTGATATGCAATTGACATAGCATTGATATGATATAGCATTGATTGAGAAGAGGAGAACATTCATTAAGCATTCATGGATCATTGATTGAGAATTGATAAGCATTGAAGAAACATTAATAGAGCATGGATTGAGCATTGATATATTGTTTTGTATTTTGACATATTTTATTGTATTTTAATTTATTGGATTTTATTTAATTTATTCTTTTTTTAAACATTTTATTTTGATTTATTGTATTTTATTTTAATTTTTCCGATTTTATTTAATTTTGACGCATTTTATTTGCATTTATTGTATTTTATTTTGATTTATTGTATTTTATTTTATTTTTAAACATTTTATTTTCATTTATTGTATTTTATCAAATGCTTCCGTGAGGGGCGCGGGAAATACTCCCCCAAAACGGCGTGGGGAATTCATCCGGAAACATTGTGGGAAATGTGTCCCTGAGGGCGCGGGAAATAGTCCCGTGAAGAGCATGGGAAATTCATACGTGAACCGCGCGCCAAATGCTTACGTGAACCGCGTGCCAAATGCTTACATGAATGGCGCTGTAATGTATTCAGGGGATTCTCTTAGATAGCTCAATATATGCTATAGTGTCACAGAGCTTCAACAATAAAACAAGCAAAGGTCCAGTAATTTAAATACTGATAGATTAATGAGCTGCGCTATTAAGCTTAAACAACTCAAATCAATGCTTATTTTGATTATTGAAAGGTTCAAAAGAACTGTGTATGACTCTTTTAGCAAATACAAGAACTATTCCTTGAGAATAGGGGCTGGAAGCTGAATATATGCGCAGTAACTTGGCAGAGACTTGATATAAGAGCTTCGGATTCTTGTATGCTTATTTGTAACTATTAATAGTTATTTAACAAGGTGTTAAATAATTTATTAATAGAGAAAATAATATGTATTGGATTATCTGAGTGCTTGTACTTGATTAATTCAATAAACTTAGGGCTGGGCCTTGAGTAATCTAGTATTGGCAGGGATTTCAGTAAGGATACTTAGATACTTATTAGGTTTATTATCTAATTAATAAGCCTAAAGGGTAGCTGTGAGGCTGGGGAACTTAGATGATTAGCTAAGTCCAAGAGTTGCTGACAAAGATTCAAGATGCTGCAAGTGTAGGTGCTTGCAGTGAGTGTATCAGACTAAGGCTATTATTGTCCTTAGGATGATGAGGTAAGCTTCTGTGCTGTACTGTAAAATATGTGAGAGATAGATTGGTTTTATTGGAAACTTGGCCCTCCTTATATACATTTTGATAACTCAATGATTAGCTAACTATTTAGTTTATGAAGTCATTAGTGAGATCATAATGACCTCATATTCTACTCATTATTTACCCTTTGTTTAACATGTGATTCCCTTCTCTGAGACAAGGGTTCTAACCTCTTGCTTGAACATGAAGGTTCAAGGCCGCGGTCCCGGGACGGAAGCAAACGATGAGTCGGCGGAACCTAATAATGACTCGGGTAGTCACGTTCGTGACTTGTGTGACTCGGGTAGTCACATTCGTGACCTTTGTAACATCCCGACACCGGAAGCTTATCTAATAAGTCACATGACTTCAAAAATGCGCAAACTAGGCTGCAGCAAGGTGCCGAAAGGTAATAACTAAGTAAATAAAATATAAATAATTAGTTAAAAATTATAATAAATTAACTAAGATATAATAGCATAATATGAGTTCATATATGCTATTATTATGCGAAGTTAAAAGGAATAGAGCCTATATTTCACAATAAACATAATAAAAATACAATAGAAATTCGAGAAAATATTAAATAATTCAAAGAAAATTAAGAGAATATTATGAGATAAAGCTGATACCTCACAGGCGCGGAAAATGCTTACGTGAAGGGTGCGGGAAATGCTGACATGAAGGGCGCGGGAAATTCATTAGGGCGTGTGACATGGTTCCGCGCATGTGACAAATACTCCCGCGGCCTGACAAAATACTCCCGCGTGGTTCAAAAATGCTCCCAAGCGTATAACAATACTTCCGTGCACGTGACAAAATACTCCCGCGGCATCGGAAAATACTCCCACGCATGTAAAAATACCTCCACGCGTCATAAAATACCTCCACGCACGTGTCAAAATACTCCCGCGCGTGTACAAATACTTCCGCGCGTGACAACATACTTCCGTGCCTGTTACAGAATACTCCCGTGGCACCAAAAATACTCCCGCATGGGCAGAAATGCTCCCGCGGCGTTCAAAATACTCCCACGAATGTTAAAAGCCTCTGAATTTGCTCCCATGCTGACTAATAAGAGACTTCGGGCGCTAACGCGCCCTTAGCTTAGTCAGACAGTGAGGTTCGGGCGCTGCACACCCTCACAAATTGGGGAAAAAGCTCGGGCGCTCCGCGCCCTCACAAATAGGGCCTGCGGCGCCTAGAAACACCCACCACCCACCATGCTCCTTTCACTTATTTGATAGGTCATGTTCACAAATATTTTGGTGATTTCTACTATTTTATCTACTGGGATATAGCATATATAAGCTGAAACTACAAAACATTGGATACATTTTGTAAGTCACTGTATGTATTGTTATTTACCTAAATATAACTGAATTAATAGTAAGTAAACTACTAATGTAAGATGAGGGAAATATGCATACCTCTCAGTGAGTGATAAACCTTCACTGAGAGGCTACATGATCAGTCTCCAACTATATATAGTATCCATAAGTGAAGTGCAACTATGCAGTTGCCCAACACTGCATTCCAGCTTACAAATGTAGCTTACATAACACTGTTATTTCAACACCCTCCCTTAAGCGGAATGTAGTCTGATGAGGTATGAGAACCTTTCAACCTTCAGTCTGGCTAACAGCTTTGTTAGCATATTGGCAGAGTTATCGTCTGTGGATACATAGTGGATTGATACCAGCTGCTTATTGGTGACTTCACAAATAAAGTGGTATCAAATATTGATGTGCTTGGTGTGTGTGGAATTCATCATTTTTTTACGATTGATATGGCAGATTGATTATCGCAATAGATCGTGATAGGGTGAGTAAGTGGGCGAGCAATCTCAGCTATGAATGCTCGAATCCATAAGGCCTCCTTCATAGCATGAGTTGCAGCTATATACTCCACCTCTGTCATTGATAACATGACAATAGGTTGTTTCTTTGAGCTCCATGATACAGCACCTCCATCTATGGTAAAGACATAGCCTGAGATCGAGTGTCTATGCTCTTGTGAGCCCCAGTCTGCATTGGTGAAACCCTCAAGTGCGTTTTGTGAGTCGTTTCATTTACCTCCGAATACCAGCCATTGATCTCTTGTCCCTTTTAGGTATCTAAGGCCCCTTTTTACAGCTTCCCAGTGTGCCTGACCAGGGTTTTGCATAAACTGTGCAAGAAAGGATATTGTGAATGCTATGTCCGGGTGTGTTCCAAGTGCTGCATACATAAGGGCTCCGATCGCCTCATGATATGGTACATTTTGCATTTCTTCGAGCTGATGTGGTGTGCTGGGTGATTGTGAGAGGGAAAGGCAGTGATGGGGGTCAAGGGGGGTTGATAATGGCTTTGCATCCTGTAGGCCAAATCGTGCGATGATCTTGTCAATATACGAACATTGCGAAAATGATATTGTTTGAGCTGTGTGATCAGGTTTGACTTCAATCCCCAAGAGCCACTTAAGTTCGCCAAGATCCTTTATTTTGAATTCCTGTCAGAGTTCGTTCTTAAATTTCAAGATAATGGCTTTTGAGTTCCCTGCCATGGTCATATTGTCAATGTCAACTGCAACGATTAATGTGGTTTCGTCAGTATACCTATAGAAGACTGCATGTTTGACTTGGCATCGGGTGAATCCAAACTGGAACATGATCCTGAAAAGGTGTTGATACCACTCACAACTGGCTTGTTTCAATCCATATATCATGCATTTGAGCAAGCATACCATATGCTCTTTTCCTGGAATCTCGAGTCCTTTGGGTTGCCTCATGTAGATCGTTTTGGTAAGAGGTGCATTGAGATATGCAGCGTCAACATCCATTTGTTTGAGTTCCCAGTCATTCCGTGTAGCGATGGCGGCAATAATGCGGGTGGTGGTTAGTTTTGCAGTAGGTGAGAATGTTTCATTGTACATAGTCTATGCCTTCTTGCTGAGAGAATCCTTGCACTATGAACCTAGACTTGTAAGCTGTGATCTCTCCATTTGGGCCGTGTTTGTGTAACATGACGACTTTGCATCCTACGACATTCATATCTTTTTGCAGTTCAATGAGTTCCCATGTGCCAGCATCTGCATGATGCTGCATTTATTTCTCCAGTGACTTTTCCACTGGGGCCAATCACTTCAAGACTTTGCTTCTGCAACATTTGCTGGTGGTTCATTGATGTCACATATAGTTGTTGCCATTGCATTCTCGAATGATGTCGAGATGGCCAGTAAGTCTTTGTTTATCTCATTCTTCAGTTGGTCATTGATTTTCAGCATGGCTGCAACAGCTGCAACATCTTGTGTTGGGTTGTTCTGAAATGTCTCAGGGGGTACTGGCATTCCTTTTGGGAATGATGGACCATTCAGTCGTCCTTCTGTGGATCCCTGGCCAGTGTTGATGTTGCAAACATATGCCAATGGTTTCCATATTCGTTGTCCTCATCCAGATGTTTCTGCCTCTTCAAAATCTTCGAGCAGGTCAATTCGGGCATGCTGCGTGTCATTTGGGATCGGTGGTTGTTGTTGGGGCATAGGTATGTCATTTTGCATGATGTTCTGGCTGTCTGGGATCATATTCCTTCCCTCAGTCTGTACATCATCTAGAATGACAGTGGTTGATTCATCGAATCTGATGTTACATTCAATTGTAACACGGCATTTCCCAGGCCAATAAATACGGTGACCTTTACTTTCATCACTGAATCCTACCCAACATCCTTCATCCGCTTTCATTTCCAATTTCCTGTGTTCTTCCTTGAGTACCCATGCTTTCGTGCCCCATTCTGGAACATTTCCCAGGTTTGGTTTCTCGTTTCATGACACTTCATATGGGGTTCGTCCATCCAGGACACTCGTTGAGGTATGGTTTTTCAGCCAGGTTGCATGTTTTGTGGCTTCGGTCCATAAGAACTTTGGTAAGTTTGCAGCGATTGTCATGGCATGGACATGTTCTAATAGCATGCAGTTTAGTCGTTCAGATATGCCATTCTGTTGAGGAGTGTCATGTACTGTCAATCAGCGTTCTGTTCCCTGCGATTTTAGGTATTTGGTGAATGCATTTGATAAGTATTTGCCACCTTGGTCTGTCTGCAATACTTTTATTTTTCCATTATGTTGCATGCTAACCCATGCTTCATATTCTTTGTAGGCTTGAAACACGTCGCTTTTCTGTCCTAACATGGCAAGTGATGACCATCAGGTCTTGTCATCTGTGTAACTGGCAAAGTAAGTTTTTGCATCGTAGCCTTTGGGGTTTGCAGGACCCCATACATCCGAGTGGATCTTATCGCTGAGATTTGCTGCAATTTTTTCTGATGTGCTCTTTTGGTATGGGCAATCGTGCGATTTTGGCCTGCACACATGCTGTGCAAAAGGTTGGCTCACTAGACAAGTCCAGGTTTATTCTGAGGATATGACCGTCCTGAACTGACGTCTTTGCTGCATTAGGTTCAATGTGCCCTAGTCGTCAGTGCAGTTCATCACTTGATATTTTCTTTGAGGTCATGTTTGTGATACTATGGTAGGTCTTATGTTCCACTTTGTATAGACCGTCATTGGCAAGGGGAATTTCACCAATGAGTTTGCCATCTGGATCCCTGATTGTACATCTCTGATTTTTCAGCAGTGCTGAGTAGCCTGATTTGTCGCAGCGAGCAAGTGAGATTAATGTGAAGGCTAGGTCTGGTGAGTACAGCATATTGTTCAATGTCACATTAACCATTGACTTTCCATTTGGCATAGCAACTTTCATGCTCCCAATTCTGGTTGCATGAAAAACGGTTTTGTCGGCAGCTTCTATTGGGTGTGGGGTAGTTTCTCTAAATGTGACGAAATGATGGCGGCTAGGGGACATATGGTTTGATGCTGCTGAATCATATACATCTATTTCGGTGTGTTGAAGTGGGCTCATTTCCCAGGATAGTGTGGATCCAGAGAATGTAGTTGTAAATGCGAAATCTGTGCTTGACATCGTTGCGTTTGCTTTCGACTTCTCCCCTCTCCGTTCATGTTTCCCTTGTCCCTTCTTTCATTTCCAGCATTCAGCTGAAATGTGACCCATAATCCCACAGTTCCAACACTCCATGTTTTCGTAGGACTTCTCCAATTTCTGTGTGTTCTTTGATTTCCCACAGTGCTTGGATGCTGACATAGCGGTTTCAGAAGCCTTCAGTTTCTTCTCTTCGATAGTAAGTCTTTTGTATTCTTCAATTATAGCTTTGACCACTTTGTCTGGTTCAAGGGGTGATGTGGTGAATTTCGCAGACATTGATATCGTGCTGATGACTGGTCTGTAGGTTTTCAGCAGTGACCCAAGTATAATGGTGACTAGGTCGTCATTAGATAGACCAGAAGCCATACCCTCAAGCTGGGCTTGCATCTTCATAAGTTCTTCGAGGTGTGTTTTGACTGCTGAGTCATCTTCGCACTTCATTTCATACATGTGACGTCTGATGTCAATTTTAACTGACAGCACTTTACCCTCATGTTTGAGGCATAATGCATTCCACACTTCTTTTGCTGTTTTTAGCTTCTGAATCTCGATCTGGAGACTCAGTTCGATGGTTGTGAAAATCTGGGCTTTGATGTACGCCTTGCGTTGTTCAAATTCGTCCTGTCATTGCTCTGCAGCTTCAACCTTGGCCCAATCGTCTTCCATCATAACATGCTTCACCCTGAAAGTCGGTGGTGGCAGTGGCTCCCTCGCAGTTCCCTCAAGATGATGTTTTAGACCTTTACCAGAACTGAGTCCCATCAGTGTCTGGTTCTTCCAGGTAACCCAATTCGATCCATCACAGTCAAGTTTCGGGACAATGAAGCTCTTGATGCTAGGTTCTGCAGGGCCCATAACCTGTTGAGATTATTTATGCAGTTCTAAATATAACTCTCAGTGAATGATAAACCTTCACTAAGATATGTATTGTTATCTACCTAAATATAACTCAATTAATAGTAAGCAAACTACTAATGTAAGATGAGGGAAATATGCATACCTCTCCGTGAGTGATAAACCTTCACTGAGAGGCTATGCGATCGGTCTCCAACTAGATTTAGTATCCATAAGCGAAGTGCAACTATGCAGTTGCCCAACACTGTGTTCCAGCTTACAAATGTAGCTTACATAACACCATTATTTCAACAGCATGAACTGGAGCTAACGAAGAAAACAAAAACAAAAAACCTTTCCCTCCTCAGAAGGCCCCAGGACACCAGATATGTCTATTACATAGCCAAAAATAGGTATTATCAACATGTATCCGAATTGTTTCCATGAAACATGTAGAGAAGATGTGGGTGTAGAGTGTAAGAGTGGCGGCGCGGGTTATATGTGTTAGAATGTAAGACCTAATAGTAATCTCAGTCTCATATTAGTGTATAACAGACTGAGGTATAGAGATGTTCTAGCTACTACATATATACCAAAAGTAAACAATGAGTAAGATGGACAATAGGAATGTAGAACAACAAAAAGTATGAAACAAAAAAAGAGAACAATAGGATATGCTTTCACATGTTAGTTCCTTATGTGTTATGTGTCCGCATAGTTCCTTTGTTGTTTCAACCCTTTTATTGTTTGCCCATATATGGTGATGGGATTTCTACGGTGTTATCCAACAATATGCATGATACATGGGGGTGTGGTTCGAGTTTTAAGGGAAGGGAACGGTGAGAGAATCAAATACAATACGAGAAAGTGTGCGGGGAAACATGAATGTGATAATAAAAAAGGTGGGAAGCGGCAAAAAAGAAAATACATGCACACACCTTAACCAACATCCACTCACCATAACATCTACCCACCATAACACCCATCACACCCCCTCCCCCTTTTCTCATGCGTCTACCCCCCGGTCCGGACGTTCTCCCACTCTCCCACCGACTTCCCCTCCACCCTCACGCCTGCTCTCAATGCACTCGTCCCCCCACCATCAACCGCAACCCCGACAACCACCTCCAGAATTGTGCGTTTTTACTTTCTCATGCTTATCCCTTCTTCTCGCTAATTAGTTCCTTGATCCATTCTTGCACGTCTTTCAGATGATTTTGCGAGCCCGCCGTCGTAACACTACACAACGTACACAACACCGAGGGAGGGCTAAAAATAATGCCCCATTTCACAATTGAATCAATAATTTGCATCTACGATAGTATTACACTTCTTTCAGTTGCCAGCCACCGTTCGTCATAGGCATTTATTATCGCCGGACTGAACAAAGCAGACGGTGTACTTATAATTCTCGTCCTGATCCCGTGTTGGAGTTGTGTTATTTCAATGAGCTCCTTCGCCTCGGGAATCACGTTCTGTATTCATGGTGAAATTAGGTAATCTCCGACTCCAGTCTGCCGAGGGAAATCTATAAAGCCCGACGCACGAAGCCACGTGAGACCACATACATCTTTAATGTACAGTACACCATTCACAATGTGTCAATTAAGTAGTGCCAATGAGCACAGCATGAACCTTGGTTCACAAACGTGATCGCCTCTTCCAGCGTCGATCGACCAAGTCCCTCTATTCACACTATACAATCTGGGCATGACAACCACTCTGGTCCACCTTGTTTCGACACTGTTCTCTTTCACTTTTAGTAAACGGAGAATGAAGAAGCAGAGCACTAATAGTTCTCATGGTAATGAACTGGATAGATCCCGAACGGTGGAGGCCGTGTTAGATTGAGTAATGCTAGCAGTGCTTCCCAGGGTCAGGTGGTGTAATGGTTAACACCCCTGCTATATATGCAGAAGCCCTGGGTTCAATTCCCAGTCTGGCCATTCATTTTCTACACTTTTAACAGGCCGGTCGGTATAGCTTAGGACCAGAACGTCCAGAGACCTTCAATGCCGAGCTAGAACTGGCTATCAAGCTCAAGGAGGTGGAGAGATACCATGATGCAGAAAGACTAGAGGTCCATGTGATGGAAACCAGGGAGCACGCCCTAGGACCGGAGTATTTGGAAGCCCTGAGTATCCAGGCCCATTTGGCTTTTACGTACACAAAACTGGGTAGATACCTAGATGCAAAACAGCTGATGGTCAAGATGATGGAAACCAGGGAGCGTCTCCTAGGACCAGAGCATCCTAAAACCTGAGGGTCCAGGCCCATTTCGCTCTCACGTACACAAAGCTGGGTGGATACAGAAAAGCTGATGGTCAAGGTGATGGAAACCAGGGAACGTCACCTAGGGCCTTTACATCGGGAAACCTTGAATGCACAGCAGAGTTTGGCTATGGTGAGCGAGACGCTGGGTAGATACGATAACGCAAAAAGGCTTGGGGTCCAAGTGATGAAGACCAGGGAGCGACTTCTGGGGCCTTTACACCCGGAGGCCTCAAGTGCCAAGGAAATTTTGGCTACCACTTATGAGGCTATGGGTAGATATAGAGAGCCAGAAAAGCTGAGGATGCAGGTCCTGGATAAGAAACCGGAGAAGCTAAAAACATCCTCCAATTCTCGGACCAGAGAAAGATTCACTCCACATAGGCCCTATTTGTCCCAAGGACTGTCTAATGCCCCGAATAGTTCTTTAAGCTATGGAAATATACCAGCTTCTCCTCCCACAGCTGTGCAACAGGTCGGTAATTTTCCTATGATCATTAGTACATGAAACGAAAACCCAAGGCCCTCACTCATGACCAGGCAATGCCCTTCTCAAAAAACTCAAATTTATGCCTTGATGGTCGCATAACGCAACGAAGCACGCATTCGGTAGCGGGAGGGGGATCTGCAGATATATGGACTGGGAAATTAGGTGACACAAAGGTTGCCATCAAGATCCTGAGGTGGTTCAGCAGTGAAGGCGTAAAAATTCGGCACGACAAGTTGATGAGGGTAAAATGCTATCATTAGTTCTAATTATAATTTTGCTTATTGTTTTTGGGTATCTGTTAGCGAGCATGGAGAGAATACCTCGCCTGGTCATCGCTCTCTCACCCCAACAATTTAAACTGTCTCGGTTATTCATTTCGCATGGGACGCTATATCGCCAGTAACCCAGAGAATAATCGCATCCACCTGGTTCGTATAAAAGCCAATGTGGTGAGGAATGCTCAATATTGATGCCCTGAATCGATAGATAACAGGGATATCTAGCGCTCTTGTATTTTTGCATCACCATAATCCTCCGATTGTTCATGGAGATATTCGTGCAGTATGTTATTGATGCTGCACTTGATTATTAAGCTGGATATGTCTCAGGCGAATATCTTAGTTTCCGATAAGGGTGTCCCTTGTTTGACAGATTTAGGACTATCTAGGTTTGTAGATGACGTGGCACGACTGTCTACGTCCTCCAATGTAGGTGGATCATAGCGATGGATGGCCTCCGAGTTGCTGCTTCACAACGCAAAACCTAGTCGACAAAGCGATGTCTAGGCATTTGAGATGACGATCCTGGTACGTTAAGCAAATAATGCACCCTTACTGTCTAAGCATGTGTTTTGAAAAAAATTCTTAGCCGAAAACCATCTTATTGTGAGATAACAAGCGACCCGGCAGTGATCATGAATATCACACAGGGCAAGATTCCATCTCGTCCTGAACTATCTGCTGCACCTTTGTTATCTGATGGTATTTGGGACATATTGTTAGAATATGTTGTATTGCAAGCCATTGATGCATTTTACGCTTGGCTATTTCGTACTTTACAGTAGCTTAGTCATTGTAAATAAAACCTTGTCCGTTTTCCTTACGCTGTCTTCGAACACATATGTGAGGAATGCTGGACGTTAGATGCGCATGACCTTTAATGATAAATTGATTAGTAAATGACAAATGTGGCCGCTTATTTATACCCTGGATGACAGCTTTACTGTCATGTTTGCTGTCAGTTGCTACTTTTTGACATGGGCATAATTTACTATTTCAATGTGCTGTTCTTAAGTGAAGCAGTGTTTTTTCTTTCATCAGCAGTGGGTATGACCTACAAATGGCATGAACTGGGGCTAACGAAGAAAATAGAAACAAAAAACCTTTCCCTTTTCGGAAGGCCCCCGGACACCAGATATGTCTATTACATAGCCAAAAATAGGTATTATCAACATGTATCCGAATTGTTTCCATGAAACTTGTAGAGAAGATGTGGGTGTAGAGCGTAAAAGTGGCGGCGCGGGTTATGTGAATGATACATGGGGGTGTGGATCGAGTTTTAGGGAAGGGAACGGTGAGAGAATCAGATACAATACGAGACAGAGTGGGGGGAAACATGAATGTGGTAATAAAAAAGGTGGGAAGCGGCAAAAAAGAAAATACATACACACAACTTAACCAACATCCACTCACCATAACATCTACCCACCATAACACCCATCACCCCCCTCCCCCCTCCCCCTTCTCTCGTGCGTCTACCCCCCGGTCCGGACATCCTCCCACTCTCCCACCGCCTTCCTCTCCACCCTCACGCCTGCTCTCAATGCACTCGTCCCCCCACCATCAACCGCAACCCCGACAACCACCTCCGGAATTGTGCGTTTTTACTTTCTCATGCTTATCCCTTCTTCTCGCTGATTAGTTCCTTGATCCATTCTTGCACGCCATTCAGATGATTTTGCGAGCCCGCCGTCGTAACACTACACAACGTACACAACACCGAGGGAGGGCTAAAAATAATGCCGCAATTCATAATTGAATCAATAATTTGCATCTGCAATAGCATTACAGCTGTCAGCCACCGCTCGTCATCGGCATTTATTATTGCCGGACGGAACAAAGCAGACGGTGTACTTCTAATTCTCGTCCTGATCTCGTGTTGGAGTTGTGTTATTTCAATGACCTCCTTCGCCTCGGGAATCACGTTCTGTAGTCATTCATGGTGAAGTTAGCTAATCTCCGGCTCCAGTCTGCCGGGTAATCCCTAAAGCCGGCGCACGAAGCCACGTGAGACCACATAGGTCTTTTAATATACAGTCCACATGAGCACAGCAGGAACCTTAGTTCACAAACGTATCGCATCTTCCAGCGTCGATCGACCCAGCCCCTCTATCCACACTACACAACCTGGGCATGACAACCACCCTGGTCCATATTGTTTCGAAACTGTTCTCTTCAATTTTTAGTAAAAGGAGAATGAAGAAACAGAGAAGTAATAGTCATGATGGCAATGCACTGGATAGATACCGAACGGTGGGGGCCCGTCGGCACAACTTAGGACCTGAACACCCAAAGACCTTGAATGCCGAGGTAGATTTGGCTATTGATCTCAAGGAGCTGGAGAGATACCAAGATGCAGAAAGACTAGAGATCCATGTGATGGAAAGCAGGGAGCGTCTCCTAGGACCGGAGCATCCAAACACCCTGAGCGCCCAGGCCAATTTGGCTTTCACCTACACAAAGCTAGGTAGATACTTAGATGCAGAAAAGCTGATGGTCAAGGTGATGGAAACCAAGGAGCGTGTTCTAGGACCCGAGCATTTAGAAACCCTGAGTGTCCAGGCCTATTTGGCTTTCACGTACACAATGTTGGGTAGATACCTAGATGCAGAAAAGCTGGTGGTCGGGGTGTTGGAAACCAGGGAGCGTCTCCTAGGACCGGAGCATCCAAAAACCCTGAGTGTCCAAGCCCATCTGGCTTTCACTTACACAAACCTGGGTAGATACCTAGATGCAGAAAAGCTAATGGTCAAAGTGATGGAAACAAAGGAGCGTCTCCTAGGACCTGAACATCCAGAGACGCTGAATGCGAAGGTAGATTTGGCTTTCACATACGTAAAATTGGGTAGATACTCAGATGCAGAAAAGCTGATGGTCAAGGTGATGGAAACCAAGGCGCATCTCCTAGGATCTGAACATCCAGAGACCTTGAATGCCGAGGTAGATTTGGCTATCCAGCTCAAGGAGCTGGACAGATACCAAGAAGCAGAAAGACTAGAGGTCCATGTGATGGAAACCAGGGAGCGTCGCCTAGGACCAGAGCATCCAAAGACCGTGAGCGTCCAGGCCCATTTGGCTTTCACGTACACAAAGCTGGGTAGATACCTAGATGCAGAAAAGCTGATAGTCAAGGTGATGGAAACCAGGGAGCGTCTCCTAGGGCCTTTACATCCGGATACCTTAAGTGCACAGCTCAGTTTGGCTATCGTGTATGAGATGCTGGGTAGATACGACGATGCAAAAAGGCTTGGGGTCCAAGTGATGACGACCAGGGAGAGTCTCCTAGGACCTTTACATCCGCAGACCTTAAATGCCCAGGAAAGTCTGGCTACCACCTACGAGGCTATGGGTTGCTACAGAGAGGCAGAAACGCTGAGGATGCAGGTTCTGGATGCGAAATCGTCGAAGCTAAAGACATCCTCCAATTCTCAGATCAGGCAAAAGGTTACTCCAGATGAGCCCTATTTGTCCCAAGGACTGTCTAATCCCTCGCATGGTTCTTTAAGCTATGGAAATACACGAGCTTCCCCCACAGTAGCGCAACAGGTCGGTAATTTTCCAATTATCATTAGTACATGAAACTAAAATCTAAGGCCCTCATTCATGACCAGCCAACGCCCTTCCCAACCGTCTCAAATTTATGCCTTGATGGTCGCATAACACAACGAAGCGAACATTCGGTAGCTGGAGGGGGATACGCAGAATCCTCCAATTCTCGGATCAGGAAAAAAGTTACTCCAGATGGGCCCTATTTGTCCCAAGGACTGTCTAATCCCTCGCATGGTTCTTTAAGCTATGGAAATACACGAGCTTCCCCCACAGTAGCGCAACAGGTCGGGAATTTTCCAATTATCATTAGTACATGAAACTAAAACCTAAGGCCCTTATTCATGACCAGGCAACGCCCTTCCCAACCGTCTCAAATTTATGCCTTGATGGCCGCATAACACAACGAAGCGAACATTCGGTAGCCGGAGGGGGATACGCAGATATATGGACTGGGAAGTTAGGTGACACAAAGGTTGCCATCAAGATCCTGAGGAGGTTCAGCAGTGAAGGCGTAAAAATTCGGCACGACAAGTTGATGAAGGTAAGATGCTATCATTAGTTCTAATTATAATTTTGCTTATTGTTTGTGGGTATCTGTTAGCGAGCATGGAGAGAATACCTCGCCTGGTCATCGCTCTCTCACCCCAACATTTTAAAATGTCTCGGTTATTCATATGACTTTACTCCTGCAACCACATTTCAGCTACCGGCTTTGATATCACCCTGGATGTCGCATGGAACGCTGTTATCATATATCGCCAGTAACCCAAAGAGTGATCGAATTCACCTGGTTCGTATAAAAGCCATTGTGGTGAGGAATGTTTAATATTGATGCCCTGAATCGATAGATAAAGGGGATATCGAGCGCTCTTGTATTTTTACATCGTCGTAATCCTCTCATTGTTCACGGGGATATTCGTGCAGTATGTGACTGATGTTGCCCTTCATTATTAGGCTGAATATGTTTCACAGGGGAATATTTTAGTTTCCGATGAAGGTGTCCCGTGTTTGACAGATTTTGGACTATCTAGGTTTGTGGATGATGTGACACGACTAACCACGTCCTCCAATGTAGGTGGGTCATTGCGATGGATGGCTCCCGAGTTGCTTCACAACGGAAAACCTAGTCGACAAAGCGATGTCTGGGCATTTGGGATGACGATGCTGGTACGCCAAGCAAATAATGCGCCTTGAGTATCTAAGCATGTGTTCTCAAAGGAAATTCTTACCGGAAAACCACCTTATTGTGAGATAACAAGTGACCCGGCAGTGATCATGAATATCACACAGGACAAGATACCATCTCGCCCTGAACGATCTACTGCACCTTTTTTATTTGATCATCTTTGGGACATATGTGAGCAATGCTGGAGGTCAGACCCGGATGTGCGACCTCCAATGCGACGAATTGATTCGTATATGAGAAATGTGGTCACTTATTGATACGCTGTATGATAACTGCAGTGGCATGTTTGCTGTCAGTCGCTACTTTTTAGAATGGGCATAACTTCATATTTCGCTTTGCTATCCTTAATTTAAGCAGTATTTTTTCTTTCCTATGCAGTGGGTATGACCTACAAATGGCATGAACTAAAGCTAACGAAAAAAAAAAAATAATTTGCCTTTTTCGGGAGGCCTCCGGATATGTACGTCTATTACATAGCCAAACACAGTTATCAACATGCATCCGAATTATTAATAGTTCTTATGGTAGTGAACTGGATAGATACCGAACGGTGGGGGCCCGTCGGCACAACTTAGGACCTGAACACCCAAAGACCTTGAATGCCGAGGTAGATTTGGTTATCGAGCTCAAGGAGCTGGAGAGATACCAAGATGCAGAAAGACTAGAGGGCCATGTGATGGCAACCAGGGAGCGTCTCCTAGGACCGGAGCATCCAAACACCCTGAGTGTCCAGGCTCATTTGGCTTTCACATACACAAAGCTGAATAGGTACCCAGATGCAGAAAAGGTGATGGTCAAGGTGATGGAAACCAAGGAGCGTCTCCTAGGGCCTTTACATCCAGAGACCTTAAATGTCCAGGAAAGCTTGGCTACCACTTACGAGGCTATGGGTAAATACAGAGAGGCCGAAACGCTGAAGATGCAGGTGCTGGATGCGATACGGTCGAAGCTAAAGGAATCCTCCAATTATCCGGTCAGACAAAACACTACTCCGGATGGGCCCTATTTGTCACAAGGACTGTCTGATAACTCTTTAAGCTATGGAAATACACGAGCTTCCACCACAGTAGTGCAACGGGTCGGTAATTCTCCTATAATCATTAGTACATGAAACTAAAACTCAAGGCCCTCATTCATGACCAGGCAAAGCCCTTCCCAAAAGTCTCAAATGTATGCCTTGATGGTCACATAACACAACGAAGCCAACATTCGGTAGCCCGAAGGGGATACGCAGATATATGGACTGGGAAGTTAGGTGACACAAAGGTTGCCTCAAGATCCCGAGGAGGTTGAACAGTGAAGGCGTGGCGTAAAAATTCGGCACGACAAGTTGATGCGGGTAAAATGCTATCATTAGTTCTAATTATAATTTGGCTTATTTTTTTGGGTATCTGTTAGCGAGTATGGAGAGAATACCTCGCCTGGTCATCGCTCTCTCACCCCAACATTTTAAACTGTCTCGGTTTTTCATATGACTTTACTCCTGCAACAATATTTGAGCTGCCGGCTTTGATATCACCCTGGATGTCGCATGGACCGCTGTTGTCCTATATCACTAGTAACCCAGAGATTGATCGAATTCACTGGGTTCGTATAAAAGCCAATGTGGTGAGGAATGCTTAATATTGATGCCCTGAATCGATAGATAAAAGGGATATCGAGCGCTCTTGTATTTTTACATCATCGTAGTCCTCTCATTGTTCACGGGGATATTCGTGCAGTATGTTACTGATGCTGCAATTGATTATTAGGCTGAATATGTTTCACAGGGGAATATCTTAGTTTCCGATGAAGGTGTCCCGTGTTTGACAGATTTTGGACTATCTAGGTTTGTGGATGATATGGCACGACTAACCACGTCCTCCAATGTAGGGGGGTCATTGTGATGGATGGCCCCTGAGTTGCTTGATAACGGAAAACCTAGCCGACAAAGTGATGTCTGGGCATGGGTGAAAGGTTGTTGGTGTCAACCTCACTTCAGTCAGTAACAGACAGGACAAGAGTTTCTTTGTTGTAGCTAGTAGATGATAGAATATACAATGTGTTTGATGATTTCTTGTGTAAGAGTCGAGCCAATATATACCTACGGGCAGAACAATAGTACTGTGAGAACAAAGGAATCGAAGAATAAGGAATAGAACAATACAAAAGGATGAACACGGGAAATAAGGTTTCGGATCGAGAGACAATGGGAAAGCGATCGGAGAGGCAATTGATGGAGGGATGGTTGTAGGGCAATGTAAGTGTATGTGGTAATGTGACCAGGATTACACCCCTCCCCCCTCCAAAAAATTCCGTGAGTTCAGACGTCTGGCCCATTTTCATCTTCCCAAACATCCAAGGTGGCAGTATCTTCAAGGGCCCTGTGGGGGTGTGATGTATTAGCCTTATTTTAATACTATCTTCTGAAAAAGGAGTCCAGTGCTCTATCAAAATGTGCAAATACTCAATTCACTGCAAGGTAAAATAATTTAAGTATTTGATATTAATCAGTGGCAGCCTGAATAGACTTGGAACCCCTGAAGTCAAGAGTTTACTTGAATATATGCACCCTACTTCACAAAGAAGGTTTTGAGAGCTGCTTTTGCAAGCTGTTCTTTTTCTGTGAAAACAAGTACTAAAATATGAATAACAATTCACTGATTCTGAAACTAGATTCGACTTTGATTCTAGCTAGTTTATATATATTTTATACTATTTATCAAACAGTAAAAATATTTATAAACAGGTCAAAAGATTAGATATAGAATAAAACACTATTTGGCTAATATATGGTTTATTTACACTAACCTACAGGATCTACTGTGACACTAACTTATCCAGATCTTAATGTAGTCTTAAGGATTCTGCAAGAATATTCTCAGTATTTATTTATGCCAAAAACTGGGTAGAAATTAGAATATATGTATTCCTAATCTCAATATAACCTAAAATATTTATTACTTTTAATTGATAACCAACAACTCAACTAGAGGTGGATAAGTAATAAAGGATAGCCAGCTACTCAACTAAGAGGTGGCAAAAGGGAACAAGATTGTTTGTCAGAAACTCAACTAGAGGTGACAAGGGGGTAGGATTATTATGTCAGAAGCTCAACTAGAGGTGACAATGGATCCTGAGTTAGCTTAGGTCAGCAGCTCAACTAGAGGTGACTAAGTGTATGTATGTATTTGTCCAACAGCCCAACTAGGGGTGGAATATACGTAACTGCTGATGCAGTGGCACACTGATGTGGCTGGTTAAGATGGTTAAATTGAGTTATATTTCAGTGGTGGAGCAGAGCTCCTTATATACAGTAAAATCTGAGACATGGGAGAATGTTCTAGCTACTTGTTTTACCTATTTTTAGCTATTTTACCTGGAATCTGCTGGAATATTCCAGGAGTTTCTACTACTTTCCATTGTAGCATATATGCTGATGTAATATTCTTGCATGTCACGAAGTTGATTTTTGTGCGTGCGCTGATTACATAATTTTCCTGCGCATGTCACAATGTTTCCATATGTGTGACATTATTATTCAGCCATTTGTGACAAGTTGTCGCATTTTGTGACAATGGTCACTTCTTGTGACAATGGTCACTTGTTGTGACAACAGTCACCTGTTGTGACAACAGTCACCTGTTGTGACAACAGTCACCTGTTGTGACAACAGTCACCTGTTGTGACAACAGTCACCTGTTGTGACAACAGTCACCTGTTGTGACAACAGTCACCTGTTGTGACAACAGTCACCTGTTGTGACAACAGTCACCTGTTGTGACAACAGTCACCTGTTGTGACAACAGTCACCTGTTGTGACAACAGTCACCTGTTGTGACAACAGTCACCTGTTGTGACAACAGTCACCTGTTGTGACAACAGTCACCTGTTGTGACAACAGTCACCTGTTGTGACAACAGTCACCTGTTGTGACAACAGTCACCTGTTGTGACAACAGTCACCTGTTGTGACAACAGTCACCTGTTGTGACAACAGTCACCTGTTGTGACAACAGTCACCTGTTGTGACAACAGTCACCTGTTGTGACAACAGTCACCTGTTGTGACAACAGTCACCTGTTGTGACAACAGTCACCTGTTGTGACAACAGTCACCTGTTGTGACAACAGTCACCTGTTGTGACAACAGTCACCTGTTGTGACAACAGTCACCTGTTGTGACAACAGTCACCTGTTGTGACAATGGTCACTTGTTGTGATGAATGTCACCTGTTGTGACAAATATTCCCGTGCTTTGCGCAATAAGCACCAGATGGCCGACTTAGAAGATATTTAGATAAAAAAGAATAAACAGTAGAAATTCGATAGCTCTCCCAAAATAAATGATAAAAATATGAAATAAATTGAAAAAATCAGGTTAATTTCAGGAGACTATTGTACAATAATTCTGTCACAATGTTACGACTGGACAATCCCGCCGGACTCCAGGCACTAACCCGTACGCCCCCACGCGCTATAAGCACCAATCGTCTGTTTATAGGATTTCCCGCCTGGACTCCGTTACATCAAGACTCGTTACGTTCGACCTCATTACGACACATATCAGTCACCGGACTTCCCCCGGACTCCGTCTCCGTCTATGTCCGTCTTCGTCCCACACATCAGTCACCGGTCCCCACTTAGAATCCCATCACCACTCTAATCGAGCCCTGTTCCCATTTTAGTCAAATGACCTGTCACTATTTAGGACTCCGCTCCCGCTCCGTTTCCCGTTATGGGTTATGCTTTGTCATGATTCGGACTCCGCTCTGTTCCGTCCCATTCCTAACACCAATTTGGTGTTTACTATTCCCGTTTCATGTTTTGTTAGTTTCATTTCGTTATTACTGGATTTGGTATGTCATGCATTCCACGGTCTATATAAACTGGCAGATGTTGTACATACAATCCAGTCAGAAAATTAGCTTAGATTCCCCCCAGTAATCTAATAACATTTTCCGCTCTAAAAACCTTACTTGATTCACATCGCTTGCACTAGTCGGAGCCCACGGGCTCCGGCACATCTACCTCTCTCAACCAACTCGACTTAGGACCCACGACCCCCGACTTACGACCTACGACCCATGAACCCTGCCCGGACTCCCCGGGATCCCCGTCCGTCTGTTTGAAATTGGACAATACGATCTAGCAAAGGCGCAGCCTATAAGCTGAAGCCAAGTCCTACCGGATATCCTGCGGGTTTCTCCGGAAACCCGGCCTGTGTGTGTATCCTAACACACAATATAAGTACATTTAAGCTTGTTTTTATCAATTTGTTAGGGAGATTGGTTAGAAATTGGAAAAACATAAAAATACATAACAGGGGGAGCCACTCATCGTGGTCCTTGCCATAACCCACCCAGCACACCAGGTATTGGAGTCCACGGCCCCGGTGGCATGCATCTATGATCTTGTCAATGAGAGTTTCCTCTGTGCCATCTTTGGTGACAACTAGGCCAGGTCAGACCCGTTCTCTGTTGGGGAAAAGGGAGGGGTCATTGGGAGTGAATGGTTTGAGGAGACTGGAGTGGAAACCTGGGTTGTTGGGGAGTTGCAGAGTGTAAACAGATTTGGCCAGGAAGGCATGAGTGACTTCATAGGGGCCATCAAAACAGGGCATAAACTTTGCGACCCGTTTCTGTCCTTTGTGCTTGTACAGTAGTTGCAGCATCGATGTGTGGTCGACAACATGACGAGGTCACCCACCTTGTAAGGTGTTTCTGCTGCACGATGTTGGTTGGCATGGTAGGCCTGGCATATCTTTGCAGTGGTAAGGCTATCCTGTGCCTCCTTGACATCAAATTCTAGGCAGCGTATCACCTCATAAGCCGATGTGTGGGCAGGGGAGGTATGTGGGGGTTGGGCAGTCAGTGGGGGAATGAGGTGAGGGGAGTGGCCAGTTTTTAGTTGGAATGGGGAGAAGCCAGTGGATATATTGACAGTGTTCATGAGTGCAAAGTGTACTCGTGGCAATTGTGCAACCCAGCCCTTCTGGTTGATGTCAACATGGTAGCAGATAACCTTCACTTGCACCATCAGTCTGAGGGTGATAGGATGTCAACATTTTCAGTTTGACCTCAGTGAGTTTGTGCAGGGCATCCCATAGTTCTGACGTGAAAAGTGCATCACGATCTGAGATGAGGTGAAGCATTAACCTGTTTTCACAGTACCATTCATCAAAAAGGATGATGGCAATTTGAGCAGCAGAATAGGAGGAGTGTGTGGCAGCGAGGTGTATGTCAGCACCCAGAGTGTCAGTCATGGTCATCACTGTATCCTTTCCATCCTCATCAGGCAATGGACCAATGAAATCAATGGCGACACTGTTGAAACGATCATCTGGGACAGGCAAGGGGTGGAGTGGGCTTGCAGGCTTTGATGTGTGATCCTTGTTGTGCTGGCATTCTGCACATGAAGGGATGTAGGCCCACTCAAGATCTCGATGCATATTTGGCCAGTAGTACAAGTCACGGAGTGCTTTCATAGGACTTGTCAAACCCAAAAATCGCCAAGCATGTCATGGGCGAGGTTGTAAAGGTGTTCACGGACTGAGATGTCATGGGGAATGACGCGATGGCGGCCCACATAGAGGAGGCCATTCTCGTGGCGTGCCCCTTCAATGCTACCAGCAGCAGTACCTGCAATGAGCTGTTGACAGAATTCGTCGGTGGTATAACCATTCCGGATGCTTGTCAGCAGGTCCACATGTGTGGTGATGTTCAAAACACCTGCAACAGTAAGCTGGGGGGTGGATCGTGTGTAAGCCAAGGCACAGGCGGTGAGTTGGGGATTGGGGGCATGATCAGGCATGTGAGACAGGGCATCAGCAACAGTGTTTTCTTCACCTCAAATGTAAATGATCTTGAAGTCGAAATCTGCCAGATACAAAGACCAGCACATTTGTTGGCGGGACATCTCCTTCTGAGATTGGAAGTACTTGTTATGACCGGACAATCCCGCCAGACTCCGGGCACTAACCTGTACGCCCCCATGCGCTACAAGCACCAATTGTCTGTTTATAGGATTTCCTGCCCGGACTCCATACGTCAAGACTCATTACGTTCGACCTCATTATGACACATATCAGTCACCGGACTTCCCCTGGACTCCGTCTCTGTCTATGTCCGTCTTCGTCCCACACATCAGTCACCGGACCCCGCTTAGAATCCCATCACTGCTCTAATCGAGCCCCGTTCCTGTTTTAGTCAAATGACCTGTCACAATTTAGGACTCTGCTCCCGCTCCATTTCCTGTTATGGGTTATGCTTTGTCATGATTTGGACTCCGCTCCATTCTGTCCCGTTCCTAACACCAAACTTGGTGTTTACTATTCCCGTTTTATGTTTTGTTAGTTTCGTTTCATCATTACTGGATTTGGTATGTCATGCACTCCACGGTCTATATAAACTGGCAGATGTTTTACATACAATCCAGTCAGAAAATTAGCTTAGATTTCCCCCAGTAATATAATAACATTTTCTGCTCTAAAACCCTACTTGATTCACACCGCTCGCACTAGTCAGAGCCCACGGGCTCCAACGCATCTATCCCTCTCAACTATCTCGACTCACGACCCATGACCTCCGACCTACGACCTACGACTCACGAACCCCACCCGGACTCCCCAGGATTCCCATCCGCCTGTTTGAAATTGGACAACACGATCCAGCAAGGGCGCAGCCTATAAGCTGAAGCCAAGTCCTACCAGATATCCCGTGGGTTTCTCCGGAGACCCGCCCTGTGTGTGTATCCTAACAGTACTCCAGCATCCAATGGTCTGTATAAATCTTGAAATGGCAGCCTAGGAGGCTGGTGCGCCACTTCTTCAGGGCTTTGATGATAGCTAAGAGTTCCTTCTCATGTACTGGGTAGTTCTTCTCCACAGCATTAAGCTGGTAGGAGTCATATGCAACAGGCCATGCCAACTCCCAAGTTGCACCAAAGCTGAGGACTGCACTAGTCCATCATTCACTGGCATCAGTGGTGACAAAAATTTGACTGGAGGGATCATCATATTTGATCACAGTAAGACAATCAGCACTGGTCACCAATTGCTTGATGGTGTTGTGCTGTCCAGGTGGGGAATGCATGGTCACATTCCCTGGTTGTGAGTGGTATCAGGACACTGGTATGTTCTGCAAGTGCAGGGAGGAAGGCTGCAATGTAGCAGGTGAGCCCCAGGAAACCTCGTACATTGGTGGCTGTGGTAGGCTGGGGCCAATGGAGGATGCGATCAGTCTTCCGTGGATCTGGACTAATTCCCACACCAGAGATCTGGTGCCCCAAAAATGATATGTCTGTATCAAATAAGAGTGATTTGTTGGGAGTACAGTATAAGCTTGCAGTTCGAAGAGCTTCAAGTATGGTGGTGACATTCTTCTCGTGCTCCTGCAAGGTTTTTGACCAGATAATGATGTCATCCAGATATACATGACATATTTTTCCAATAAGGTGCCTGAGGGCATCAGTCATGCACCGTTGGTGTGTGGAGGGTGCGTTACAGCCACCCATGGGCATTACTGTCCATTCATAAAGCCCCCAAGGGGTGCATACAGCTGTTAGTGGTATGTTGTCTGGGTGTACCTGTGTCTGAAAGAAAGAATTTGTCATATCAAGCTTTCCAAATATGGTCCCATGCCCACAGTCTGAGAGAATGTCATCAATGTGGGGGAGTGGATAATTATCATGTATAGTGTTGGCATTCAATTCTCAGTAGTCATTCACCCAGTGTGGAGGTATAGTGTGGTCTGGAACTCCATTTCTATGTTTTGGAATACAAAATGCAGGAGAGACATGTTCAGAGGAAGAGGGTCGGATGCATCCAGCTGCCAGGTACTCCTCAAGCAACAATTTCCAGGAGTCATGATATTTCCGGGGTGCTGAATACCCTCGGCCAGTGGTGACTTTGGAGGGGTCTTTTAAATGTATCCTGTGATAGATGTGAGTTGGTATGTCTGCAGCATCTGGTAGCCAGAGAGGAAAACGGTCTGCAAAGGCAGCTTTCATTTCACCATCTTTTCGTTCAAGGAGTTCTTGAAAAGACAGGGTTTCAATCCTGTTTCAAACTGCAGTGACAGGGCCTGGTAAGAGGTACCCAGCCAGTGGGGTTCTGATGTCCTTCCTGGAGTTTTCATACCAATAGGTGTTTTCAGGTTAATCAGTGGTGGGGTAACTTTAACCTGAGTCTCGAAGTGTTTTGGTACTTTGGGATTGGCAAGGTCATAATTTACATGTTTATCATGTGCAGTGCGATGTGAGGTATCAATCACAATGTGATGTGTTGAAAGAAATGAGATTCCAAGGATTAGTGATACTGGTAATCCAACATTTATTTTAGCCTTAAAAACCCCTGATTGCCATGTTCCATTTCCAGAGGTAACCCTTAATTTCACAAACTCTCTACAACTCAAAGGCATGTCCGACAGTGAAGACAAGTTGTCTTCCTCTTTTGGGAGAGGAAATAGACGTAGACCTAGTTGTGAAACTAGGGCATTACTAATCACTGTGGAGGGACAGCCTATGTCAATAAGAGCACGTGTAGAGAGGGGAAAGTTGGAAAGAGGGGTCCCATCAGCTCTACAGGTGTGTAGAGATGCGGAACTGTGAAGGGAATGGGAGACTTGGAAGTGGAAGTGACACACATGTCAGTATCTTCATCAGGGTATTCCTCAATACTGGCCATGGCAAGACCAGCAACTGTGCAGGGTGTGGCTGTATGGGCCATTGAAATTGTGAGTGTTTTGTATGTTATGGCATCAGGCCAAGAGTTGTTGGCCTTCATTGGACAGGTGTCAGAGCGATGTCCAGCATAAAACATGTGGCAGCGTGTGCAACCCTCATGGTCCTGCAGGAGTTTTCTTTCCTCATCAGTTAGCCTGGGGAGTTTCACATCAGTCTTTTTTGAGGTCGAGGCAGGAGTTGAGGGAGTATCAGATAATCTAGAAGCTAAATCTTTCCTCTCATTGTGACAGAGGGCACAGGCAGTGTTGTTGGCCAGTATTTGTTCTTGGACAATCTCCTGCTG
Organism: Hysterangium stoloniferum; assembly: GCA_015178975.1. Taxonomy (NCBI): domain Eukaryota; kingdom Fungi; phylum Basidiomycota; class Agaricomycetes; order Hysterangiales; family Hysterangiaceae; genus Hysterangium; species Hysterangium stoloniferum. The sequence continues at coordinate 36,319 of WHVD01000058.1, read as the reverse complement.
TTTGCGGACACGTTCATCCTGTTCCTTTACTTCCTCTGCCGAGGGTGCAAGGTCTGTTGAGAGGACTGGCTCTACAAGGAGGTTTTGCTTGAGTGCCTTGTTAAGGTGTGCCTCTAGTTATGTTTTCAGAGCCATGGTTGACAATGCAAAGGGTTTGGCAGCACTTAGGATAGCATTGAGGTTTTCCATTTCAATTTTCCAATCAATGAACTTCTGATTGCTTTGAGGAGTCGTGAGGATTTTCTCCCTTATAAGGTGGGCCCAGTTCTTTTTGAGAGTGATGGATGCGAGTTCTTCCAGGTACTTCTCCAAGGTGAGGGCATAGATTTGCACTTGGTCCCCTTGGTACTATGCCATGAGTGTCGGTTCCATCATGGTGTCAGCAACATAGCTAACAATTTTTTCTGGTTTTTTTTCTCCAAACTTCATATATTAGTGGCATGCAGATGACCAGGCTTGATGAACAAGGGGTGTGTATCGTCCCGCAGTGAGCATAGGACATTCCTTGAGCTTGCCAACTTTGACTTCTGCTATAGGTGTGATGGTTTCGACTTGCTGCATTCTAGCATTGTGGATTCAAGTAGGTGCTGATAATGTTAGATGTGGGAAGTAAGTGAAATTTCCCAAATGTTCAGTATCAGTGTCAGTGTCAGTATCCGATGACTCGGGTTCTGTTGGTGTAATTGTTGAGGGAGATGGGGTGAGGCTGCTGTTTGCAAAGGGGTTGACAAGGAGAGGAGGTAGTCCAAGTTGGTGTCTCCTTCTTGTCTTGGAGCGAGTGAGTAATGTGGGTGTTGATGGTAAATGAGGCATGATGGTAAGATTTTGTCGATGTCAAAAAAAAAAAGTGAAAGGTTGTTGGTATCAACCTCACTTCAGTCAGTAACAGACAGGACAAGAGTTTCTTTGTTGTAGCTAGTAGATGATAGAATATACAATGTGTTTGATGATTTCTTGTGTAAGAGTTGAGCCAATATATACCTACAGGTGGAACAATAGTACTGTGAGAACAAAGGAATTGAAGAATAAGGAATAGAACAATACAAAAGGACAAACATGGGAAATAAGGTTTCAGATCGAGATGGGATGGAGAGACAATGGGAAAGTGAGAGACAATGGGAAAGTGAGAGACAATGGGAAAGTGAGAGACAATGGGAAAGTGAGAGACAATGGGAAAGTGAGAGACAATGGGAAAGTGAGAGACAATGGGAAAGTGAGAGACAATGGGAAAGTGAGAGACAATGGGAAAGTGAGAGACAATGGGAAAGTGAGAGACAATGGGAAAGTGAGAGACAATGGGAAAGTGAGAGACAATGGGAAAGTGAGAGACAATGGGAAAGTGAGAGACAATGGGAAAGTGAGAGACAATGGGAAAGTGAGAGACAATGGGAAAGTGAGAGACAATGGGAAAGTGAGAGACAATGGGAAAGTGAGAGACAATGGGAAAGTGAGAGACAATGGGAAAGTGAGAGACAATGGGAAAGTGAGAGACAATGGGAAAGTGAGAGACAATGGGAAAGTGAGAGACAATGGGAAAGTGAGAGACAATGGGAAAGTGAGAGACAATGGGAAAGTGAGAGACAATGGGAAAGTGAGAGACAATGGGAAAGTGAGAGACAATGGGAAAGTGATCGGAGAGGCAATTGATGGAGGGATGGTTGTAGGGCAATGTAAGTGTATGTGGTAATGTGACCAGGATTACAATGGGGCAGCATTTGGGATGACGATGCTAGTATGTTAAGCAAATATGCATCTTGAGTATCTAAGCATGTGTTCTCAAAGGAAATCTTGACTGGAAAACCACCTTATTGTGAGATAGCAAGTGATCTGGCAGTGATCATGAATATCACATAGGGCAAGATACCATCTTGCCCTGAAGATCTGCTGCACCTTTTTTATATGATCATCTTTGGGACCTATGTGAGCAATGCTGGAGGTCAGACCTGGATGAGTGACCTCTAATGCGACAAATTAATTCGTATATGAGAAATGTGGTCACACATTGATACCCTGGATGATTGCTATACTGTCATGTTTGCTGTCTGTTGCTACTTTTTGGAATGGGCATAACTTAATATTTTGCTGTGCTGTTCTTAATTCAAGCAGTATTTTTTCTTTCATATGCAGTGGGTATGACCTACAAATGGCATGAACTAGAGTTAACGGAAAAAAAAAAGCATTTGCCTTCTACGGAAAGCCTCCAGCCATCAGATATGTATGTCTATTACATAGCCAAAAACAGGTGTTATCAACATGTATCCGAATTATTTCTAGTGTTTCCATGAAACATGTATGGATAAGATGTAGGTGTAAAGCGTAAAAGTGGTGGCAGCGCGGGTTATATGCATGATACATGGGGGGTGTGGTTTGGGATTTAGGGGGGGGGGAAGGTGAGAGAATTGGATACAACATGAGAGATATTACGGGGAAACATGAACAAGGTAATAAAAAAGGTGGGGAGGGGAGCGGCAAAAAAAAAATACATACACAGCTTAACCTAACAACCGTTCACATAACACCCACCACCCCCTCTGCACACCCTTGCTCTCTTGTGCTGCTACCCATCGGGTCTGGGCCTTCTCCCGCTGCCCCACCACCTTCCCCTCTAACCCCACATCCCCTCTCAATGCACTGGTCCCCCCACCCTCAACCACAACCCCAACAACCACCTACTTCCCCATCCAAAACCTCCCTTCCCTATCCACATCCTCTCTCCCCCTCCCTCCTCCCTTCCCCCAAAACAAGTGTATACTTGTCAATGGACAAATTACCAAATGTGGAACAAGGGAAGGTTACAGAAGATATGGTAACTATGATGTTCCATAGTTGGAAGTTGGAAGTTGGAAGTCAGATATTGAAACATCTGGGAATGGGTCATAACAAAAACCCACCAGGACCTGTGTAATGTATTAGTACTATTTAGCATACTTGTAAACTCTTTTTACTTGAGTTAAGTAGTGTAGCTTGAGAAAGGAGATTCAAATTCAAATTAATCTGTATGTAGGAGTTTTGTCAATTAAATCAGTATCCACTTTTATTCAACTACGTGCCCGTGTCCCTTTTCTGAGGAGAAAGCTCAACTCAAGGAAACAAGACAGTCAACTGATTGGCAAGGAGAGTACTCAACTTAAGCACAATGTGTGGACCTAGTAGGCAAGTATAGCTAAATGAGCAAGTGATGTGATATTGAATGATATCCTAAATACATGATTTGAGCCTGTATTTATACTAGTCCAGGATCCTGCTTACTAAGTAATGTGACTAGGAGAATGAGTCAGTATTTCCCATACTTGACTCATAAGTATATTTCAGAGTCATCCAACCAGCTATGACTACATAATGTATCTGAGTCATAGCTCTGGTTATAACTCATTGCATAGTCATATTGATGTGACTCAACAATGAGTCATCTCCCTCAATATGTAGTCAAGGAGATGGGGTAGATTGCATACTATAAGGGCTAGAGATACATTATTAGTATGTAATCCATGACTCTGCTGGTTTCCATGGCAGTGCCACCTAGCTACTTAAGGTTAAGATATGCTAATTCTAGGGTTTAGAGCTAGCAATAAATGTTATGTTATCAGAACAATGACATCTTAAACTCTTGAGCCAAAGTTAAAGGATCCAGTCCTCTACTATTTGACTAATGTCCCTTAAAGGTTAAACAAAGAAACAAAGTGATAAAATATATGACAACCTGGACATCAAGCCTGTCTACACCCGACCCTCTGTGCCTTGCACATCAGTTACCAGACCCTGCCAGGACCCACACACATCAAAGCCTGTCTATGTCTGACCCCATTCCATGCACCAGTCACCAGGCTCTGCCCAGAGAACCCAACAGCTCTCTAACTGAACTCTGTTCCCATTATGGTCTAATTACCTGTCATGTTTCAGACTCTGCCTCCATTCCTAAGACCTAGCCTGGTGTTTACTTGTCTTGTTTCATGATTACTTGTTTAGGATTTCATTACTACTGGATTTGGTATAACATACATTCCACAGTCTATATAGTCTGGCAGATGTTGTACATACAATCCAGGCAGAAAATCAGCTTAGATCTCACCAGTAATCTCAGTATATTTTCTGCTCTATTCCTCTCCTTGAAACACACCACTATTTACCTCATTGGAGCCCATGGGCTCCAACCTATCTATCGCTCAACCTCTGACCCATCACCACCTGACCCCTTGACCTCCATGGGATTCCTGCAATCGACCTCCAACCTCTTGACCCATCAACTACACCCAGACTCCCCAGGATTCCCATCCACCTGTCTGAAATTGGATGCCACAATCTCACAAGGGTGCAGCCTATAAGCTGAAGCCAAGTCCTACCAGATTATCTGTGGGTTGCTCTGTAAACCCTCCACTAAGCTCTGCACACCCCTTAACAATGATGCAGAAAGGCTTGTGGTCCAGGTGATGAAGACCAGGGAGCATCTCCAAGGGCCATTAGATCCAGAGACCTTAAGTGCCCAGGAATGTTTGGCTCCCACTTGTGAGGCTATGGGTAGATACATACAAAGAGGTGGAAACACTGATGTAGGTGCTGGATGCAAAATGATTGAAGCTGAAGAAATCCTCCAATTCTCAGGTCAGGGAAAAAGCTACTCCAGATGGACCCTATTTCTCCCAAGGACTGTCTAATGGCCCTTTAAGCTATGGAAATACACTACCTTCTCCTCCCACAGCTGTGCAACAGGTCAGTTATTTTCCTATCATCATTAGTACATGAAATGAAAACCCAAGGCCCTCACTCATGACCAGGCAATGACTTCCCAAAAAACTCAAATTTATGCCTTGATGGTCACATAATACAATGAAGCATGTATCTGGTAGCAGGAGGGGGATTTGCAAATGTATGGACTGGAAAGTTGGGTAATACAGAGGTTGCCATCAAATCCTGAGGAGATTCAGTAGTGAAGGCGTAAAAATTTGGCACAACAAGTTGATGAGGGTAAAATGCTATCACTAGTTCTAATTATTATTTTGCTTATTATTTTTGGGTATCTGTTAGTGAACATGGAAAGAATACCTCGCTTGGTCATTGCTCTCTCACCCCAATATTTTAAAGTGTCTCGGTTTTTCATATGACTTTACTCCTGCAACAATATTTGAACTGCCAGCTTTGATATCACTCTGGATGTTGCATGGAATACTGTTGTCCTATACCCAGAGATTGATTGAATTCACCTGGTTCATATGGAAAGCCATTGTGGTGAAGAATGCTTAATATTGATGCCCTGAATCAATAGACCAAAGGGATATATAATGCTCTTGTATTTTTACATGGTCATAATCCTCTTATTGTTCATGTCAGGACCGGAAACCTGCCAGGATCTGGACCCCATCCTACATGCACCTAACTCTCTATACCAGGTGACAGCTCACCAGGAAACCCACTGGCATCCAGACCTGCCCTATATGCACCCACTCTTATACCCACCAAGTTGAAGTTCACAGCAAAACAACCTGCCGGTACCCAGACATCAAACCTGTCTACATACCCACCAGGACCCATGCATGTCAACCCTGTCTATATCCAACCCTGTCCCAAGTACCAGTTCACTGGACTCCCTGGACAACCTGTCAGCTCTCTAACAGAGCTCCATTCCCATTATGGTCAAATGACCTGTCATGTTTTGGACACCACAATCTTGCAAGGGTGCAGCCTATAAGCTGAAGCCAAGTCCTACCGGAATATCCATGGGTTTCTCTGGAAACCTTCCATGAGCCTGCACAACTCTTAACAGTTCATGGAAATATTCATGCAGTATGTTACTGATAGTCCACTTAATTATTAGGCTGAATATGTTTCACAGGGAAATATCTTAGTTTCTGATGAAGGTGTCCCTTGTTTGACAAATTTTGGGCTATCTAGGTTTCTAGATGGTATGACATGACTAACCATATCCTCCAATGTAGGTGGGTCATTGCAATAGATGGCCCCTGAGTTGCTTCACAACATAAAACCTAGCCAACAAAGCTGTTGAAGTAACCACATTATGTAAGCTGGAATGTAGTACATATCGGAGAACTGTATAGTTCCCACTATACAAGGCATACTACATATATATAGTTATACCTCCAATTGTGTAACCTCTTAGTGGAGTTATCACTCACTAAGAGGTATGTAAAGGATTCTTTTCTTAATTACTAGTCATGTTACTTACTCTACCTATAGTTCTTATTAGGTACATATATACTTAGTGAAGTTATCACTCACTAAGAGTCCTTATTAGAACTGTACACTTTGCATTAACAGGTTATAGGCCCTGCAGAACCTAGTACCAAGAATTTCATTGTCCCAAAGCTCACCTGGGATGGGTCAAATTGGGTTACCTGGAAGAACCAGACACTGATGGTACTCAGCACCAGTAAAGGTCTAAAATGACATTTGGAGGGAACTGCAAGGGAGCCACCATCACTGCTGACTTTTGGAGCAAAGCATGTTATGATGGAAGATGATTGGGCCAAGGTCAAAGCTGCAGAGCAACAACAGGATGAGTTTGAACAATGTGAGGTGTATATCAAAGCCTAGATCTTCATGTCTATTGAACTGAGCCTTCACATCAAAATTCAGAAGTTTTGAACTGCAAAAGAAGTCTGGGACACACTGTGCTATAAACACAAAGGCAAAGTACTGTCAGTAAAGATAGATGTTAAATATCTATTAATAGCTAAAAATAGGCATACAAGAATCTGAAGCTTTATATCAAGTCTCTGCTAAGTTACTGCGCATATATTCAGCTTCTAGCCCCTATTCTCAAGGAATAGTTCTTTTATTTGCTAAAAGAGTCATATATTGCTCTATTGAACCTTTCAATAATCAAAATAAGCATTTATTTGAGTTGTTTAAGCTTAATAGCACAGCTCATTAATCTATCAGTATTTAAATTACTGGACCTTTGCTTGTTTTATTGTTGAAGCTCTGTGACACTATAGCATATATTGAGCTATCTAAGAGAAACCCATGAATACATTACAATACCACTAAGTAAATAGCTGAGCTTGGCCTACTATACAAGCTAGCTAGGGTATGCATGGATTTCCCAATTTCCTGATGTAGCTGTGCTGTTGTTTGCGGTCAGTCGCTACTTTTTTGGAATGGGCATAGCTTAATATTTCGCTGTGCTGTTCTTAATTCAAGCAGTATTTTTTTTTTCATATGCAGTGGGTATGACCTACAAATGGCATGAACTAGAGCTAAGGAAAAAAAAAAAAGCATTTGCCTTTTTCGGAAAGCCTCCGGACACCAGATATATGTACGTCTATTACATAGCCAAGAACAGGTGTTATCAACATGTATCCTAATTGTTTCTAGTGTTTCCATGAAACATGTGTGGATAAGATGTAGGTGTAGAGCGTAAAAGTGGCGGCACGGGTTATACGCATGATACATGAGGATGTGGTTCGGGATTTAGGAGGGAGGAGCGAGAGAATTGGATACAACACGAGACAGAGTACGGGGAAACGTGCACATGGTAATAAAAAGGGTGGGAATCGACAAAAGAGAAAATACATACACACAGCTTAACACAACATCCATTCACCATAACATCCACTCACCACAACATCCACTCACCACAACATCCACTCACCATAACATCCACTCACCATAACATCCACTCACCATAACATCCACTCACCATAACACCCATCACCCCCAAGGGTAGGGGGACGAGTGCGTTGAGGTCGGGCGTGGGGTTGGAGGGGAAGGCGGTGGGAGAACGGGAGAAGGTCCGGACCAGGAGGGTAGGCGCACGAGAGACGGCGTGCGGGGGGGTAACCACAACCCCGACAACCCCGACAACCACCGCAGGAATTGTGCGTTTTGACTTGCTCATGCTTATCCCTTCTTCTCGCTAATTAGTGCCCTCATCCATTCTTGCACGTCTTTCAGGTGGTTTTGCGAGCCCGCCATCGCATCACCACACAACATACACAACACCGAGGGAATGCACAAAAGAATGCCCCAATTCAGAATTGAACCAATAATTTGCATCTGCGATAGTATTAAACTTCTTTCAACTGTCAGCCACCGTCCGTCATAGGCATTTATTATCGCTGGACTGAAAAAAGCAGATGGTGTATCTCGTCTTGATCCGGTGTTGGAGTTGTGTTATTTCAATGAGCTCCTTCGCCTCTGGAATCACGTTCTAGAGTCATTCATGGTCAAATTAGCTAATCTCCGACTCCAGTTCTGCCGAGGGTAATCTCTAAAGCCCGACGCACGAAGCCACGTGAGACCACATACGTTTTTAATGTACAGTACACCATTCCCAATGTGTGAATTAAGTATTGCCAATGAGCACAGCATGAACCTTGGTTCACAAACGTATCACCTCTTCCAACGTCGATCGACCCAGCCCCTCTGTTCACACTATACAATCTGGGCATGACAACCACCCTGGTCCATATTGTTTCGAAGCTGATCTATTTTACTTTTGGTAGATGGGGGGTCAGGAGGCGGGGGGGTAATATTTCTGATGGTAGTGAACTGGATAGATACCGAACGGTGGAGGCCCGTCGGCATAGCTTAGGACCTGAACATCCACAGACCTTGAATGCCGAGGTAGATTTGGCTATCAAGCTGAAGGAGCTGGAGAGATACCAAGATGCAGAAAGGCTGGAGGTCCATGTGATGGCAACCAGGGAGCGTCTCCTAGGACCAGAGCATCCAAAAACCCTTAGTGTCCAGGCCCATTTGGCTTTCACATACACAAAGCTGAATAGATACCTAGATGCAGAAAAGCTGATGGTCAAGGTGATGGAAACCAAGGAGCGTCTCCTAGGACCGGAGCATTTAGAAACCCTGGGTGTCAAGGCCCATTTGGCTTTCACGTACACACAGCTGGGTAGATACCCAGATGCAGAAAAGCTGGCGGTCCAGGTGTTTGGAAACCAGGGAGCGTCTCCTAGGACCGGAGCATCCAAAAACCTTGAGTGTCCAAGCCCATTTGGCTCTCACGTACACAACGCTGGGTAGATACCTAGATGCAGAAAAGCTGATGGTCAAGGTGATGGAAACAAAGGAGCGTCTCCTAGGACCTGAACATCCAGAGACGTTGAATGCCGAGGTAGATTTGGCTTTCACGTACACAAAGCTGGGTAGATACTTAGATGCAGAAAAGCTGATGGTCAAGGTGATGGAAACCAAGGAGCGTCTCCTAGGACCTGAACATCCAGAGACCTTGAATGCCAAGGTAGATTTGGCTATCCAGCTCAAGGAGCTGGAGAGATACCAAGATGCAGAAAGACTAGAGGTCCATGTAATGGAAACCAGGGAGCGTCTCCTGGGACCAGAGCATCCAAAGACCGTGAGCATCCAGGCCCATTTGGCTTTCACGTATACAAAGCTGGGTAGATACCTAGATGCAGAAAAGCTGCTGGTCCAGGTGGTGGAAACCAGGGAGCGTCTTCTAGGGCCTTTACATCCGGAGACCTTAAGTGCACAGCTCAGTTCGGCTATCGTGAATGAGACGCTGGGTCGATACGACGATGCAAAGAGGCTTGGGGTCCAGGTGATGAAGACCAGGGAGCGTCTCCTAGGGCCTTTACATCCGGAGACCTTAAATGCCCAGGAAAGTTTGGCTACCACCTACGAGGCTATGGGTAAATACGGAGAGGCAGCAACGCTGAAGATACAGGTGCTGGATGCGAAACGGTCGAAGCTAAAGGAATCCTCCAATTCTCCGATCAACCAAAACGCTACTCCAGATGGGTCCTATTTGTCACAAGGATCTAATGGCTCTTTAAGCTATGGAAATACACCAGTCTCTCCTCCCACGGCTGCGCAACAGGTCGGTAATCTTTCTATCGTTATTAGTACATGGAGCTAAAACCTACGGTCTTCATTCATGGCCAGGCAACACCCTTCCCAAAAGTTTCAAATTTATGCCTTGATGGTCGCATAACACAACGAAGCGAACATTCAGTAGCGGGAGGGGGATACGCAGATATTTGGACTGGGAAGTTAGGTGACACAAAGGTTGCCATCAAGATCTTGAGGAGATTCAGCAGCGAAGGTGTAAAAATTCAGCACGACAAGTTGATGCGGGTGAAATGCTATCATTAGTTCTAATTATTATTTTGCTTATTATTTTTGGGTGTATGTTAGCGAGCATGGAGAGAATACCTCGCCTGGTCATCGCTCTCTCACCCCAACATTTTAAAATGTCTCGGTTATTCATACGACTTTACTCCTGCAACAATATTTGAGCTGCCGGCTTTGATATCACCCTGGATGTCGCATGGAACGCTGTTGTCCTATATCACCCGTAACCCAGAGATTAATCGAATTTATCTGGTCCGTATAAAAGCTATTGTGGTGAGGAATGCTTAATATTGATACCCTGAATCGATAGATAACAGGCATATCTGGCGCTCTTGTGTTTTTACACGGTCATGATCCTCTCATTGTTCACGGAGATATTCGTGCAGTATGTTACTGATGTCGCACTTAATTATTAGGCTGAATATGTTTCACAGGGAAATATCCTAGTTTCCCATGAAGGTGTCCCTTGTTTGATAGATTTTGGACTATCTAGGTTTGTTGATGATATGGCAAGACTAACCACGTCCTCCAATGTAGGTGGATCATTACGATGGATGGCCCCTGAGTTGCTTCAGAACGAAAAACCTAGCCCACAAAGCGATGTCTGGGCATTTGGGATGACGATGCTGGTACGTTGAGCAATAATGCACCATTAGTATCTAAGCATGTGTTTTCAAAGGAAATTCTTACCGGAAAACCACCTTATTGTGAGACAACAAGCGACCCGGCAGTGATCATGAATATCACACAGGGCAAGATACCATCTCGCCCTGAACTATCTGCTGCACCATTTTTATCTGATCATATTTGGGACCTATGCGAGGAATGCTGGAGGTTAGATCCGCATGAACGACCTTTAATGCGACAAATTGATTTGTATATGAGAAATGTGGCCGCTTGTTTGTACCCTGCATCATAGCTGTAGAAACCTGACATGTTTGCTGTCAGTCGTTGCTTTTTGGAATGGGCATAGCTTAATATTTCGATGTGCTGTACTTATTTCAAGCAGAACTAGAGCTAACGAAAAAAAAAAAAACCTTTGCCTCTTTCGGAAAGCCTCCGGACACCAGATATGTACGTCTATTACATAGCAAAAACAGGTGTTATCAACATGTATCCGAATTATTTCCAGTGTTTCCATGAAACATGTGTGGATAAGATGTAGGTGTAGAGTGGCGGCGCGGATTGTATGCATAATACATGGGGGGTGTGGTTCGGGATTTAGGGGGGGGGAGGTGAGAGAATTGGATACAACACGAGACAGAGTACGGGGAAACATGAACATGGTAATAAAAAAAGGTGGGGAGGGGAGCGGCAAAAAAAAATACATACACAGCTTAACCCAACAACCGCTCACCATAATACCCACCACCCCCTGCGCACGCCCTCGCGCTCTTGTGCGCCTACCCTCCGGGTCCGGGCCTTCTCCCGCTCACCCACCGCCTTCCCCTCTAATCCCACGCCCGCCCTCAACGCACTCGTCCCCCACCCTCAACCGCAACCCCGACAACCACCTCCTTCCCCGTCCAAAACCGTCCTTCCCTATCCACATCCTCTCTCCCCTTCGCTCCTCCCTTCCCCCCCCCACCCGCATTGCCCCCACCAGACCCCGGCCCAGGCCCAGCCCCACCGCCCGCCTCCCCCCGCCCCACTGCCACCCGCCCCACCCCCACCAGCCGCCACTCCCAAAGCACTCCCCCCGGCGGAACACCTCCCACTCCTCCGCACTCACCTCCGCGAGGCCCCACATCACGCGGTTCTGCACCGCCCGCAGGCGCATAAAGTGCGGGTTCGCGACGAGCCGCAGCCGCGGCGTCGGCTGTGCGGGCGGGGTGAGCGGGCGGTACGGCGAGCGGGGGAGCGTGGGGAGCGGGGGAATGCGCGTGTGTGGTGCGCGCGGGAGGGGAGTCGGAGCGGGCGCGGGCGAGCGGGGTGAGTGGGAGGGGTGCGTCGTGCGCATAGTCGCAGGCATCCCCGTGGTTATAGTTGTTGTTGAGGTGTGAAGAGGAGAACTGAAGCTCTCGTAGTGGGAGGAAGGGGTGTGGCGACGACGTTGACATAAAGGCTGCGGCACGGCGCGGAGGCACAGACTGTGAACGCGCGTGTGTGCGAGTATCAGAGTGGGTATGGCGATAGGCGTGAGCACTTCCCTCCTCTATGGCGGTGGGTAAGTAGGCGCCAGGGAGACGACCGACGAGATTAATGAAGCTCTCCAGGGTCTTACGCCATCCCAACTCCGATCCTGAGCCTGCACTGGCTCCGGGATATGGAAATTCCGACCGCTGCGACGATCGAGATATATATAACGACGCGGCACTGCTGCTTCGTGGGCGGGAATGAGAATGCCTCGGCGGCGCCAGTGGGACTGACACGGAATGTGACCGTTGGCGCTGGTGTTGTTGTTGATGCTGCTGATATTTATGCCGGCGCGTTCCTCTTGGGTAGGCTTCCGGCGGAAGTGATGATAATAAGTGCAGCGGACTTTCATCAGCTGATACGAGAATTAATTTAGGGGGTGGCGTAGTTGGACGAGACGGAGCGGCTGGGCGCGATGGCGTGGCTGAGCGGGATGAGGGGGATGAGGTGGCTGGCGTGGCTGAAGGAGATGGTGTCACTGAGGGAGACGAAACGACATGCCTGGGTGCGTCTTCAGCGATAAATGTCGACAACGCATGCAAGGCATCGACTGCCGAGGAATTCCTCGCTTTCTCAGAAAGCAAAGACGCGATGCGCAGCGTCCCCACATCCAAATCTAAATCTTTGTCTTTATCACGTTCGAGTTGATATACAGCCGGCGAGGTCACGGTCGACACGCTTGTCGAGGTGACGATCGAGGAAAAGAGGGCACTAGGCCCGGAGGACGTCGACGAACCCGGTGACGTCAGGTCTACTGGATCGTGGAGATGGCTGCGCGCAGCCTTGTCGGCGGGATCATCAGAAAGCTTGACGAGCCCTTCGAGCATGACGATTTCCATCGCCCTCTTGCTCCGGCCTTGGCGGACCCACATGGTGCGGACGGCGTCGAGTTCGGAAGCCTCGTCGCAGGGGAAGAGCACGGCAGGCCGACCGCGGGGCATGCGAAGCACGGTTACGCTGGGCGAGGTCGGCGGTGCTGGGAGATGTCTTGACGGTGCTGGTGCGGGTATTGCTGGCGGAACGACCTCCGAGTCAACACCCTCCGCCGACAAATATGCATCGTCTGTCATATTGCGCACTTGATCGTCCGTTGGGCTTTCATCCTCTAAATGGTCTTTCTCCCTAATTAGCGCGGGCTTCCGCACCCTGCCCTTGCTCTTGGATTTCCGCGCGGGATTAATATGGGGATGGCGGCGGTGAAGGTGTGAATGGGATATGTGGATCGAGCTCTGATGTTGGGCGATCTGGGCAGCCTGTCGCCGCTGGGCTGGGGGTCGCTGCATGGCGTGTCTATGTCTATCGGTGTCACGGTATGTGGTGGTGCTGGGTGTGAGGACGACGGTTGACTTTGGCGTTCTGGAACGACCACGCTCCTGCGGTGGAATCATGACGAGAGTGGCAGAGCTGGAAGAGAGAGAAGGGAAGTTAGCGAGAATGTGTGTACGGCATGGTATGTATGGACATAGGCTGAATGGACTGTGACTTGCCTCATGGCCAAGGGTGTACAGCCCGCAGTATAGGCTGAGTGGGGACACGGGTAGATGTGGTTAGTAAGGTAGTATTAAGAATATACGATATAGTGTACTCGGGAGGAATTGTTACAGTTTGAGTTTCATAAGGACAAAAATAGCCGAGACAAATTTAGTTAAAAAGGTCCGCCCACAATCTCTTATCAAAAAATAATTTTCCTCGAATAGAGTCGTCATATCCGGGCACAGCGTATATAGCCATGGGTAATTAATCGAATTCCCGCCATTTCACAGGCACCGACCGAGCTCGCGCGACTTGCACGATAAGCCACGTCATCATCATGTCCCCCTGAACCCATCCATCATTCCATTTCCATTCATCATCCCAGTCGTCGCTATCAGGTATCGGCGCCCTATCATCACCCAGTCAGCACCACACCGACAGCAACCACCCAGCTGCCAACACACCTTTCGTCTGCCGACTCATCCACCTCATCCCCGCGATCTCACTAAACGTACACCCGCCCAGGAAAAACACAACCGTCGTCGTCGTCGCATGCGTCCCACCAAGAGACAGGCTACCACGAATAGGAGCTAGACCAATCATCAGCCATTCGGCAATCGCCGAACCCAAATCACACGAATCCACAAGGACAGGCACACGTACATGGCTCACCGTCTCCATCCCCCACTTCGTCCACTGTCTCGCCAGGCAACAATCCCACTACATCTTCGAATCCCTTCCAGCCCATAATCGGATGCGCCCGCACCCTGCCGTCCTCGGCCCCCGCCCCGGCACCGGCATCCCCGTTGCCGACGCCACTCTTCCCCACAGGCAACGCGAGTACACCCCCTTTCTGCGCAACACACTGAACCAAGCGACAGCTCAGGGGCGCGTATCCCGAGTATGTATACGACAAATCCCGGTCCTCCGCCCGCCCTGCATCCACCTCTGCGGCAGCCACAGGATCACTCTCCTCCACAACCAAGCGCAGTTGCTTCCGTACTTGTGTGTAGGGAAATTTCAGAGCGGGGCTGTTTGAGGGTGTGAACAGGGAGCACGGCGATGATCCCAGATTCAACAGGAGCGGGAGCCGGTCGTACCCGTACGACTGGAGCACTTCGCGTTTGAGGTTTTCGAGCACTTTGGGCTTGATACCGCCAGATGTGAGCGAGGCGAGGCAAATAAGGCGCATCACCGTATTTTGAGGCGCCCCTTGCGCGATGAGGTCTTCAATGGCGCTCAGTTGTGCCGGAATGTCGTATGAGGAGAGAAGGTCTGTGCCAAGGCTGGTTAGTCAAACTTGGCTAGGGGCATACCAACAGTTAGTTGTAGCTACTTTGTTGAATCTCAAGTGATGAGTTGAATATATCCGTTCTTGTCAGCGGGACAAGGAGTTCGGATAGACCAGTGTCTGCGTAAATTCAAAGTGAGATATTATCCTCATCAACGAAGAAGCAACAACATACGGAGCTTCAACGATTGATGTTCACCCTGCAACCCTCCCAACTTCCCCACAAAGACCTTGAGCTGCGCCACAGTCTTTGCCTTCAGCCTACTCTATAACACAGCACTCACTCAGCTCCTCCTCATAAAATAACCCACCACACACACCTTATAATCCTCCTCCAACCTCCTCGCAATCTTACTCAACTTCCTCCCCACATGCGCAAAATTCAGATCCCTCAGCTCCCTCAACAGCGGATCTGTCCCCGCCGTCAATGGATGCTTCTTCTTCTTCTCCTTGACTTCTTTCGACAGCCCTGTTGCGCTCGCACCCGCGCTAGGGCTCGAGCTTGCCGTGGCGCCAGGATCGGGGTTAGTCGGCGGGGCGAGGAGCGACGCAGGGACTTCGACGTTGGCTGTTCAGATTGTAGTAGTAGAGGTGGTATGCCTCAGCCCGGGGTGCAGGTCGATAAAAGCAGGCGTTATGAGCACGTACTGTTCTTTATGCCGAGCATCTCATCGACCAGCCCTTCATACGTCAACTGGGTCAGAAGCGGGGTCAGCAGGTCCGTCTGGCGGTCCAGCACAATCAACGCGTCGATCTTGTCCGAGGATGTTTGTGATAGTTGCGGGGTATGGGTCTGCGAGGGGACCTTCTTGAGGAGACGGATGAGCCGCTATAGAAGAATGCCACATTGGGTGTGATCAGCGAATCAATGCCAATGTACGCAGGACTGCGCATCGCACAAGGCTAGACGAGCCTTATCCCACTCACCGCAGCTTTATCACCCTGTCCCACCATACGCGGAAACATCCCATAAACCCTCTGCAGCGTCAAGAGTGCCTGCGCCGAATCATATATCGCCGTCTCATCGCCGTCCTAAACAACCTCACACACAATCCCATAAATCACACAAAACACCACACACAGAGAGAAGGGGGAACAGAACGACGGCTCACCACCCAGATTTCCTTGAACGCGCCCTCGTATTCCATCGAAATGACGTCCTCCTCGAGCGGGATGAACTGCAGGTTATACGCCGCGACGGTGAGCTCGCCTAGCACGCCTTCCTCCTCCAATATCCGCGTCGCGAGCGTCGAGACGCGCGGGACGAGGAAGAGCGTGTACGTGTGGCGCTGGCTCGTCGGGGACTGGATGTGCCGCTTGATCTGGTCTCTCAGGGCATACGGATGAGATTTAGTCAGGGAAAAACGGGACACGGGAAAAGGATGAAGGGTCGGAGCGTGCATTTAGATTTTGGATTTGGGAATGGGATGAGGGAGTGTGTGTGCATTATGCATTATAATTAGGGCTACCTACCTGCGACGATTTTGACGTATTTGATAAGTGGACGGCAGAGGTATACGATGTTCACGGTCGAGGCTGTGAGAGGGCCGGATTCGAGCCAGAACATCTTATCGACGCCGTGATCCTGAAAGAAAAGAAAAAAACATCATGAGCACACCCCATTCCAAAAAAAAAAAAAGTAAAAATTGAAAACATAAGATCGATATAACAATACAAATAAAGGATAATAGCAATAAAATCCCAGCCTCCCCCCCACTCCTGACCTGTACCCACCTTCAACAACGACACCTCAGCGACCAGCCCCAGCGGCCCCGCAATCGACGGATCTAGCACAAGCGTCTTCGGGCCATTCACGGAGTTCAGCACGTCAATTAACGAGCGGCGCGCGAGCTCTTTCAGGAGGGACGTGTCGAGCATGTCGGCGCGGTCGTCGTGCGTGGTCGTCGTTATAGTCGAGGCGGGCATGATGAAAGATGAACAGTAAAAGGTAAGAGTAGTGAATGTAACTTGGCTCAACCGTCACAGTGGTGGCTGAATGGGTTAGGCGCCGGCGGGTAGGTGTCTAGGGTTAGGCGCCGAACTATCTACCAGCGAGGGAAATATTGGTAAGATAATTTCCATTAGGAAATGATTGCCTCGGAGACAAGCTAGTATATTGCCTGATAGTCTATTTGGGCCAGAGAACACTTGATATAATAAGTTATTACATTCTTGTGTTTTCTGTGCAGGAAATACATACATTGGAAGGAATTGATATAGTCAAGTTTTCCCTGAATTTCGTCAAGATGGTGCATAAATTAGGATAGATCAATATTTCCGTATGAGGGCTCAGAGCATACTCCCTTTATTTCAAAGATCCGTAGTTCTTTAGCTTATTTTTTTCTCTTATTTAGATACAAAAAATCTTCAAGTTTATCTACGATGCTATTTATATTTATTGCACAACACCCTTCTCGCTCAGCCATGTCGACTCATTTAATTATGTGTTATTACATGTAGTCTCATTATATGTTATATCCCTAGCCTCCCTAGCCTCCCTCGATCTATAGTAAGCTTTTATACCGACCAGTAAATTGGGATCTAGTGTGTCTAGCCGAGCTAGCTAGCTCTCCTAGATGGCTCTAGACAATATAGACGGCATACTTACTGATCTTCCCACTTTCCTGATGTGGAAAGTCGATGGCAAAAATTTTGTCTGGTTGTAAAATAATATAATAGACAGAATGATGTTAATCGCATTCTGACCGAGATACAACCTATCGCACGGTGTGACTACTTACATAACGAAAATTGAATACATCCCCCACATCGCATGACAATCCTAAACAGGAAAAGCCCACCCCCGATTGACACGTGCACTTCCGTTTGGCCAACGGCGATTCTTAGGGGTTGAGCCCACACCGTAACTTGTAGTCAGCTGTCTACTTGGTGACAAATGAGATCATCGACCGATCCGCTGGATGCCACGATCCCAGCCTCATGTTGACTGGAACCTATCATCGATAGCATAGCAGATTTAGAGTCCGATACGGTTCGACATCGGCATTAAATGTTTAACCACCGGCACGAGATCTACAATTATACTCCTATCCCGTAGGTATCATATGAATAACGCAATGTTTACTAAATTTTCAGAACTAAATTTTATTTCATAGTCAGGAACTTATTTGAAGGCAGTTTAGAAGACCTTCTAGGGTGAATTCCCCCAAGGTGGGTGTTGGCCCGCTGCAAAATTTCGATACATTCTGATACCTCTGTTACATTTAATTTATTGAGTAAACATTGTCAAAGGGGGGTGGAAAGTCACCATCTGACTATTGAGAACAAGAATATCTTATAATTTGACTTAATAGTTCATGGTACCAATCCTGAGAGTTTGTCACCTCTTTAATTCAGGCTGGAGGAATGAGTTGATAAACCCTAACCCTCCCCATGTATGTTCCCCTGTATGACCGGCAGAAGATCAAGACTCACATGCACTGGCCAGACTTGGCAGCACAAGTCAGCAACAAAACATAATTCATGCCTAGGTAAATCATTTAGGGTGTAATTAAACTTTTAGACGCAACTTCTTTTTGCCTGCATTTATCACTAGAACCCATCAATCAATCAGTACATGTCGCAACGATGGCTACTAGAGCATGACCAATAGTGAGAGAGCCATGATCAAGTTGCAGCAGGCAATCGATGCATAGCGCCCAGGCGCGTGCATGTGCTTGAGAAAAAACCTGATCCTCGACTTAGATGTCATAACCCTGAAAATTCATTAGCTTGACCTGAATGGTCATACCACGCCAACACAGCAAGCCATATCCTTGGTGCCACCGATTTACCACTAGCAGTATGCACTTGGATTTATTGATGAACCCACGCGTGCCGAATTGTCGTTCATGTCTCAGTCAAAAATGATAGCATATATCAAGCCAGGAGACGCCGGCAAATCATGACCACCGATAATATTCCTGCTCATTGATGATGTGTTAGTTTTCTTTGGATAGCGCTCCGGGGTTGAACAATACTACTATTATGATTTTGTGGTACGTCTGTTATAAGTGAGGACAATGTAGCCTAGCAGCCCTCCCGTGACTCCATGAATCATCGACTGGCTTGATAGCGCCGACAGTTGCGGGGTATGCAGATATACATTAGATACATACGATGTTTAGTATGTCGTATTTATACATAAGACGAAATAGATATCAAACCTATAGTCACCTTTGGACTCGCCAAAAGCGCGCATGTAGCATCAAGCAGCCACATCTGATCTACACACTGACAGCGTCCCCATACATACTTGGGGATATCCCCGACCAGCGCGACGGGGGGATGCGGCGCTTTCGGTTTCGTCGGCAGCGACAAATGATAAAGGAGGCTACAACAACGAGCGCGATGAAGACGACGCCGCCTATCACGCCCCCGGCTATGGCGCCAGCATTGGGATGGCTGGCAGGGCCGTGCATCGACGCGTCGACGTTGGACATCCCAGAGGAAGTACTTCCATTATGCTTATTATGGTGAGATTTTGACGAACTTTGAAAGTCAAAATCAGAGGCCACTGTTACAACGATGAGTTGGATGAAGGAATAGGCGATAATGGGAGCGGCTAACATCGAAGGGCCTCGGAAGGATTGAACTTATTATTATTGGTAACCGTTGCATTTGCCCACGGCGGAAGATGCAAGGATTTCAGTCTGCATAAGGGTAACGCTGAGTATCGTAATATGATTATTGGGAGGGGAAATACGCACTCTTTCCGTTCACTGGCTGTTTCCTTCATGCCATTCATCCACGATTTTAGCCTATGTGAAGGGAAAGCGAAAATATAGAAACGTAATCAACAAATGCTGAAGGAGCTAAAAGGTCAACGTACGTCGTGACATTCAGCGCGTCTGGATCAGGTGGAGTTGAATTGTTAAATTGACTACATGCTTGACATGCTGCCATAATGTTGTAGGTCCTTAGTACGCAATCTTGGCACTTGTTTGAGGATGAAACATGCTGCTGTGCACCTATTCGCATAATTGCAGGGGGGCTTTTTAACATGGTGGCCAGTCTTTTTTACAGAAGCACATACAACAGCTCAAATCAACATGATTTGGTAGTTTATGCAACAGGTCACACGGATTCTGCAGTGGCTTCCACCATGTCTCATTGACATTTACTGACATCGTTAGGCATTGTTTAGGGGAGGTGTGCATGGTCTGTACAGGAGGTTAAAATCATTGCAGATCTCGGAAGGTGTAAACGGCATTATACATTCGAGTGATCACCTTTAGACTGAACCAATGTGAAGAAGAAAAAAATGACCAGCAAAGAAACTCTTGAAAATTCCATGGCCAGCAGGATTCACGACAGAGAGGAAGAAAACACGGAGTGGCATGGCTCATGATGGCTCGTTCTTGAGTTGTTCAGCTGTTGAGCCTCCACCGGAAGTGCGGCATAGCGCTCAAGCTTGGCAGTTACAGTGACACTGGCACCAGTGGGATCCACCCATGTCAATGTTGTTGGTTGCTAATAGCAGTTGATTAAGGCACCTGCCATTGTGTCCAATGCCAGAGCAGAACGAGAACATGAGCACGAGGAATAATGGCTTGTGAGATCAAGTCACTTCTATTGAATTTGTATATACTCCACGTGTATGAATAGATTTAGTTCTGGTGTCACTCCCAGCCGATCTCACTGACATCATGCGCGCGGATGAGACCTACTTCGTCGAAGGCTAACATTTGTCCAACTGCCTACCTATTGGAGACGAAGGGAAGAATTCGCTCCAGTTTCTGGAACGACCCATCAGGAAAGTGGGAAGATCAGTAAGTATGTGTCTATATTGTCTAGAGCCATCTAGGAGAGCTAGCTCGGCTAGAAACACTACTTTCGCGAGATCCTTATTTACTAGTCGGTATAAAAGTTTACTATAGATCTAGGGAGTCTAGAGAGGCTCGGGAGTCTACATAATGGGTTTAGACATTCCCAAATCCCTGATGCCCGCCGGCCTTACGAGGTTTCCAGCAGTGCTGGTCCACACTAGTAGCAGTCCCTTATCATAGGTCAACTTGAAGTTTCCGGAACAAACACCAGTTCATTATATATATACATATCCGCAGGGAAAAAGTTGACTGCACCTCGGTCATTTTGGGTCGAAGAATTTTCGATTTCGCTTTGGGTCCTAGAGCTAAAATATTGAACCCGATATGAGGAAATATGGTGTAAATATCAACAAAAGTGCCGCAGGTTAACATGTGGGACCGCAAGATTCCTTAAACCCGATGCAGCCTTGCCAGCAGTTCCTGATTTTTAGATGAGTGTGAATGCTATCGGGGTGGTACGTTGGTACTTTATTCATATTTACAGTAAATCGAGTGAAAGTATGAGTTTTTTCTCGGAAAAGGGCTAAGATTTAACCACTGCATTGTGCGTATAATATTGCTCAACCATTTTGATACCATACTGAAGCTAGAAATTTCCAACACATCACACCATCACTTTCCTGAGGCGGACCTTTATTATTCGCAATGCTTTGGAAGCTTTTGAACAGAGCTGAATAGATGAAGCTCGTTCCTAGTGTACAGCGAGTCCTATGATGCAGTTCACTAAGAGTTGGTTCAGTAACCAAACACTCCGAACTTTCGTTACTCAAATTTAAAATCAATGATCTCTGGAAGTTGTTGGAATAATAAGCGCATCATAGTCCTGGCTGTATTACCACTAGCTAATCTGTCCCTTACTCCCAGGATCATCAGAAGGTTGGTCTCTGGGGTATAGCTGGAAACTCATACAGGGTCAGAACAAAGGCTCACAGTGATGACCTTTGTTCCTTTGCTTCACAGAATATTCTGGATCCATTTACCTTGTTATCATGTAGAAAGGGATGAGCACCAATAAGGGAGATATGGATGGAATGGAGTAGCCAAGAAAACAGTATCTATGTAATCCCGTCGTCAATTGGGATCACTGGCGGTCACACAAGTTGACAGGACCACGGTGTATTGTCTAGAACTGAGACGAGATACAGGATGTTGCAGCGTACGGTAAGGAAAGAGAAGGAAAACTACCTAGGCTTTATATGCTGTGATCACATGGTAGGACAAAGGGAGTGGAACAAGGGAGTGGAACAAAAGGACAATGAGTAAGACTGGGGTGCCAGGCTTACAATCTATAAAACAATGAGTCAAGCCAGAGTCAATCAAAGCTTGAAAACTAGAAGGAATAGGGTCTGAAGTTAGTGTAACAATGAAGTTAGTGTAACAACAAGGGAGTTTATATTGGAAAGAGCAGATGCAATGAGATAAAAATCCTCAGGGGCACAGGGGGATCCAATGCAACCCTCAGCATGTGTAGAGGTCTGAAGGTTGCTTACACTTGTTTTGTCTTGGTCATCAGCTTCACTGACTCCAAGGACTTGTCCACTTTAGCAGCACAAGCTATTGTATTGAGAGGACACTTGTTAGCCATGTGACTGGGGGTATCACACCACAGGTAAGGTTGGTGTCCTTTCATCATTGCTTCTCAGCATTGGTGAGTTTACTGTTTGCATCAAGCTTGCCACTCAAATATTCTTTGGGCTTCCAGAGAGGTGATTATGGCACAGCACTTGCAGTGGCAACATCTGGGGGTCACACTGAAGCAGTCCAGACCCTCCTTGCCTATGGGGCTGATCCCAATGTCAGGGAGGTCATTATGGCACAGCACTTACAGCAGCAGCATCTGGAGGTCACATTGATGTGGTCCAGGCCCTCCTTTTTCATGGCACTGATCTCAATGTCCAGGGAGATCATGATGGCACTGCAGTGGCGGCATCCTGGGGTGACATGGAGGTGGTCCAGGCCCTCCTTGCCCATGGTGCTGATCCCAATGTTTAGGGAGGTCATTATGGCACAGCTCTTGTGACAGCAGCATCTAGGGGTCACATTGATGTGGTTGAGCCCTTCTTGCCCATGGTGCTGATTTCAATGTCTGGGGCAGTTATGATGTCACAGCACTTGCAGCAGCAGCATCTGGGTGGGGGTCAGATGGAAGTGGTCAAAGCCTGTGAGGGAGATGGTATATGCTTTCCTCTTCTTCTCACCTCCCTTCTTGGGGGATATTCAATACACTTAGTTTAATATTTTTTCTCTGATATATTTTGACTAAGATATTCTTCAAATATCTTACTCTATAGCTAGTTTGAAGTGTCATGTATACTTGTGGGTGCACTAGGTGCACTAGGTGCTAAAGCAGAGACTTTTACCCCTTAATCCCCATATGCAAACCAGTACAAGTTGAGGTTTAGGGATCATCTTGGCTGCTCAGGGAAGCTCCAACATGTGATCCAACTGTAGAACATCTCAGCTGTGCATTTTCATAGTCAATGCTCGAAACCCTCAATTCAAACTCACTCACCAAGGATGACCTCTCTTTGCAACTTCTCTTAAGTACATACTTTCAACCACTGATAAATACTTCTCAATATTTGATACATGGACTACTAGGGAATTGAACTACTAATGTTGATTTCCATTTATTTCTTTGCTCTGTAGTCTTAAGCTCATCTGTAGTCACTCCCAACTACATAGTGTAGGACTGGGAAACCTGCCAGGCCTTAGATTCCATGCCATAAGCAGTTATCTCTCTCCTTGTACAGGATGACCTATGCATGAACTGGAGTGTGAAGGATAGGCTGCAAACAGCACAATACTCTGTAGGGGAACTGAGTATTATTTTGATTCTTTAATTTTTTTATATTTTATATTATTTTTCCTTCACTTCAAATACAAGATATATCTTGCATTTAGTAGTGCAAAGGTCCATGTATGCTTGTGGGCACATGAGTGCCCACAAGCCCACAACAGTGACATTTGTAACTGTACAGTAATAGTCACAATAGGCAAGACACTTTTAACCCTGACAACCACCACCTGCATAATGCAAGTATTGGTTTGGGGTGTTATCTCAATAACATCTGCATCACTGCACTTATATTTTGACTGTGAGCAAAGCTTCACACTGAAACAGTCAAAGCTTGCTTGCACTCAACCTGTTAAGTGCTGTGTCGGGAACTATCAGATAGGGTTAGGACATTGGCTTCAGCTTATGTGCTGTGCCTCTACGCAAACACTCAAAAGTCCTTAATTTCAAAGGTGAGACTTATGATGGAAGATATGGATATTCAGAGTTCCGAAGAGTTCCAAATATTGAGCATACAGAAAGATGGAAGAGGGAATAAGAAACTAAGTTGATATCAGATCTAAAGTAAAGTACAAATTTGCGGAAACTAATATAAGTCTTCTCGTTATTGTACTACAAACTAAGACCACAATAAGATGGAAATGGAAGTATTCTGAAATGGGAATACAACAAGACGAATTGGGGAGACAATATTCCAAAACGGGAATATAATAAAACAAATAAGTGAATACTTGTCAACAGACAAATTACCAAATGCAGAACGAGGGAAGAATGCAGAAGATATGGTAACTATGATGTTCCGTAGTTGGAGGTCAGAAGTTGGAGGTCGGAAGTCAGAAGTCGGAAGTCAGAAGTTGGATATTGAAACATCTGGGAATAGGTCGTAACACAACCAATCTTTAAGGATAAGACTCAGCATAATAGAATGCATTTCTCAAAGCTATTCCATTCCTTTCTCATAGTAGTGACACTACTTCTACTTTCTTTCTCATTCTATAAGTAATCTCTAATCATACCTCTAAATTGATCCACATCCTGACTACCATCAGCCCAATTGTTAAGGGTACAGTACGTACATGGCAGGTTTCCGGAGAAACCTGCAGGAAATCTGGTAGGACTTGGCTTCAGCTTATAGGCTGCACCCTCGCAAGATCATGTTGTCCAATTTCAAACAGGTGGACAGGAATCCTGGGGAATCCGGGTGGATTTTGTGGGTTGAGGGGTTGTAGGTTGGAGGTCGTGGGTCAAGAGGTCGGGGAGTCGAGATAAATAAGTCCGAGGTTGAGTGATAGATGCGTCAGAGCCTGTGGGCTTTAACTCGTGAGAGTGGTGTAATTCAAAGAGAAGTTTATAGTGGAAAATGTACTAGATTGCTGGGGAGAATCTAAGCTGATTTTCTGACTGGATTGTATGTACAACATCTGCCAGACTATATAGACTGTGGAATGAATAACATACCAAATCCAGTAATAATGAAAATGAAACTAGCAAAACATAAAGCAAGGTAAGTAAACACCAAATTCGGTGTTAGGAACAGGACAGAACGGAGCAGAGTCCGAATCGTGACAAATCATAAACCATAATGGGTTCTCTGAGTGGGGTCTGGTGACTGATGTGTGGGATGAGGTCAAACATAGACAGGGACAGAGTCCGGCGGGTATTCTGGTGACTGATACACAATGTAATGAAGTCGAATGTGGACAGGTCTGATGTATGGAGTCTGGCGGGAATTCTGGTAAACTGACAATTGGTATGTATAGGGTGCAGGTGTGTATAAGTTAGTGCCTGGAGTCCAGCGGGAATTCCAGTCGAAACAGTACCCTCCCTTTATGCTGAAGTCCCAAAGAGGCTCTAGACCTTGATAAGGTTCTTGTCAGCTACGCACATGTGTCAAAAGTCATGTCAGTTACATGTATGTGTCAAAGAGTCATGTGATCTGGAAGGTAAGGTTCAGATGCGACAAGCCTATATAAAAAATCGACAAAATGAATTTTCTTCTTCTTTAATTTCCCCCATCATCACTATGGGACCAAAATTAACGCTGCAAAGACCAATGCCGACTGCCGGGCCCTCCACAGGCAATCAATACTGGGCACCTCTCACCGCTGCCCAAATCTTGGTGCAGTGGGAGGAACAACATCGACAGCAAGAGGAGGCAGAAAGAGAAGCCAGGGAGGTTGAGGAGGCCCTGGATAGAGAATACCAGGTGGCATTGGCCATGGAGAAAGTGGCCGAGGAGAAGAGGAAGAGGGATGAGGAGGAGGCTGTGTGGGTTGCTGTGGAGAAAGCCCGGGCAGCTGCAGAGAGGGCCACAGTTGCTGCGAACAAAGTAAGTCCCATAGATACAACATGTCATTTTTGACTGACTTGGCATTTTCAGCACAAGGTGACAGAGGTTGAGTCCGAGTCCGAGGGGGAGCCGGAGAGCCCCCAGAAGGTACATAAGTCTCAGGTCTGTGGGAATTCTGGGGAGCTAACCAAAGCAAGAGAAGACAAGGAAAGTGGCACCAGTCCACCTACCCATATGGAACGACCTGCAGTGTTCCGGTTGCAATGACCGGAACACAGATTGTAATCAAAAGTCTGGGTGGGGACTGGGCTGCTTCCAATGTGCGCACCTCAAAGCGAGGTGCTCACTGGTTCACAAGCAGCCCACAGGGTCCATGGCACGGGATATCAGCAGGTCAGATGGGATTTCTGGTTTGGATGAGGTTTTGGGACAGATTGCTGAGGGCATAGAGGCCCAAAATAAGTTGCTCCAGAAGAGCAACAAGGTGCAGGTAGTGGTGGCGAATGAACTCCATAGGCTCCACTCAGAATATTGGAAATTCCTGGTGGAGCTCAGCAGCTATGTTTATGAGGAGCCACAGATTGGGAGTTCTGAGGATGCCGGTTCAGACGAGGACAGGGTGCCCATGGAGTTAGCGGAGCTCACTGAGGAGATGAATGAGGTGGAGAAAACTGAGGCAGAGAAAGCTGAGGTGGGGAAAAAGGACAGCCCCATCAATGTAGATGAATAGGAATACAAAAGTTTAATAATTCTTTTTTGAAAATAAAAGTAAAGCATGAAAAAACATAAAGATCAAAGTCCACAGAAAATCCGCTTAGGGACTTGAAAGACATGTCAGAACCTGTAAAAGCAAAGAGAGACATAGGGCAACAGGGAATAATGAGAATGAGTCCAAACGTAACATGGAGTCCGTGGAGTGTGGTCATGTTAAGAACTGGAAACTGACTAATGTCGGTGGCCGACAGGGACCGATCGGAAGGACTTGGCTTCAGCTTATGGGCTGCGCCCTCGCAAATATCCGTAGGATGTCCTTAAATTTCGGGCGGGCAAAGACTAGTCCTAGTGAGTACCTTTCGGCGTGATACCGATCAGAATCGAAGGACAAGTCGGGCGTCGGGCCAAGGGGTCGGGGCCGGGAGTGGGCGAGCGCACGCGAAGGCGGATGGGGGAAGTCTTAGTATGAGACTGATACAGGTGTATGAGGGTATTCTGAGTCGATATTCTGATTGCCTAGTAACTACAATTACAGCGGGTTCATATACAAGTAACAGGCGTCTGGAAAATACTAATGGGGAGAAGGGCGGAACACGGTATTAACAATAAGCTTGACTAGGAACGGGAAGTTTATGATTAGTTCGGAGGCCGATGATAACCAAGAGCGGGATTACGATAAAAGGAAATGGTTCGAGGACTACAAATATAGATAGACATATGCGAAACATAAGATTGAACGGATCAACATAATAAAGGGGACGTATCAAAGTTTGACCAGGCAATACGAGTTATTTGATGTGGGCGTAAATGGAGTTTGATCTTCGTGAAACATTCGTCAGCTTCGGGGCCGATGGTTTCCGAGAGGATGACTTGAAACGTTGACAAGTGGCGATAACCTCGGGGCCGATAGGGTTGCGACACGGTCGTAACAGGTCAAAGAGAAGATAGTGGTCTGGGTTTGAGTGGGTAAGCTGTATGAAAGTCAGTAACGATTTCCATGGCATTACCAAGTTCCATGGCCAAAATCCATGAGGTTTCTTCATTGGTGCCCTCGTAGCCCACCCACTTGACCAAGTAAAGCAGTTTACAAGTGTGTCAACACTTGTCAATTTTTGAATCTAAAATTTGTGAAATTTCAAACTCAAATTCTCCATCAATAATGACCAGAGGAGGTGGAGATTGCATGTGATCTGGGATAGTGTTAGCAGTACAAGGTTCTAACATAGAAACATGAAATACTGGGTGTACTGTGCACATGCTATCCAGAAGCTGTAGGGTCCAAGAAACTGAACCTACTTGTGCGATAATTTCTAAATATTTTTCAGCAAGCTTTTTTGATGGACAGGTAGTCCAGAAGAATTGAGCTTTGACAAAAACACGATCGCCAATCTTGAAGTTGGGTGGTGGGATCCAGTGTTTGTGTTAGAGTATGATACTACAGCTCTAACATAGTCTATTATGATCTCCATATTTTTCTGATATTTGTAGTATTTTTCCCAGCACTGTAGGTGCAGTATTAAGTGAGTTACCTTAGGTCGGTACCTCCTGTATAGGTGCTTAGATAAGCACCTAGTAGTATAGTCCACTGTGGGTGTGGGAAAGTCTCCTTAGTGTTTACTTTCCAATCACACTCACAGGTATGTCTTTACAGTTGAATATACTTAGTGTTTACTTTCCAATCACACTTACAGGGGTGTTCTGCAAAGTGTTATTCAACTGTTTCAACAGTTTGTCCGCTGAATGTTGATATTGTTCTTGGGCGGACTTTATTGCAGTCTGGAGTTCCTCGTGGAGCTCATGGAGGTCCATGGTGAACTCTTGAGCATGGGCAGAGGCGAGATTTTGTTCTGGATGTACTGTAATATTTGGATTATATCCTTTATTTGCCAAGAACGGGGAAACACCAGTAGTGGCTGAGGGTGCATTGTTGTAAGGAAATTCTGCAAGTGGTAACAAGGATTTCCAATTGTCCTGTTGATAATTGCAATATACGCAGAGATATTGTTCCAATGTGATTGACACATTTAGTTTGTCTGTTGCCTTCCAGGTGATGTCTGGACGTGAAGTGTAGTTTCATGTCCAAGGATTTCCTGAGGGATCTAGAGAAGTGAGACATGAACTCTGATCCTGAGTCAGAAGTTACGTGGGATGGAACTCCGTGCTTGGAAAATATGTGGATAATAAAAAGTTCTGCTAACTGCATGGACGTAATTGTGTCATATGTAGGGATGAATATACCTTGTTTTGAGAATCTGTCAACAACGACTAGAATGGTGGAAAAGCCTTCAGAGTCCAGTAGGTGTTCAATGAAATCCATAGAGATAGAATTCCATGGGTGTTCTGGTACTGGGAGTTGTTTCAAAAGGCCGTATGGCTTGTGTCACTGAGATTTTGAGCGGGGACAAGTAGTGCAAGATTTACAATAGTGCTTAATGAATCCACAGAGTCCAGGCCAAGTGTATTCTCTTCTTATTAATGATAGAGTTTTGTTGTACCCAAAATGTCTGGAGAGTGGGTGATCATGTTTGTACTGAAGGATCCTGAGGTGGAGGCCATTGGAGTCTGGTACATAGATGTGATCATCAAGTCTAATGAAACCATGCTGATCAAGGGACCACCGGGGTTGACTGGGGTCCACAGGATTGTCAAAGTGTGCTTTAGTTATTGGGTCTAGTGGAATTGCTGATAGAATATCTTGATTTAACTTCTCAATATCCATAATGATAATTCCACGGACAATGGGATGGATGAGGAAAGTTGCATGGATTGATGTGGTAAGTTGCTGATTGGTGAAAATGGGTTTCAGGTTGTGTGGGTTTACTGTGGCATAGTCGTTGCTCCCCTCTTTAGGATAGACGTCCCATCATCTAGTTAAAGCATCGGGTTTGCCGCCGAGATGGCCAGGTTGAAAGCAGATAGTCATATTGAAAGCTGATAGGTATTCAGACCAGCAGGCCTGCTGACAGGTCAAAAGTTTTGTAGTAGAAAAGTATTCCAGGTTTTTGTGATCTGTTACAATGTCAATCGGAGTTCCTGAGCCTTCCAAATAGTGTCACCACATTTTGAAAGCTGAAAGAATTGCCAGGAGTTCCTTATCATGAACATCATAATTGAGCTCTGCTCTGGTAAAAGTCTGGGACAGAAAAGCCACAGGGTGGACTTCTCCGTCAGAGTCCTGGATAGACAGAATGGCTCCAAGCGCATAGTCCGAGGCATCCATTTCAACAATGAGCAGGAAGTCTGGTTTCCAATGTGACAGAATTGGAGCTGAAGAAAAAGAATTTTTTAAAAGATTGAAAGCTTTTTGACACTTATCATTAAAATTCCATGGAGTATCCTTATGCATAAGATGGGTAAGGGGAACTGTGATGTCGGAATATCTGCGGATAAACCGTCAGTAAAAATTGGCAAAGCCAAGGAAGGATTGTATATCTTTAACTTTTCGGTGTTCTGGCTAATCTTTGATGACTTGTACTTTAGTTTCATCCATGTGGAGTCCATCAGGTCCCATTATGAAGCCCAGGTATTCCACAGAGTCCATGTCAAAAGTACATTTTTTACCATTCACGAATAAACCATGTTGTCTGAGTCTCC
Organism: Hysterangium stoloniferum; assembly: GCA_015178975.1. Taxonomy (NCBI): domain Eukaryota; kingdom Fungi; phylum Basidiomycota; class Agaricomycetes; order Hysterangiales; family Hysterangiaceae; genus Hysterangium; species Hysterangium stoloniferum. The sequence goes on along the minus strand of WHVD01000058.1, from coordinate 6,134 downwards.
AGAGAACTTCACAGACTTGTTTGTCATGTTCCATGGGATTCTCGGAGTAGATAAGAATGTCATCCAAGTAAACAATGACGCATACATCGAGCATGTCGGAGAAAATGTTGTTGATAAAATGCTGAAAAACAGATGGAGCATTGGTGAGTCCAAAGGGCATCACCAACCACTCAAAGGCCCCATAACGGGTTCTAAAAGTGGTTTTCCATTCATTGCCCATGGAGATCCAGACCAAGTGATAGGCGTGTTTGAGATCTATTTTGGTGTAAATCTGGGCATTCTGCGGAGAATTGAGCAGATCAGATATAAGTGGGAGTGTATACTTATCCTTTTTTGTGACAGCATTGAGTCCTCTGAAATCAACACATAGTCTAAGGGATCCATCCTTTTTTCTGACAAACAGAACAGGTGCTCCAAAAGGAGACTTAAAGGGTCTGATAAAACTTATGGACAAATGTTCATCCAGGAAATCGTGGATCACGGAAAGTTCTGTGGACGAGAGTGGGTAAATATGTCCTAGGGTGGCTGGGTGCCTTCTTCAAGATTGATTTTTAGGTCGTATTCTCTGTGCTGTGGAAGCCAGTCAGCTTTCTGCTTACTAAAAACATCCACAAAGTCATGATATTTCTCCGGGATGCCTTCTAGATCAGCAGCTTGCTCAGATTCGGATACTGGGGTTGAAAAATGACCAGTTGCTTCATCAATTTTTAAGTTGATAGTGAATGCCTGGGACCCATCCATTTTTGTAGCCCTAATAAAAGCTGCAGTATTAATCAGAGAAATAGATGGAGGTACCGTGGGTTCCGGGGAAGCCATGGGTGCTGTAGGGATCACAGGAGTCCTTGAGACTGCAGGTGCCGTGGAGGCCGTGATGGGTACAGTTTCCTCAGCTGCCACGGGAGTCTGGAAAGTTATACTGTTAGTTATCCAGTCAATCAATGGATTGTAGTGGGTAAGCCAGTTGTGTCCTAGTGTGAAGAGTGGTGGAAGTTCTAACCGTTCTATATATGTATGAAGAATATCGACCATTTAGGTACGACACGTAGATGTATTGACTGTCTAAGTCTAATACACACCAAACGGATATTGACTACTTAGTTCAATATGATTGAGTGAAGTAGCTATCTAAAGTAGAGTAGAGAGCTAAAATGAATAAAGGGAATCGACTGTTAAGTGCGAGTCCGAATGACTGCTCGAATGTAGAAAAGAGTAACGAGAGTCGAATAATAGAGTAGTGTGGATGTGGTCTGCGTGGATTGAGATATAGATGGAGTTTCGACTGGTACAATTTTAAACTCTGATTGTGTAGGTAGTTAAAGCTTGTCTGTGACGGTCAAGATGATACCCCAATCACAACTTACAGGACACTAACTGGGTGTCTGGGTAAGTCGTGGTTGCAGGGTAAAAAGTGTCTGAGTTCTAATTACGGGTGCTAGAATACATAAGTCTGGCATGTATGCACCCACAAGAGTTGATGTACCACATACATAGGTCGTCAAACTAAATATAAGTGTATGATAAAATAGAGAGAAGGAAGAAATAATAATGGAAATATAGTATGGGCTCATCCAGACTATATTTCCTGAGCATATTTCGCCATACCTCTGTTACGACCCGTTCCCGGATGTTTCAATATCTGACTTCCGGTCTCCCACTCCCGACTTCCGATCCCCGACTTCCGACTTTGACCTCCGACTACGGAACATCATAGTTACCGTATCATCCGCATGCTTCCCTTGTTCCGCATTTGGTAATTTGTCCGTTGACAAGTATTCACTCGTTTGTTTGTTATATTCCTGTTACGGAATATTGCCTTCCTAATATGTCTTATTGTATTTCCGTTTTAAGAACACTTCCGTTTCCGTCTTATTATGGTCTTAGTTTGTAGTACAATAACGAGCAGACTTATATTAGTTTCCGCGAATTTGTACTTTACCTTAGATCTGATATTGACTTAGTTTCTTATTCCTTCTCCCATCTTTCTGTACGCTCGATATTCGGAACTCTTCGGAACTCTGAATATCCGTAACTCCCATCACAAGTCTCACCTCCGAAATTAAGGACATTGAGCGTTTGCGTAGAGGCGCAGCACATAAGCTGAAGCCGACGTCCTGACCCTATCTAGTTGTTCCCAACCTTCCGGTGACTTCCCGATAGTTCCGGAATAAGTTCCCGACACGGCACTTAACAGTATATCAGCTCTCAACTCTGCGACTCGCTCATCATGGGTCCCAAGCGCAAAGCTGCCGAAGGACCATCCCAACTTCAATCCCCGTTGCAACTTTACACCACTCAACCTGAAACCCCAATTCAGCCGACAACATCAGCTTCAGTCGAAGAAGTTACCGAGGAGGTTACCGAGGTAACAAAGGATCCCAATGTTCCCCACACTTCCGACAACGAAGCAGAAGATCAGCCGGAGACATCGAAAAAGAAATCTTCCGACGAACCGACTGAAATGTTGTTTATCAACTCCATTGTGAAATTCGCTGACTATTTGAAATCCGCTGAGGATAATAAAGAATCATCCCACACCGGAGTCAAAGAACCCGAACCTTTTACCGGCAAGGATCCGAAAAAAATTGAAGAATTTCCTTCTCCAATGCCGTTTCAGTTTCCGTGATCGACCCAATGCTTTTAAATCTGACAGTCGAAAAGTCAATTTTGCGCTCTCTTATCTCAAGGATACCGCTCAGGATTGGTTCGAACCCGGACTATCTGGAATATCTGACGAGACACCCGCATGGCTCGACGATTGGGATGCTTTCGTGGAAGAACTGGAAACTAATTTCGGACCTTACGATCAATCCGGCGAAGCAGAAAATGAACTAATGACGCTCAAGATGAAGGACAATCAACGAGTTTCCGATCATCTCGTCAAGTTTAATACCCTCACCGCACGATGTGGATTGGACGATTCCACCCTCAGGCACCATTTCTATATGAGACTTCCATCACGCCTTAAAGACGAAATCTGCAAAGATGGAAAGCCAAAAACTCTCCAACTCATGCGGATGAAAGCTCAAACATCCGATGCCTGTTATTGGGAACGAAAAGCCGAGGTTTCTCGAGAGAACCCGACGGAACGTTCTCAGAACAACAAGGCGTCGACTAGCAAGTCTTCCGGCAACAACTCAGGCAATAATACCGGCTCTGGCACTAATACTGGCAAATCAAATTCCGACCGGAAGAAAGACAAGAAATCCAACAAGGAGAAACAGTCAACTTCCGACAAACCCAACATTTCCCATTTGTTGGGTACCGACGGTAAACTCACCCCGAAGGAGAAACAACGGCGTATGGACAACGACCTCTGCCTCTTCTGCGGAAAAGGCGGACACAAGGTTTCCGACTGTACCGTTAAATCTAGCTCTTCCAAGGCTCGCGCGGCAACTTCCACTACGACTACAACGTCTAAGGATAAACCCGCCACGGAGTCGAAAAAAGAGTAAGCAACCCTCTGGAATCTGCATGGACAGAGGGTTGCGTTGACTCTCTCCGTGTTTCCGAGGTTATCCGCCTCAACGTGTCCACTCTCTCTAATCCCGATTCATTATTTGTAAAACTCATCTCTGACTTTCTTGGAAATTTAGTGTTCCGAGCTCTAATAGATTCCGGCTCCACACACTGTTTTGTAGATACCACCTTTGCCACGAAACATAATCTGAAACTCCATTCTGTTCCCGCAATTTCCTTACGTTTGTTTGACGGCACTAGCAATACGGCAATTACTCAAGCCTGCGACATGTCTATCCGGTTCCCTTGTGGAACATCCCAGATGGTTACCTTTTTCGTAACACAGTTGGACTCTAGCTGTTCGGTAGTTCTTGGATACAACTGGCTCACCCGATATAATCCGTTGATTGACTGGGTATTGGGCAGTATTACTTTCTGAACTCCCCACACTTCCGTTCCTCCTGCAGCGTCTTTTCCGGCCACCGCCTTTTCGGCATCAATGGCACCTCCGGCTTCTACCGAGACTTCCGAGCCTCCAAAAATCTCTCTCATCAATGCTTCGGCATTTGTTAGGGTGAGTAAACTGGATGGTTCGCAATGTTTTTCGATCAGCTTAAAAGTTGATGAAGCATCTGGTCGTTTTGCGACTCCAGAATTATCTGAGCTAAAAGCCGACCTGGAAGGAGTTCCCGAAAAATACCATGATTTCGCGGACATTTTCAGTAAGCAAAAAGCTGACAGGCTTGCACCACATAGGCCCTACGACTTAAAAATCGATATTGAGCCCGGTTCAAACCCTCCATTAGGACCTATTTACCCATTATCCCAATCGGAACTTTCGTCTATTCGGGAGTTCCTGGATGAACATTTGTCAATAGGTTTTATCCGTCCCTCAAAGTCTCCGTATGGAGCACCCATCCTTTTCGTCCGTAAAAAGGATGGCTCCCTTCGACTCTGTGTCGATTTCAGAGGATTAAATTCCATCACACGGAAAGATAAGTATCCACTGCCACTCGTTACCGATTTACTCGATGCCCCACGGAAAGCTCGGATTTATACCAAAATAGACCTCAAACACGCCTATCATTTGGTCTGAATTGCCGAGGGCGACGAATGGAAAACTGCTTTTCGGACTCGCTATGGATCCTTTGAATGGTTGGTTATGCCATTCGGCCTTACCAACGCCCCTTCCGCTTTTCAACGTTTTGTTAATGATATATTTTCCGACATGCTTGACGTATGTGTTATAGTCTATTTGGATGACATTTTGGTATTTTCCAAGGATCCCGCCCTTCACGATGAACAGGTCCGTGAAGTCTTCCGAAGACTCCGTAAAAACTGTTTTTTCGCCAACGGTAAAAAATGTTATTTCGACATGGATTCTATTGAATACTTAGGTTTCATCATCGGCCCTGATGGTCTCCGTATGGATGAAACCAAGGTTCAAGTTGTCCGTGACTGGCCCGAACCACGGAAGGTCAAGGACATTCAATCATTTTTAGGTTTCGCCAACTTTTACCGTCGTTTTATTCGGAACTACTCGGATATTACAGTACCGCTCACTCGTCTTACCCGTAAAACTCAACCATGGGTTTTTGACGATAAATGCCGCTCCGCCTTCCAGACTTTAAAAAATGCTTTCACTTCTGCCCCAATCCTTTCCCATTGGAAACCTGATGTTCCGATTATTGTGGAAACCGATGCTTCCGATTATGCAATTGCCGCGATCCTTTCCATTCAAGATTTCGACGGTGAAATTCATCCGGTCGCATTTCTTTCTCGGACACTTTCAGTATCCGAACTCAATTACGACGTTCATGATAAGGAACTTTTGGCTATTTTTGAAGCTTTCAAACATTGGTGCCATTATCTCGAAGGTTCTGCAACTCCCGTTGACGTTGTTACCGATCACAAAAATCTCGAATATTTTTCTACCACTAAACTTTTAACCCGCCGGCAGGCCCGTTGGTCTGAATTCCTTTCCGCTTTCAACATGATTATCCGTTTCCGACCCGGACGCCTTGGTGGAAAGCCAGATGCCATGACTCGACGATGGGACGTCTATCCTAAAGAGGGGGAAAGTAACTACGCTGTTGTTAATCCACATAACTTGAAACCGGTTTTTACAATGCAACAACTTTCCGCATCTATCTGAGCAACTTCCCTTTACTATCCAATTATGCGTAGCATCATGATTATGGACATTGAGCAATTACATCAAGATATCCTTTCCGCACTCACTTCCGACCCGGCCCTCAAGCCACATTTAGACATTCCCGACAATCCCAACCAACCCCGATGGTCACAAGACTCTCAAGGTTTTATCCGTCTCGATGGACGTATCTACGTTCCAGATTCCGACAATCTTCGACTCCGCGTACTTCAGTATAAACACGATCATCCAATCTCCGGACATTACGGCATCAACAATACTCTTGGTTTAATCCGTAGAGAATATACTTGGCCCAACCTCCGAGATTTCGTAACTCAGTTCTGTAAGTCATGCACCACCTGCTTACGCTCCAAAACCCAGAGGCATAAGCCGTACGGCCTTCTCAAGCAACTCCCGATACCAGAAAAACCTTGGAATTCAATTTCCATGGATTTTATCGAACAACTCCCGACTTCCGAAGGCTTTACATCCATTCTAGTTGTTGTGGACCGATTCTCGAAACAAG